>JAKSZT010049057.1:13795-64305 GCA_026826555.1 Tolypeutes matacus | reverse complement strand
ATTCAAGGATGTTTCAATCTGGGAAAAGTGGATCAAATCAAAGATTGAGGGCCTGTGCAGAGTGCTGAACTATTCAGAATAGGACGCATCTGCCATTTTTTGCACCTACGGCTCAGAATAAAAATGCCTCAAAATATGGAATTAAGAAAAAGAAAACAACTGGAAGCCAAAGAGCAAGGGAGCCTCCCGTTGTAGACCACATGGGTCAGCATTCCAAGGCAGAGAGCAGAACGGAGAGGGAGTAGAGAATAGATTTGGTGTGACAAACAAATACATCCATCTCATTTGGCTCTCCAAATTTTTCTTTATCAAATTAATCTTCCTCATTTTCCTTGGTTATTCTGCTGTAATCTCTCTCCTTTACACTCACATTCCCATAGTTAAGTCTGTCATTACCTTTGCCAAGACCAGGTTCAGTGACCCACTCTCCCATCTCTCCCTCATGTAGCCAGTAGCAGTCCATCAATATGAGGGCTTAAGATGAAATGGATGGTCTTTTCTGGCCTTTCCATTGGGAATTTAATTTGTATATTAGGTAGTTCTGTGGAGCCGTAACGTTCAGTGAAACACAGGGTAAAATGCCAGTACCCTATCAACTATCTCCTTTGTGCTCCCAAGCCCTTTTAGAGGGGTGTGTCATCATTCTGTTATCCCACACTGTTAGTGATTCTGTTACTTCAGCCTCGAGTCTTTAATCAAAGTCTTTCCGCATCAAAATTTCCAGTAGGAACATCACAGCATCATCTGTGATCTCCTGTGGCAGATGGCTCAGGGCATTATCATGAAATGTTCTTCCAGATTCTCTCACCATCAAGTGATTATAAGCATGGAAAAGAGAAGCCATCACTGCATATGTGGTGGCAAAATGAAAGCGGCGGCTTAAAAATAGAGCAAAATTGTAATGAGTAGAAATAAAACTAGAGAAACCTATGAAAAGGCAAAATTATTAGTAGTTTAGTATAGCCACAGTAAGTGTTGCTGAATGATGTGTGTAGTTGGCACCTTTCTTAAGGTAACCAGCCTGAGGCAACCTTACAGGGAGAGATCTTCTGGAACGGGTACCCTGACCTCACTCTCTTCTCCCAGTGGCCTGCCCTGGCTGCCACTGGCCAAACCCAACTGGAAGCCAGGGAGTAAGAGAGCCCATTGCAGACCAGACAAGTCTGCATCAGCACTTAGAATAAGTGACAATTCGAACCCTCACCTGAATTAATGTAATGGTAAAATTCTTTTTAATATGCCTCCTGATTGTTATTTTCATTTAAATGAACAAAATCACTAAATTCCAGGAAATATCAAAAACTATTAAATTTCTTTAGGTGACAGTCGAGCAGAATGTTATTTGGTATACCTCTTTAAAAACCTGTATTCTATAGCTTTAATTAGTGTATTCAGTAAACATTGAACAAAATATCATTGTGAATGTAATGTGTGATTGACACAGTACTTTAGATGGTAGTGGTACAAAGACAAGGAATTCATAGGTCTGGCACATAGTAGGCACTTGGTATATATTTGTTGAATAAATTAAAGATTTTTAGGTTCTCAAATTAGAATGCCTTGTTTTGGTCTTTCCACCCTGTTCATGCTTTTTACTTTCTGTCGTTTCATACTTCTGACTCAAATAAGTTGATGGTGATCTTTGAAGAACTAACTTAATGGTTGAAAAATAAAGTGTAGGGTTTCAGGAATTTAAATGAAACATAACAAGCATTTTAGTTAGGTGATGCACTTATTTGTATCCATGTAAACACATGGAAGTCTGGAATTCCAAATCTAGATATATTTTCGGAGCAATGGTTTTTGGTTGACATTTTGTCCTGTTAAAAGTTGAATATGTTTAGTTTATAAACAACTCTTTACAAAAATCAGACAACATCCTATTCTGTTGTCTTTTCCTCACAGAAACATTCTTGGTGAATGGGAAAACTGTCAAGCTAAAATAAATGGTGTATCGAAAAGGAGAAATAATATTGGACATGTATTCTATGTCCCATTCTAGTGTTTGTTAGACTGGGTGACATTTGGCTGCCTCCTTTAAACTCATTCTGAAAATGACTGCTGTCAATGAAGGGGAATCAGATTTTCAACTTCTTGTGGTATTTTGTGCCAGGAAAGTGATTTTTAAAGTTAAGTTTGTTTTTAATCTGAAATTGTTTTTCATGTTATTTTCTTAAGAATGACAAAGGAATATTTGCTTATAGATGCAACACAGCTTAATTTGTTAAAATTTAGCAAAGAATACATATAGTTCAGTTCTTGTGGGCACAAGCCAAAAATCAGAGCCAATATAAATTGAGCCCTAAGACAAAATTAGGAGCACTGATAGAAGAAGCATTTTGTCAGAGCTTTAAGATTGGCACAGAAGCAGTGTATAGATAGAAGAAGAGTTTTGACTGTTGTTCCCTGTTGGTCCGAAGCATTTGCAGCTTACATGTCAATCATAGAAACGTCACCCCTTTGAGATCCATGTAATAATATAAAACGGCTCACCCCATTCCCAGGTTGTCTAATTTAGACATATGACTTACTAATTATTCTTGTTTTAAAGCTTTTATTCTTGCACCTTAATATAAATTATAAAACCAGCTCCCTTTTCAGTCTCTGGAACTCACTACTATAATGGTTTCATTGGGTTATATTCCAGAGGACCCTATTTAGAGGGTCAAGAAATTGGGTCTTAATCATTGAATTTTAGTATGAGGAATTTGAATACTATCTAGTCCAACCTTGCCTCGTTGTGTAGCTTAATTTCTGATGAGAGATCATCTGGATGCTGCTTGAATGCTTCCTGAAATAGGAATTTATCATCTTTGAAGGCATTACTGAAGGAATCACAAATCAGCCTTTCCATAGCTTCTGTTCATAGAGTCTACTGTTGCCTTCTGGGGCTATACAGAACAAGTTTAGTTGTTTCCTGTGCCAGACTTTACATATTTGAAGACAGGTTCTCTCTACAACTCCTCAAGGCCTACCATCATTTTTGTGTGATAGGTTTTCTGGATTCCTTCCTCCTTTGATTTATCTCCATTTTGTTGATCATCAGGTTGAGATTTTCTGTTTCAAATTAGAATATAGTAACCGACATGGGACATAATATTTTCCCGTATGATTTGATCATTTGTTTATGGCACACACTCTTTTTTTTTTTTTTTTTGGTCTTTAGACTCAGATTTTTAATGGTTCTAGTTCATTTTTTTTTTTTTGCATTGTTGTGATACTTTTATTACAAACTATTAAAGAATATCGTCAAAATACTACTACTAACTATAGCCGATATCTTACATTTATGATTTTCCCCCACACACCCAGTTATTAATGTCCTTATTTGTATTATACATTTGTTATCATTCTTGAGACAACCCTCATATTTGTCCTGTTAACCACAGTCCATTTTCCACCATTGGATTCCCTGTGTTATATAGCACCATACTTTGTACAGTCCATTCAAAGTGTACACTCAGTGGATCTCATTTTCATCACAGAGTTGTGCCATCATCACCTCAGTCAATTTTAGAACATTTTTACTACCCCAAAAGGAAAAAATCCCATACCTCTTTATACCTCACTATTCTTGTCCCGTAGGATTGATATAATATTTTCTTTGTCTCTGGCAAAAATATTACAATATTCCTGTTAATCATCCATATGTTACATTAGTTGTAATTTTCCCATGTATACCCAGTGAGTTTTTTTTTTTTTTTAATTTATTTATTTTTTATTGTGGGTAAAAATCAAAATTTTCACAATACATACCAATATTTGTAAAATGATATATAAATATATATGCATATATGTGCATTTGCTTACAGAAATGTTATTTATATATATATAAATATATTTTAAGAGGTGCTTAGATTACCTAAAATATTACACGGAACCCACTGGGATTCCCATGTTGCCCACCTCCCACACCTCCCACCACATCCCACACAAACATCTCCCACAAGTGTGGCCCACCACCCTCAATGGACTTACACATCCTGGGGCCTTGCCACCAACCATAGACCACAGTTCACATTGTAGACCACACTCTCTCCCACACAGTTCTGAGTGGTGTGTGCTGATTTAAAATGGCCTACATCCGTTGGCACACACTCTTTTGATTCATTGTTCTAGTTCTCAATTTTGAGATAGGATGGAAGAAGAGGCCCGTGAGTTATTGCCAAAGTCTCTTTAGCATCCCTGCTGAATCACTTCACGAGGCCTGCTTCAGAAAAAATAATTTCACTTCACGAGGCCTGCATTTTCAGAGAAAATAATTTTTATGTGATAGACCTCCATTGGCACATTCTAAGCCCACCTAGATAAATTGCTCTATCCAGTTCCGGTATTACTCCCCAAATTTCTCTTACTCTGGAAATTATGGTACTAAAATCCTAGATAACATCTAAATTAGACTTTCTTTGTATTGCGTTCTGATTATAGTAGGTAATATTGAATCAAAGTACAGTGTATTTTAATTGTTGCTCTAACTAATTCTAATGTTTATTTCTCTCACAATGCTTTATAGTAATTCTTACTAGCAGGGATCAAATTTCAAAATTCTCATATTTTGTGCCTTTTCATGATTGCCAAAAGGCACATATTTGTCTGGCATACTTTTTGTTTTAAATCTAGAATAAATGATCTTTTACTTTGTTGTTTAGCATTTTCCAAGCACCATGATCTTTAGAGGAGTTGACATCATGAATTAATATTTATTGAGAACCCACAGGGTGCCTGCTGCTGTACTAGTCTCTTTTTATGCTGTACTAGTCTCTCAGTTCCCTCCATTGAGAACTGCTCTGCAGGCTAACAGCCTTTCCCCCCTAGTTAATTTAGGAGCAGCTGCAGTCCTCACAAAGTGGAAACCAAATGTCCTCTGGGGCTTCAGAGGAACGAAATTTATTCCCGCCCCCCCCGTAAATTAACTATCTTCTCACTGTTGGTGTCTCTATTATTATGACTCTTTCAATAATTAATACAGTATCATCCTTCATGAAGAGTATGTTTATAATAGATTTATTAGGTTGTTTTTGGCCAAGAACAAGAGAACAGCATATGGTTATTTGAATTTCCCTTCCCATCCACTTAATTTCTTCTTTGCTTTGGTAATTTAAATGTTTAAGCTGGCTGCTTATTAGGTTTTAATTGAGATGTTTTCTAATTAATTCTGAAGAAGACAAAAAATATCTTTCCTCTTTATTTTTATAATTAAAAATAATAAACAAAAAATAAAAGAGTTCAGGAGGGAGAGGCAAGATGGCAGCAGAGTAAGAAGCTCCAAGAGTCAGCTCATCCTACAGTGCAGTTAGTAATCACCCACAGCTATCTAAAGCACTTGTTCGGGTACTCCAAGAGACCAGAAGTACATCCTGCAACACCCTTGGAAGAACAGAAGGAGGAGACTGCCCATCTGCAGAGAAGATTCGTGAGTAGAGCACTCCATGCCATGGAGGCCGGTGCCTACTCCCATCGGCAGTGCAAGCTGCCTCGGGAGCTATTCCGTGGTTGGAGTTGGTAGCTCCATTTCCCAAAAACGGGAGGAAGAGACGGTCAAGCACTGACTTCGGCTACTGAGTAGTAAATTTGGCTGGCTAAAGTCCAGTCCTAAGAACAGCTAAAGTTTGAACCTGTCCAAATTGGAAAGAGGCCACTATAACTCTACCCCTCCACTATAACTCTACCCCTGGCATGAGGGGAAGTGGGACTGTTTGAAAATCATGGTGATGGTAGGGACTGGCTTCTTCCACCCACATCAGATTATAGCTCTAGCCAAGTTCCTAGCTCTAGCTCCAGCAGGGAGGAAGCTGGGGGGACCAGTACCAGCCTCTCCGGGCAACTGTAGTTTATTTCAGCCCATACAAACTAGATTGTTGAGCACCTGTATCTCTATCCCTGCCTCCTGGTAGGATAGGAGGGGAGTGGTGTTTCCTCAGCCTTTCCTGGCAACTGCAGGTGCTAGCTGTCTGTACATACTAGAATGTTGGGCAAATCTGTGACTACATTCCCCCCCCCCCCAATAGGACAGGGGGAGGGGACAATGTTTCCTCAGCCTCTCCAGGCAACTGCAGGTGCTTTCAGACCACATGGACTAGATTGTTGGACACTCCTGTGACACCATCCCCACCGCCAACAGGGCAAGAGGGGCAGAGCTCCCTTAGCATCTCTGGGAAACTGCAGCCATTTTCAGCCCATATGGACTAGACTTTTGGACACATCTCTGGCTCCATCCCTGCCCTCACAGGGCAGGAGGGCAGGAAGAGAAACAGTGTTCCCTTAGCTTCTCCAAGCAACTGCAGTCACTTTCGGCCCACACAGACTAGTTAAGTGGGCACACCAGTGGCTCCATCCCTGCCCCTGGCAGGGCAGAGGTGGGACAGTGCTCTCTCACCCTCTTTGGGCAACAGCAGTTACTTCTGGCCTGCATGGACTAGATTGTTGGGCATCCTGAGGCTCCATCCCTGCCCCTGCGGGGAGGAGGGGGGCTGGTGCTTTGTTAGTCTGTCTGGGCAACTGAAGTCAGATTTGACCCATCCTGGGTTTATTTGGTGCTCATGCCTGTGGCTCCATCCCCACGCTGGCCAAGGAGGAGGGATGTGGAGCTTCGTCAGTCTCTCTGGGAAACTATGTACGGTATTGGCCTGACCGGCTTGGATTACTGCACATGGCTATGGCCCATCCCTACCCCTGTTAGGAGAGAAAGGTAGTAGGGGCTTCATTGGTTCCTGGGGCAAAGTGGGCAGTTTCAGCCTACATGGCTTACAGTACCAACTGCATCCTCAGCTCCTACTATGCAACCAGCAAGGGAGGAAGGGCAAGAAACAGATGAAAAAGAGATAAAAAAAATTCAAATTGGCTAAACACAAGCCACTATAAAGTTCCAAATTCAGTTGAACCAAGTGTCAAAGAGGGTCTGTAGCACAAAGCCAAATAAATAGAAAACCATAGACTAAAGAGAGAAACTGTGCCCAGAATAAATACATCTAGTAAATCAGATGCCAAGACACCAACAGAAATTACAGCCTATACCAAGAAACAGGAAGGATGGTCCAATCAAAGGAAAAAGCTAAGGCTCTAGATGACATAAATGAATTGAGACAACTAATCATAGATGTCCAAACAAATCTCCTTAATAAATTCAATGAGATGGCTTAGGAGATTAAGGATATTAAACAGACACTGGATGAGCACAAAGAAGAATTTGAACGCATACATAGAAAAATAGCAGATCTTATGGGAATAAAATCCACAATAAATGAAATAAAAAATACACTGTAGGCATATAATAGCAGATATGAAGATGCAGAAGAAAGTATCAGTGATCTTGAAGACATTGTCTCAGATAGCAAACATACCAAAGAACAGAAATAGAAAAGAATGGAAAAAACTGAACAGGGTCTCAGGGAACTAAATGATGGCAAGAGATGTGCAAACATACATGAGATGTGTGTCCCAGAAAAAGAAGAAAATGGAAATTGGGCAGAAGGAATATTGGGACAAATAACGGTAGAAAATTTCCCAAACCTAATGAATAACATAGATATCTGTGTCCAAGAAGCACAATATATTCCCATCTGAATGAATCCTAATAGAACTACTCTGAGACACAGACTAATCAGACTGTCAAATGCCAAAGATAAAGAGAGAATCCTGAGAGCAGCAACAGAAAAGAGATTCTTCACATACAAGGAATGCCCAATAAGATTAAGTGCTGATTTCTCATCAGAAACCATGGAGGCAAGAAGACAGTGTCATGGTATATTTAAGATATTGAAAGAGCAAAACTGCCAGCCAAGAATCTTATATCCAGCAAGATTGTCTTACAAAAATGAGGGTAAGTTTAGAAAATTCACAGATAAACAGAAACAGAGAGAGTTTGTAACCAAGAGACTGGCTTTATAGGAAATGCCAAAGGCAGTGCTATAACCTGAAAAGAAAAGACAGGAGAGAGACTTGGAAGAGAGTCTATAAATGAATACTTTTACTATATCAGTAAAAGTAACTAAAATTGTAAAAATAGTGGTGAAAATAGGATATGACAGATAAAATCCAAAAGTCAAAGTGGGTGAAATAAGAACTGCCTTTACAGTAATAACATTGAATGATAATGGATTAAACTCCCCAATCAAAAGACACAGACTGATGAAATGGATAAGAAAATATGAGCCATTTATATGTTGTCTACAAAAGACTCACCTTAGACTCAAAGATACCAATAGATTGAAAGTGAAAGGGTGGAAAAAGATATTCCACACATGTAGTGACCAAAAAAAAAAAAAAAAAAAAAAAAGCGTAGCTATACTTATATCAGATGAAGTAGACTCTACAAACAAAGCTGTTATTAGAGACAAGAAAGGAAATTATATACTAATAAAAATGGTGAATTCACCAGGAAGAAATAACAGTCATAAATATATATGCATCTAACCAGGATGCCCCAAATTACATGAGGCAAACACTAGCAAACATGAAGGGAGAAATAGACATCTCTACAATAGTAGTTGGAGGCTTCAATACACCGCTCTCAGCATTAGATAGAAGACCTTGACAGAGGATAAATAAGGAAGCAGAGAGCTTGAATAATATGATGAATGAACTAAACGTAATAGACATCTACAGAACATTGCACCCCAAAAACACCAGAATATATATTCTTCTCAAATGATCATCGATCTTTCTCTAGGAAAGACCATATGTTGGGTGACAAAGCAGATCTCAATAAATTTAAAAAGGTCAAAATTATACAAAGCAATTTCTCTGATCATACAGTAATAAAGCTGGAAGACAACAACAGGCAAAAAAAGGAAGAATTCAGAAATAAATGGAGATTAAGCAAAACACTCTTAATCAGTGGGTCAAAGAAGAAATTGCAATAAATATCTTGAGACGAGTGAAAACAAGAACACAACATATCAGAATCTACGGGATGCAGCAAAGGCAGTTCTGAGAGGGAAATTTATAGCTGTCAATGCTTACATTAAAAAAAAGAAAAGAAAAGAAACAAGAAAGAGCCAAAATCAATGACCTAACTATGCAGCTGGAGGATTTAGAAAAAGAACAGCAGACTATTCTCAAAGGAAGCAGAAGGAAAGAAATAATAAAGATCAGAGAAGAAATAAATGAAATTGAGAACAGAAAAACATTAGAATGAACAAAACCAAAAAGTTGATTCTTTGAGATTAACAAAATTGACAGACCCTTTGCTAGACTGACAAAGAAAAAAATAGAGATAACTAAAATAAAAAATGAAAATGGGGGTATTACTACTGACCCCACAGATAGAAAAGAGATCATAAAGATCATAAGAAGATAATATGAACAACTGTATGCCAACAAACTAGACAATTAGATGAAATAGACAAATTTCCTAGGATCATATGAAAAACCTACACTGAGCCTAGAAGACATAGAAGACCTCAACAAACCAATCCAAGTAAAGAGATTGAAGCAGTCATTAAACAACTCCCAAAAATAAAATTCCCAGGACCAGATGGCTTCACAGGTGATTTCTACAAGCATTCAAAAAAGATTAATACTAGGCTTACTCAAACTCTTCCAAAAATTGGCCAAGAAGGAATGCTACCAAACTAATTCTATGACGACAGTAGCAACCCAATACCAAAGCAACATAAAGATAACATGAAAAAATAAAATTACAGACCCAATTTCCCTAATGAATATGAATGCAAAAATTCTCAACAAAATACTCGCTAATGGAAGCCAGCAACACATTAGAAAAAATTATTCCTCATGATCAAGTGGGTTTTACCACAGGCATGCAAGTGTGGTTCAACACAAGAAAGTCAATCAGCATAATACACCACATTAATAAATCAAAGAAGAAAAATCACATGGTCATCTCAATAGATGTAGAAGAGGCATTTGACAAAGTAAAGATACTACAAAAGATAGGAATTGAAGGAAACTTTCTCAATATCATAAAGGGTATATATGAAAAACCCACAGCTAATATTGTACTTAATGATGAAGACTGAAACTTGTCCCCTTGAGATGGGGAACAAGATAAGGATGCCCACTGTCACCACTATTGTTCAATATAGTACTAGATGTTCTAGCTAGAGCAATAAGGCAAGAAAAAGAAATAAAACATGTCCAAATTAGAAAGGAAGAAGTGAAACTTTCACTCTTTGCAGATGATATGATCCTTTACCTAGAAAGTCCAGAGAAAAATCTACAATAAAGCTACTAGAGCTAATAAACAGGTTTAGCTGAGTGGCAGGATACAAGATTAATATACATAAATGAGTAGCATTTCTATACACTAGTAATGAGCAATCTAAGGAGGAAGTCAGGGGAAAAACTCCATTTACAATACTGGCTAAAGGAACCAAATATTTAGGAATAAACTTAACCAAGGATGTAAAGCATTTGTATTCAGAAAACTACAATAAATTGATAAAAGAAATTAAAGAAGACCTATATAAATGGAAGGATATTCCGTGTTCATGGACTGGAAAATTAAATATCATTAAGAGGTCAAGTATACCCAAATTGATATACATATTCAATGCAATCCTGATAAAAATTCTAACAGCCTTTTTTAAAGAAATGGAAAACACAATTATCTAATTTATTTGAAAGGGTAAAGGAACCCAAATAGCCAGAAACATCTTTAAAAAGGAATAACAAAGTTGGAGGACTCTCAGTTCTGGACTTTAAATCCTATTACCTAGATACAATACTAAAAACAGCATGGTACTGTCATAAAGATAGACATATAGGCTGATGAAACCAAATTGATGGTTCAGAAACAGACCCTAACATCTATGGTCAAGTGATTTTTGACAAGGCTGTCTGTCAAGCTTACCCAGCTGAGGCAGAATAGTCCATCCAGGGCTGGGAGAACTGGATATCCATATCTACAGGAAAAAAGGAGGACTCCTATCTCACACCTTATACAAAAATTAACTCAAAATGGATCGAAGACTAAAATATAAAAACTAGAACCATAAAACTCCTAGAAGAAAATGTAGGGAAACATCTTCAAAACCTGGTGGTAGGTATGGTAACATGGATGAATCTTGAAGACATTATGCTGAGTGAAATAATCCAGACAGAAAAGGATAAATATTGTATGATCTAACTAATATCAACTAAATATGAAGAATAAACATATAGAGTTAAAAATTAGAGTATAGGTTACTAGGAAATAGGATGAAAGCTGAGAATGGATACCGATGCTTAATGTATGTAGAATTTTAAATTAGCTTGACCTTAAAAGTGTGGAAATGGATAGAGTTGATGGTAACACATTATCAATAAGTATAACTAACATAGCAGGTTTATAAATGGGATTGGGGCTGAAAGGGGTAGTCTAGTGATGTAGATGTCAATTGAAAGAAAGCTAGAGAATAATCTAGAAGCTAAATAACATAGCAAACTCAGAGGTGGATGAGGATTGTGGTTAGTAGTACAAATACAAGAATGTTCTTCTATGAACTAGAACAAATATATGTCTATTACAAGGTGGTAAGAATATAGTAATGATTGGGAAAAATGCAATTAATGTAATTTATGGACTATAGTTAACAGCAATATTGTAATATTCTTGTATCAATATCAAAAAAGGTCATATATCAATGCTAATAAGGTTCAATAATAAGGGGTTATGGGATTTTTTCTTTTTGACTAAGGAAAATGTTCAAATATTTACTGAGGCGACTGTAGAACTCTGTGATGACAGTGAGATCTGCTGAGTGTATACTTTGGATAGATTGTACAAGACATTGGACTGTATGACACAGTGATCCATGTGGTAGGAGATGGACTGTGGTTAACAGTACAAATATGAGAGTGTTCTCTCATGAAAAATAACAAATGTACAATACTAATACATGGAGTTAATAATAGGGGTTTATGGAAAAATATATACCAAATGTATGCTCTGGACCATAGTTAGTGGTAATAATCTGATGATGTTCCACAACAATGTAAGATGGTGGTGGAGGAGTGTTGTATGGGAATTCTGCATATTATGCATGATTATTTTGTAAGTTCACAGCTTCTCTAGTAAAAAAATATATATATTAAAAATAAAAATAAGAGTTCAAAACCTAACATAAAAGGGGGATTATTCAAGTTAATATTTAATCTTAATTGAGACAAGCTTTTCTTTTCCTCTTACATAAACTGAGGTAGGAATCACATGCTGTAGCACATCTGTATACCATAACAGAAGCAGTCTCTTTTTATTTTATGGCAAGTCTTGATATATATGAATTCTCTTAATTTGTGTTTCTTTTGTATTGTGATCATCTTTATTCCTAGGATATTTAAATTTGAGCCTGGAGGGACTTGGCCTTTGGTTTGGATGGACACCCACAAGTTATGATGTTTATCCATACGTTGTTTGAAGCCCCTTGAATCCATAGGATTGAGCAGGAAGTCTTGTGGGAACAGGTTGTCTCATAAAAAAAAGCTGGCACTTCTACTTCTAAATACTACCAATAGTAGCTAGTAGAGAATTAGGAAATATGGGTTTCTAATTATATTTCTGTATTGATAATATTGACTGATAGAAAAGGCTGCTGTTTGGGAGTTTTTGAAAGAGACCATGTTTTATGAAAAGGAAGAGAGCAATCTTTAATGTCAGACTCAGAGCTCCTGTGCTCAGACACCAGGGTGTATCCAGTAACTTGTATCTCCTTATTGCTAGACATGTTTGGGGACTTTTTGATTCTACTGTGACAGTTTTGGCTAGTTCAAATTAAAGTCTAATTTTAGAAAAGGGTAAAACCTCCACGGACTGTTAAAACAGCACCCCTACCTGCCTTCTCTAATTAGAAGATTTAAAGTTGAATACAAGTTGGCCTGGGAAAAATCAATTTCCTTGAGTGTGAAGTTTAAACTGGATCCAAAATCTTAGAAATTAATGTCTTAACAATAAACACTCTCCAGGAGTGATTTCTGTTGTAACTGAACTGTATTGTACAATTTAAGGGGAAGGAAGTGGTAATAAGAGTAACTGTATTATACAGAACAAATCACCCTAGCTGTGATTTTTAATGAGATTATGCAGAATTATTATTAGGGTAGCTTTTTCCCCATAAGTTTAAGAACTGGAGTCTGGCAGTTTATTATCATTTCTCTTTTTAGCTACTTTTGTACCTATAGTATATATATAATAGTGCCATACCTGACAAGAATACCATCCCTTAAGGTTTCTACCAAATTTATTTTTCACTCCTTTTATATAGTTTAGATTCATTCAGTCACTCAACAGATATGTACTGAGTGCTCACTCTGTGCCAGGCACAGTTCTAGGGGCTGAGATACAGCTGTGGACAAAACAGCAAACTTGTTCTCTTGGTGCTGACAGTCCTATGAGACAAAAAAGAGGTGTGTGATAAGTGCTGTTGGAAAAATAAAGCAGAGAAGGAAGACAGAGTTTTAGAAAAGATGGTGAGAAATATTATCTTACTGGGAGGTAATATTTGAGTCAGGGCCTGGGAGAGGTAAGGGAATAAGCCATGCAGATATCTGGGGAAAGATCATTCTAGGTAGGAAAAGTAGCAGGCACAAAAGCCCAGAGGTGAGAATCTTCTAAGACCTACATGAGGCTTTGTGTGGCTGGAGATGAGAGATTGAAGGGGAGAATAAAAGAGATGAGGAGATGAGGTAAGGGATAAAAGATGCAACCAGATCATATATCGTCTTATTTTGTGATGAGTTTGGATTTTACGCACAGTAAGATGGGCCACAGGAATGTGTTGTAAGCAGAAGAGTGACATGATCTGTAATAGTTTCCTATCACTGCTGTAACAAGTTACAACTAATTTAGTGACTGAAAATAACACAGATTTATTATTTTATAGTCAGAAGTCTGGCTTCCGGCAATTAGAAGTCTAAAATGTCCTTGGTGGATTGAAATCAAGGGTTGGCAGAGCTGCTTTCCCTCTGGAAGCTTTAGGAGGAGAATGCATTTCCTTGCCTTTTCCAGCATCTAGTAGCTCTAGGCATTCCTTGGCTCATGGCCCCTTTCATCTTCAAAGCCAGAAGTGGATGGTCGAGTCTCTCTCTCATACTGCAGCACTGTGGCTCTTCTGCCTCTCTCTTTCACTTATAAGAATCCTTGTGATTATATTCGGCTCACCTGGATAATCCAGGCTATACCCTCAGCCCTACCCCACCCCCCATCTCAAGCTCAGCTGACTAGCAACCTAATTCCACCTGCAACCTTAATTCCTCCTTGCCATGTACAATAACATATACATACATTCTGGGGATTTGGATGTGGACATCTTTAGAGGGTCATTATTCTGCCTACCACATGATCAGACCTAGATTTCAACAGGATTATTCCATCTGCTATATTGGCAGTAAACTGAAGAGGGTCGAATGTTGAAGCAGGGAGACTAGATAGGAAGCTAGTACAGAAAGCCATATGTGATAAAGTGGTGAGCTAGACAGGGTGGTAATAGCAGTGGAGGTGGTGAGAAGTGGCTGGATCCTGGATTTGTTTTAAAGATAGTTCGCTGACCTGTTAGATGTGGAGTGAGCAATAGAAAAATGGGGTTGCCATTAATTAAAATGGAGAAAGATTAGGGTTGGGGGTGAGGGTCAGAGATTGGGTGGGGTGGGGCAGGAAGATCAAGAACATAGATTAGACATGCTAAATTTTAAATGCCTGTAAGAAATCCAAGTGGAGGTACCAAGTAGTTAGGTATATGATTCTGGAGTTTAGGGGAGTGGCATGGCCTAGAAATATAAATTTCTTATTCTTCAGCATGTTGATGAAGCCGCAAGACTATATGATATCATTTGTAGAGAAAATATATCAAAAGAAATAAGAGATCCAAGGTCTGAACATTGGAACACTCTAACCTCAAGGGATTGGGGGATTTGAGGAGAAACCAGCAAGGAAGACCCAGAAGGAAGTAAAGTAGAAAGAAAAATTCAGATCTACTAGGTCTGCTTTCCAGAATGTCTTCAGAATGTTAAAGTATTTCTAGATGCGAGCTTCACAACTTATATATTCCTAGCCAGTTGCTTTTGAAAAACTTAGAAAAATTACACTGGCTGGACAGCCTTTTACTATATAAATATTATGTTATCAGAGGTCTGTCTATCTCTATCCATTGGTAGTTTTGTGTCTACTATCCATCTGTGGATATAGTATTTTTTTTATAAAGTTGAATGAGCTGCTTTAGAAAATGTATACTAATGCCATCTTTAGAAGGTGATATATTTGTATAGGATCTGAACTAAATTTGAGAGTATAGAATGGAGCATGATATTCAGTTGTTACATTTGGCTACTAAAGACTAACCAGAAATTAAAATTTTAGAAGGTTGAACAACTTTATATTTTGTCAAGTGTCCTCAGTGTTGACAAATAGCTTTCCCTTTAAGTATGGATTTAACTTTTAAAAAACAGCTATAGTCATTCATATATTGTTGGGTAGAGTGAAAATGATAAATTTAGGTAACACTCTAGAAAGTAATTTGGCATTATATATGAAAAGCCTTAAATGTTATATACACATCAACATAATTCCACTGACAGGAATATATTCTAAGGAAACAATCTTAAAAATGTGTAAAAGATTTCTTTGTAGGGTTGTTTAAGATAGTGGAAAGTTGGAAACAATTTAAAGAATAGAGGATTGAAGAAATAGATTTTTGAGATATCCATTCAGTATAATATTATGGAGTCATTAAAACTTACTGTGATGGAAAATATCAAATATAATAGAAAAAAGTGAAATAAAACAAGAATATAGAAAAAATTTAATATGAAATGGTATGTACAGATTATCCTATTTTGTGAAAAATTCTACATGTATACACATTTGAACACACACACATATATATATACACAAAAGGAAGATATTTGCAAATGTTAAAAATTATTTCTAGATAATGGATTTAGGGCATGTTTTCTTTTTTGCTTACATATTTATTCTAAATGTTCTACAATGAACTTATATTAATTTTAAAATAAGAAAAATAAAAATAAGTGTCAAAGAAGATATAAGTATCGATCCTACAGACATGTATCTGGTATTAAATGTGGGTAATCAGGCAGTCTTTGCTCAGAAAGGAATTTTAAGATTATTTGGAACAATAGCAACACCAGTGAAATAGATGAATACTTTCCCAAAAGGGTACTTTGAAAGATAACACAGAGTTGGATTAGGAATATCAGGGATTTTGGGGGTGCAAGGGGGTTGAAAGTATGTTTTGTTTAAGGTATAGTTTACATAGTTAAATGCACAGATCATAACTATACAGTTCAATGAGTTTTGACAAATGTATGCACTCAAATAGCCAACATCTAAATAAAAATATAGAGTGTATGAAAGAAAAATCGTTGATTTTCTTTATATATTGTCACACCTCAAATAATTTCTTAAAGCAAGATAGAGCTTCCGGGAAACTTTCTCTCTGTGGGTACTTGGAATCATGTGCCTTGATCTCACTATCTAATGGAGTATACGAAGCCCAGGGCCAAGCCAGAAGCACCATTTGTGAGCCCTAAATGGCAATGTCCAGTTTACTCTGTTGGTTTTACAGGATGTTCAATCATGGAAGACTGAGATTGCCTCCTTTCCTAACTAAAGAAGGAGCATTTCCCAGGTGCCCTGGTAATGATTCTGGCCAAGCAAGTCTGTCCCCTGGCAGGGACGGAGGTATAGGCCCTATAGGTATTCCTACCAAGGAGTTGTAGACTGGATTCATTTGGTACTTGTTACTTCCCTTCTCCTGTTTATTAAAAAAACTAAAAGGAGGAAAGCTGTCTTTTTAATAACTTCCCCCCACCCCTTTTTTGAACAATTTTTAGGATGTCTGCTTTGTCCACAAGTTGAATTTTCTCATTGAGAATTGGAAGGGTGATAAACAAAAACTACTTTTTTGCCTTTGCAATGGCCTTGGGTCTTCCAGCAATTGAAACTGGCTGGGCCAGAAAAACTGTTATGTGCCTGGAAAACATCCTAATATATTTCTGAAACATCCTAATATATTTCTGCTTCACATAACCATCTTTTGCCAGACCATGCTGCCTGTGTCAACACTACTTGAGCAAAAATTTAAAAATGGGAGTTTGCTCCAGTATGGAGCCCCTGGGAAGCATCCTTTTCCTGTAGGGATTTCAGATACTTCCAACAAAAATTAGCTCTGACTGGCAGTTTCATATTATTACTGGGCTGTGATTTCTTGTTTCTTGGAATTGATGGTTCCTTTCAAAGATCTCCTGACAGTAGATCATTTAGTTATTCCAGTGGTCTCTGCAGCCAAAGAGGCCTCTTGGAACTTGAAATAATAGTAGTTATCATGTGAGGAGACCTTATTATGTTTCAGGCATTGTGTTAAGCATTTTCATGGCTTAATCTTATTTAATTCTTTTAAATAATAGATGTGATTACTGAGGTTAAGAAAAGATGTTTACAGATAATAAATAATGGAGCTGAAGTTCTAACCTAGGAGATCTGACTACAGAAAGAAACCTTACTCCTAACCCCTCTATTAAATTTTCTCCTGAACTTGATCCTTGCCATCTATTTGCACTTCAAATTATGTGTAATTGGTGTTAACTTACCTCTCAAAGATCCCATAGCTGACCTTCCCCTTTATGGGTACCTTTCAAGAAAGCAAAACCTCAGAGAATCCAGCTTTCCGAAAGGGAAACAAACACCTGGCCAAAAAGGCCATCTTTGATCCTGCTGGTAGCTGGTACCCAGGACTCCTGACATCTAGTAATGGTTGAGCATTGAACACTACAGCCTTTAGCATATCCACACCACCAAGTAAAATCTGTCCCTCACTTCAATTTCTGTTGAATGCCTTATTGCTTTAGTCACACTGCTCTTTCGAGTGACCCTCTGTCCTGAAACCACGCAACCACTCAGCCCATCACTGATCTGTCTTCCTTCATCTAGCAGCATCAGAAAATAGACTGTTCACACTGAGATAAATTGATAACCTCTGAATGAACCCTAATTTAATTTTGGAGTAGGCTTCCTATGTATGACTTCACTGTGAGGTGCATGAAAACAGGGACTTTGTTTTGTTCACTCTTGTATCCCTAGTACCAAAGTACTAGGTACTGAGTAAATTCTTGTTGAATGATCAAATTATGTATTACTGTGTGTACTCACCTTATGGGGAGATGAGTGTGCAGTACTCATCTTATGCTTTTAAGCCTTTGGCAGAGCCCTCTAGGGACTGCAGAGCTGCAGAGGAATGTCCAAGCAACTAAATGGTCCTATGCACCCCTTACCAACTTGTAAATGGCCACTTTGCATCCATGTCACAGGGAAGGCTGGGTTTGCTTCCTACATCCTATAAAGTTCAGACCTTCCCCTGCACATGAAGTTGGAGAACTGTTGTGTAATGGAGACTATGCTTGAGAAGTGTTGGTGAAGAGATATTCCACACAGAGGGGACTTTAAGCACTAACCTGGAATGAGAAATATTTTCTTTGACAGTTAGTGAAACCTCACATTCCCACCTTTTATCACGTGATGTTACTCTCCAGGTTTTTATATTTATCTCCCTCAGTGGATGGAGCTTATAACCCCTTCCCTGCTAGGTTCTCGATGTTTTCAGTTTACCTTATGGAATTTATCTTGCTGGCACTCACAACCTATTCTACTTCTTTGTGCAGGTTTCTCACAATATGCTCTGAGATTCCCACAGGAGACTGTACAATCTTTCAGGAATATATTCTATTTGATTCTTCTCTCCTTGCCCTGTAAATATAAATATAAATACACATACACACATTCTGCCATGTTCTGTGGGATCAGATTAGATTATTTTTGACCAGGTTATAAAGTGATGGAAATAAAATTCGAAAAGTCGTTTCTGTGCAGTGTGATACTTCCTTTCATTTGTTAATGAAGCTATTACTGTAAACTGTTAACAAATATAAAATTCTTCGTTCAGTTGAAACGGAGAAATGTATGTATCCAGTGCTAAAGGGACTCTTATTTCTTTTTTATTTTTCCAGGCAAGAAAACTTATCAGTGACTTTGCCATTATCCTGTCCATTCTCATCTTTTGTGTAATAGATGCCCTGGTAGGTGTGGATACTCCCAAACTAATTGTGCCAAGTGAGTTCAAGGTAGGTGAAAGTCTGTCTTTTGACCATTCCTGGAACTTTTTTGCTTTCTTCTCTTTCCCTCACTCTGAATAAGTTTTGTACAATTATCCAGTTCTCTTTTTCCAAAGCAGTCCCTTACTAGGAACAAAAATACATTTAATTCATTTCTTCACTAAAATTAAATGTCAATTTAGAATCAAGAACAATGCTCACATGGTATTGATTTTTACTTCAAAAGATAGTTTATAATAACATTACAAACTCTGCCTTATATTTTATAGTATTTAAAAATTTCCAAAGTATTTTCGTACACATTGTCACCTTGAACCATATAACAGTTCTGGAAAGTGTACACGGTAACTATCATCATCCTGATTTTATGTAGTTGAAATCGAATCTAAGCCTTCAGACTCCAGTTCAATGGCCTTTTCATACTACCAAACTACTGGTCATATATGTATATATTTTATACACACACACACATATGTTTCCATATAGAGTATATTTTAAGTATTACAAAAAAGATATGGGTATTAATTGATGAACTTGTTAGTATTTGCAGGCTTCATAGGTAAAGTTTACAATTCTGTCATTCTTAAGTATCCCTACCTAATTTCCATTATAATTCTTTTTGAACCTATTTTCTATAATAATCCTCACTTCCTCTCTCCACCATCACGATGGTATACATGCTAAGAAAAACTCAGTTTTAGCTTCATAGCTGCTTAATGAGAAATGTAGATCCATGTATATCAAACAGAATATTTTGCACTTTTAATCACATTCATTAGCAAAGATAAGTTGTCATTAACTCATGTAAGTCAATGTTTATTGAAAAATTGCTTTGAATTAGGCTCTATACTAGGGATTTGAAAGTTGTTGATAAGCAAGGCAAAGTGTGTTCCTTTATGAGCTCACAACCTGGTAAAGGTAATAAAATGTGGATAGATTTGATGATGGAGTTATGAGGAAAGTGCAACAGAAGAGAGAAATATCCTCAGACAAGTGAGACTGCCAAATGTGGAAAAAATAATTTCTAAATATTATTCTATTTTAGTTTGTTTGAATTGTTTAAAGTTAGGAAAAAGCCAAGCAGGAAAATACTTTTGCTTGTAGTAAATAGGTTTGATCTGCTGACAGAAGAGATTGAAAACTGAAAAATGTCTATCTTTTCCAGTTTTCTTGGATATTTCTGAGGATTTAACTAGTTATTCTGGATCATTTCTTATATGCAAACTAAGAAAGACGAGAATATTTAAATAAGTTCAGTTAATACATATAAAATATTTGTAGCTTTGCACACATTATATTATGAAGGCTGTTAGATTTTCAGAGTAGCAGAAACAAATTCAGCATAATTGCTAAAACTGAACAAAATTTATGGTGGTCTTGCAATTTCTTGCTATACCTTTTTTATTATAGAGTATACTTGGGTTTTTCTTTCGAATGCTCCTTATATCAAAATCTACTTCTTCCATCTTGAGTTTTTTCCCTTGAATTATCCCAAATGCACAAATTGGCATTTCCTTCTTTTCCATCAGCTCATATATCTTTCTGTCCTTCCTTTCAAGTGTTGCCTCAAAAATAACCTTCTTTGGGAAGTATTTGTTGAGTAATCTTCTTTCTCTAGCCTATCAGTAAAGCTGGTTATTCCTACTTTTCAATATATTGACTCTCCCAAGGAAAAAATGTGTGTCTTCCCAATAGATATTTTACCTAATAGAATGTTTTAAATGAGTAATGGTCTGAAAAATGTTCTCTCTCTTCTTCAAGCCAACTAGTCCAAACCGAGGTTGGTTTGTTCCACCATTTGGAGGAAACCCCTGGTGGGTATACCTTGCAGCTGCTATCCCTGCTTTGTTGGTCACCATTCTGATTTTCATGGACCAGCAAATCACAGCTGTGATTGTAAACAGAAAAGAACATAAACTCAAAGTAAGTGTCCATTATAATGTTTACTATTGCCTTCTACTTTATTTTTGTTATATGAAAATACTAATTGATTAAAAATCAAAACAGTTTTATTAGGAGTTATGTGATAGCTAATGTTTCCTCAGCCTTGGAGGAATCATAATTGCCTGTGTTGACACATGTCCTCAATCTAATACTTGAATAGACCTCCCATAAATCTGAAAAAGTTGTTTCAAATCATTTTTTCCTCAGACACCAGAGGGAATGCAAACACATTTTAACACTTAGTTGCTCTCATCCTACATCTTGTTTTAACCTGTTAACTGTCCTTAATGAAGACAATGACTATCAAAGATTTAATTAACATATACTGAGCACCTACTCTCTGTTAAATCAACTCAGCTATATATTTAGGGGTTATTCAGATAGTTCATGGTTATAGCCATAACCATTTACTTTTTATCCTCAAGTATTTGTTTCAGTATGTTATTGACTATAAAGTAGAGAGAAAATTATTTTGTACATGTTAAGTTTTCTTTTTATAAATACCAGTTATTAACTTTGTCATAAGTCTAAAGAAAATGCTTTAGTGGTCTGGAATATCTTTAAAGAGAGCTGCCTAAAATGTTCTTACCTTATATAATATCTCTCCAGATCTAGTGATTTTTTTTTGTCACAAAGAATTTGGAAAATATCATTTGAGGATATGAGAAATTAATAGCAACAATAATAAGAACTCTAATTTAGTGTATGCCTGCTATGAGCCAGACCATGTTCTAAGCACTTTTTAATATATATTAACACATTCACTTCTTATAACCACCCTATGAGGGAAGCATGGAAGTATTTTACAATCAGTCTTCTGAAAGCAGGAGAGGAAATTACTAAGAGTAGGGTTCAGCAGAGCAGGTGTTACAGAAAGGAAAATCCAGGAAATATAAAGAATCGGCTGATTATAGAAACCCACTAGGTATTGGGGTGACAGAGATGAGGAGTATTCTGATAAATTGTGCAAGTCCAGATTGCTTGAAGGATTGTGGATCATGGTGAGAAAAAGAATAAATCCCATAACAGTCAGGGACCAGGAGAAGATGAAAATTAAAAGCTTGGATCAAAGAGGGAAGATCTTTAGAGTTTGAGAGTCTGTGGGGATTGCACATTGAGAGTGATGAACTGGACCAATATGTGTGATTAGTTACTGAAGCACATTGGGAGATGAATTTCATCAGCGCTTGGAGGTTGAAGTATTGTGAGTCCAGGGTGTTGAAAGTGTCATCTGCATCAATACTGAAATCACTGGAGAACAGCTTAGACCATGGTAGACAGGAAGATCATGGAACCGTTGCTAAAATCATAAGGAATGGAGATACCTGTCCTGGAGGTCAGTATTTGTTAGTGACTGGGGAGAGGAGATGGAAGGACAGAATGAAGAATTACTTGGACTTAATAGAAGACATTTCATGGAAGTGTGAGGATACGGGATGTTTGCTCTGATCTTACAGGAGGAGTTAGAGAAAGAAATAGGCTTTCACTGAAGAACATCGCCAGGGAATCACTGGTACCAAATTAAAGTACTGATTTTCAGTTATGATCAAAGAAAATATTGAAAATTCAGCTGAAAACTTACATTAATGTGACTTTCTGACCCCCCAGACCTCCACCCAAATAAATATTGTACTGCTTTGGGACATGTTTCTTAATTAATAGGGTGTTTAACTTCTTATGCTTTGTTTTTTGCAAATAAACTCTAAGTCTATATTTCATTGAATGCCTTGCAATGCCTGGTTCTGTCTTATATCCTGTACCTAATCAAAAAAATTAGTTCTGTGATCAAACAGTAAGTATAAAGAGTTCAATTAAATTTTTTCCCCACTTGTTTTCTGCTGCTCAGGATTTTGTGCCTGAGTGTTGTTCTTTAGGAAAATCATCTCTACAAAATCTCTGTAAAAATTGAAGTCTATTTTTAACATGTTTTGACCCACTGAATTTCAAATTTTGTCTTTAAATTCTTGTCAATCCTTCTCTATCTTAATAATCTAATAGAGATTAGGGGAGAGTGGCAAGTAGATGCCATCTCTTCTTTTTGAGAATGATTCTTATGTGTGAGTGTTTTTAAATTATCAGCACATTGTCCCTCTTTTGTAGAAAATGATTTTATTGTTATTGAATTTTATAACAAGTAAAATCACAAGAATTTAAATACTGTCTACTAGAAACCATCAAAAAGATATCCTGCTAGTTAAACAACTTTTGCAGAATACTGTAAAAGGTATTGCATTTGAAGGACAAGGCATTATCTGGTAGATAATAGTACATATAGCCATTTAGTCATAACTTAATTTAAAAATTTTTAGAATATATTATAATTCTAAAGAATGTATACATTACATTTCTATAGTTTAAAGGGAAATAATAAAATTTCTTCTGTCAGTCATCAACTGTTCATACATCTGTGGATCTGTCTGTTTGGGGACCCTCTGTTCTTTCCCATTGGGCTATTTGTGCCAGTTTTTCAAAAGTGTTTGGCTCTTCTTGGCACTTTGTTCTTCCATATAAATTTTAATATCAGTGTGCAGAGTTGTACACATACACCCACACACAACCCTGTGGGAATTTTATTTGCAGTTACCTTGAATCCTTACATCAATTTGGATAATTTTCTATATTGAACTAACATGACGCATATCTCCATTTATTTAGAACTTCTTCACTGTATGTTAATAACAGTGCATAATGCCTCCCATATCTTTTGTTAGATTTATCCAAGTTTTCATTTACTGTTGTAAATGGTAGTTTTTTCCCCTAAAGTTTTCTTTTCTTCCTGGCATATAGAAACTAAGTTGATTATTGTGTATTAATCTTGTATCTGGCATTCCTTCTAAGCTTCTTAATTCCACTAATTTTCTATAGATTTCTTTGTGTTCCAGAGATTTTTTTATTTCTTCCTTTTGATCCTTATATCTTTTATTTGTTTTTCTTGACTTTTTGCCAACTAGGAACTCCAACACATATTTTGGAAGGGGTTACAAAGTTCAGTTTATCACATTAGGTAGATCCATATTTTATATTTGTTTTATCTTTTTAGTGGATTGAACTTTTTATGTGATTCTCTTTCTTTCTAGTAGTTTTTTTTTTTTTTCTTTTTTGGCCTTAAAGCTTGTTTTATTTCATAGTAAAGTTTTGGTAGCTTTTTTTTTTTTTAAATTTTATTTAATTATTTATGCCTTCCCCCCACCCCCCGCATTGTTTGCCCTCACTGTCTGCTCTCTGCTCGTCTTCTTTTAGGAGGCACTGGGAACTGAACCTGGGACCTCCCACGTGGGAGGGAGGCACCCAATCACTCGAGCCACCTCCACTCCCTGCTTGTTGTATCTCTCATTGTATTTCCTCGCTGTGTCTCTTTGCTGAGTCATCTTGTTGCATCAGCTTGCTGTGCCAGCCCGTCATGTAAGCTCATTGTCTTGCTTGTCTTCTTTAGGAGGTGCCGGAAGCCAAACCCAAGACCTCGCATGTTGTAGGCGGGTGCCCAACTGCTTGAGCCATATCCACTTTCCATGCTTCCTTTAATTCGTACTTGCCTTATATATATTTTTCCATTCTGTTATTTTCAGTCTTCCTTTTTTTCCCATGTCTCTTTGAAATAAAACGAACTTTTAAAAAATCCCCTTTTATAATCTTTTCTTTTAACTTAAGTGATTTATTCCATTTAAATTGATTTGTATTCATTTTACCAGTTATTTTTGCTTTCTATTTGTCACATTTCACTGTGTTCTTCTTTATTGTCCTTTTTTTGCCCTCTTTTATATTGATAGAATTTGAATTTTCTTATTTTCTTATTCTACTTTAGCTTCCATCTACTAGTTTGAAAGCTATATACTCTTGTCTTTTCATTTAGTGGTTATGTTGGGCATTTTCATGTGCATATTCAACTTCTTAAAATTTTAGTCAATATTTTTTACCCTTCTTGTGAACTAAATTTATACTTTGACTTGATACTCTTTCCAGAATCATATACTATTAGTATCAAGATTTTTATTTCTATCTTAACTTTTTAACCTAAGTAATTAGACATGATCGAGATTTTTAGAATTACCCATGGATTCCTATTTTCTTTTGTCATTGCTTTTTGTTGTTGTTGTTTTTGGTTTTGTTTTTTCTTTGCCTTTCTGACCTTCCCTTTTGGGACATTGTGCTCTAGCCTGAATTATTTCCCCTTAATTGCCAGGCTTTTTTGCTTTTTCACACTAAGAACCTATATAGAAAATCGTAAGATTCTTATGCCCCCTCCCCAGCTCATAGGCTGTTCACAGGTTGGAGTGACTGGCCCAGGGACCGTAACCCACCTGCCTTACCTGGTTATAGTAGCTCTGCTTTTGAAATTCCTGCTGTGGGGGGTGGTAATTTTTTCATTGTGCACACCAAACTGTGTCTTTGTTTGACCTTCATTCTTGAAAGTTAGTTTCTCTTGATATATAATTTTTGGTTGAAAGCTATTTTCTTTAGGCACTGAATTTTTTCCCCCACTGTTTCAGATTTCCATTGTCAGTATAATTCCTTTATAAGTAATCTGGGTTTTCTTTTGAGGTGTTTTATGATCCTTTCTGTCTTTGTTCTACAGGTCCCCTATAATTTGTGTAGGCATAAATTCCTTTTTATCATAAATTGGATTTACTGGGCTTCCTGAATCTGAGATTTAGAGTATTTAATGAATAATGGGCATTTTTGAGTCTTTGGCTCTTTCAGTGTCTTAATATATCATTCTGGAATTCCAAGTAGAAATTTATTGTGTGTTCCTATCTTGTGCTCCATTTCTACTAACTTGTGTATACATTTTTTCATCCCTTGCCTCTCTGGATTATATTTTGGGCAATTTCCTCGATTCTCTCTCTTTCTAATTCTTTCTTCTCTGATTCTATTTTACTACCTACTCAATCCATTGAATTTTTCAATTATTATACTTTTTATTTTTAGAAATTCTGTTTGCCCTTTTCCAGATCTTCCTGATAAATTTTGGTAGTCCTGGATTCTTTATTATTTTTGTATACCCTCCATTCCTTATTATTTTATGTATCTGCTAACTTTGTAGGTTTGATACTAAATTTTGTTTTCTTGGCTGACTTATATTTCTTGTGTCTTTCTTCCTCATATTTGGGCTTTTTTTACATAAAAGTTGTGAACTAATATTCCTGAGAAAATATGTTGATGACTGTTTAAAATATAGCCTTCCAAAGATTTTATTTGCTTCTGGGAGATATATGAAAACCCTTCAACCCAGGAACACGTTCCTTTTTAATTTTTCCTGTAAAATATTTTATTATGGAAATAGTCAAACATACACAGAAGAAGGCAGAATAGTATGATAACCCCAGACAAGCATCATCCAGTGTCAGTAGTTATCAGCTATGGGCCCTCTTATATCTTCTAACCCGCATTCTCTTATCCCCGTACTATAATACTTTGAAGTAAACCTTTACTGCATTCCAATTTATCCATAAATTTTAGGTAATATTTATTATTAAAGATGAGGGCTCTTTTAAAAACATAGCCATGGTACCATTATCTAAAAAAAGTTAACATTCTTTAATATCAAATATCCGGTCAATATTTAAATTTCCAAATGTGTCATAAATATACTCAACTTTGAAAATATAATTTATTGTTTGAATCAAAATTTGAATAAAATTCACACATTATGATTGGTGGATACAGTCTTTAAATTTATTTTAATCTATAGATTTTCTGATCCATCAGTTTGGTTTGTTTTTTTTTCCCTTATATTAGTTGGGGATGCCAGGGTGTTTGTTGTTTTCCTTATCTTTTGCTGTACAGCAAACCACCTGGCTGAAGATAACTATTTATTATGATCACTCATGGTTCTTTGGGTTGACTGGGCTCAGATGGACAGTTCTTGATTGAGGTCGCTCTTGTAGTTGCACTCATATAGCTATTGAGCTGATGTCATCTGAAGGCTCAGTTGGGCTGATTGTCCAAGATAGCTTCTTCATTCCCATGTCTGTCTGTCTGTCTGTCTGTCTGTCTGTCTGTCTCTCTCTCTGGAGGCTCCCTCTTTGTCTCTCTCTTTCTCTACATTATATCTCATTCTCCCTGGCTTTTCCATGTCGCTTGACTTCTGAGAGCATAGTGACCTTATGTTATTTGAGCTTGTTACATGGCAGCTGAATTTCAAGAGTTAAGAAGTGGAAGATCTAGTTAAGAGTTATACTTGCAATTGGCACAGCTTTACTTTTGTTTTTTTTTCCAGCCTTAGTCAATTGGTTAAAATAGTCGCAGGGCCAGCCTCAATTTAAGAGGATGAGGAAAAACTGCACCTTTTCATGGAGGTCTCATTGTAAATAGTATATAGAATTTTTCCAGCCATCTTTGAAAAACAAAATCTGCCACATTTGTACTGAAGAATTTCTCATAGTCTGGATTTTAGTGATTGCTTCTGCATGGTGTCATTTAGCCATGTCCTCTGTATTTCCTTTAAATTGGTCATTGGATCTAGAATCTTGATGAGGTATAGGTTTGATTTTTTGGGGGGTTGGGGAAGAGGGAAAACAATTTTTAGGTTTTAGGTAGTATTGTGATCTTCCATTAGGAGAACAGACCACTTTAAGCTACATTTTTGGCTTAGGGTTTTCTGGGCCACAAAGGTAATGTGAATTACAGTCCCAAACCAAATTTGCATGTGGGCTTATGTTCAGGGATATCCTTGGAGATTCTTTTTTTTTTTTCTATTTTGACATTATACCCAGTGGCAAGGCCAGGACAGACATGTGTCCCCACTGTCTTTTCCTGTAGGACATATATATATATGTCTTTTCCTGTAGGACATATATATATATATATATATGTCTCCTAGAAATATGTAGTTCACCAGCTGAATGTGCTGTGTTTAGGGTAGCTTAGTTTTATATGGGGGGAGGGGGGTTCTCCTATCTAATATCCTTCCTCCATCTCTCTAGAATTTGTCTTCTGTCCCTAGAGTTCAGAGGGTCATTTTAATCCAGGCTTTAAGCCCCTGGGGCAGGCCTAGGCATCATGGTTTACCAACCCTGTGGATTTACACTTTCTTGTTACTATTGTTATTTTTTTCCCTACAGTTGTTCCCTTTACTTGCCTGCAGATAAGCCATCATTTCTAAAAGTTGTTTTCTGTATTTTGTCTACCATTTTTAGATATTCTATTATGATAGGGGTGTTGGTATTGATTGAGTTTACCAAAAATCTGTAAATGAATGTTGACTAATATATATTTATTCTGAAAATATTTTGGAAACAAATTTGTTGTTTTGATCTACACTTGACCATATTTCTTTGTATCTTTAGAAGTAAGCACCTACTTGTTTTTGTTCATTGAGTTGTTTCAATGATAAAATTCAGAATATAGAATTTAGAAAATTTAAAATTTATAAAATGTAGAATTTCTATTCCCAATATCCTGTATAAAACATTAGGTAAAAGCAGATGTATATAAGATTTATTTCTTAAAATAAGAAGTAAGTATATAAAAAAGAGCTTTCATCACTTTAGAAACTGATTATTTGAAAGCATTCCATTGAACAACAATAACTACTGAAAAAAAATACCAATCTTTTTTTTTCCCCCCACAAATGCAATGATATCAGTGGACATTTCATCATAAGCCAAAGGCACATTGGAAATTGTTCTTTTCACAATTTTTTTTTTTAGAAAAGGAGAGCTGTTAAATGTGAAAAGCAGAAATTCTGTCTAAACCTGTAAAGGACTCTGACTGCTATGAAATTGATTCAGAAGAGAAACCTGAAACATTGAGAGAGATGGAGGCATGATGATATTAAAAGCAGCATGTTTTTGGGTGGCATTTGCTTTGGCACCATGTCAAGTGGCTCTGGCTGGCTAACTCCTCTGATTGGGATGGGATCCACCTTTCAACTCTGCTAAACAGCTCTGCATTGGTGTGGGAATGCCAAGGCACTAGACTCTTTTTGGACATTATTTTGGTTATTTATATACCACATTATCTCTGCAGAACACTCAACAGCAAACCAGGTTCAGAGAGGATCTGACTTCTCTAAAGTTGTCTCCTAAAGCATTGGCAGAGACAGAAAGAGAGTCTAATTTGACTACAAAGCTGGGGATACTTCTCACAAGGAAAGTAATTTGAAGAGTTTTATAGATTTGGTGTGTGAGAGAGAAATTTTAGGATAGGTATCTAGAAATAGATATGAGGTACTTGTAGCAACCAATTTTCTCTGATATCCTCTATTATAAAACCCTTAACTGGAGTAAATTTACTTGGGTAACTCCAAAATCCCTACCTTGCCCTCTTTTGACTTTTCTTTTTTATTCCTACTCCTATAACCCTAAATCTAGCCCTTTTATTTCATGTTTAGACTGTTTCAAATGGATTAGTCATGAGTTAATAACAGTCTCCCTTCCTTCCAAAAGCATTGATTTTTTTAAAAAGCACTGTTCTTTTGTGTTAGTCTTATATTTCTAAACCTACTTTGACTTATTTTTGGCCCTTGAAAAATGTCTATTTTCCTTAGCCTCGAATTTAAGGCTCTTTGTGATTTGACCTCATCCTAAATCTAAAACGGTTTTTCTCCATAGTCTAGCCTATGCTCTAGTCAGATGAACTGTTGGCCTCTCTTCAAATCTGGCAATTTCTCCCGCTATAAAGCTTTTCTTCCCAATCCTCAATGATTGCCAATTATCAAAATCTTCCCCATCCTTCAAGACCCTCCAAATAAAAAAACTTCTCAGTGTAGCCTTTACCCTTAGTCTAATTTATCATTGCTCTTCTCTTTGCTCTTATAATATAGTTGTATAACTCTGTGATACTGATCACATGATGTCTTACATAGTAGTTATTTTGTGTTTTGAGTTATTCCCTTTCCTCGGACAAAACATTTTCAAGGTAAAGACCATGTTTTATTCCTCTTTCCAGCTCTCCTGTGGCCCATAACAATGACTTCCATACTGTAAACATTATAAATACATGTTGAATAATTTTATTATGTTTTCTACATGGTTCTCATAGTTGTTAAACTGTGTGAGCTGGGTGATAACTGGAAAACATCCAAACCATCTCCTGTTCTCATAGTGAGTGTTTATGTTATTTAAATTTCTGTTTAATGCCATCACTGCAGGGAGTTTTTGTAGGTTCACTGTAGACAGACTTAAACACTTCATCCTCTGGGCTTTTGGGTATCTTTTTCAAACCTCTTTGAATCTACTATGTAGAGAGCATTGTGATTTGTGCACAAGTCTGAGTCTTCTCACCTGATTGTGTGCCCCTTGGTGGAAGGTACTACATCGTGGTTTTCGGTGTCACCGTAAACTAGCATATTGGCTGGATCATGGTGGACTCCTAACATGAGCATGAATGTTTGTTCTGTGTCTGTGCGTGTATGTGCACTGCCCTTGACCCCTTCTTTGTTACCATCTATGGACCAGATGTTAACTTCAGATTGCTAGGCTAGCCTTTTTGTTCCATAGAGTTTGATTACTGTGGATTTATTCCTAAATAACTTTTGTTCTGTATTAGCAAAGTGTATACAATTTCAAAAGGAAATAAAATTTCACTTCCTATTGTTGTACTTAAAATAATCTCCAGTTTCAGAAAATAGAACACAATCTGGGTTTATATTTAAGGAGACAAGGGCTTTAAAAATTTTTAAGGGACATGTTTAACCTTTTGAGCATTTCTTAAGTCTCTGCTATGTATGGAGCACTTGTGTTTGATGTCGCAGGGAAAAATTGTTCTGTTATGGTCTCTGAAGGAGTTTAGAGGGTTTTGCCTAATCACAAGTTGTGCCAACCAAAAATGTCTTAAGATATTGTCATATATCCCTTAGGGGTAAAAATAGATCCAGCAAGAATCAACTAGCGTAGAGTCATATGGATGACATTACAGTTTTAGGTTTTAGGTTTTTATTTTAAATGAAACAGGAAACCATAGGAGGGTTTTAAGCAGGGGAGGGCCATGTAATTATTTAGATTTTTAAAAGATTACTCTGTGAGAATGGACAAGGGACAAGGGTCAAGGGTAGCATCAGAGACTTCCATGGGGAGAGCAGCATTGAGGGCTGAGGATGTCAGGAAGGAAGAAGGGAAATTTGAACTGGATCTTGAAGGGAAAGGATGGAACTAAACAAATGTTAAAGCATAGAGACAGAAAGCTGGTTTGAAGGGTGGCACGAATGAAATTGCAAAGGGCAGAAGGAACAGGGGAATGATTTAAGTTTCAGGTCCCCTGAGTTTCTGTCACAGGATCAGGTCCAGGAGTCTCAACTTGGTAAACCAGCCACCTGGACTCACCTTAGTCTGCCTGGTCTGCTCACCTCCCAGTGGCCTCCCCTTCTCCCTCAATATTCCAGTCTGGAATTTCTAGGATAAGAATTACATTTAACACGCACTCTAGCTTCAGTAAGGATGGATGGGAGAAGTGCAAAAGTAGAGGGCAGTGGGAGAACATTCAGGAGACTACCGTATAATCTAGGTGAGAAATTATGAGAACCTGAAAAGGGTAGTGAAAATGGGTAGGAAGGGTAAGGATCAGATAAAAGATTTCACACGTTATTTTTGAGAAATGCTGTTTTCTGCATTTCTTGCAATATTATTTCTGTTTACAAAGTGCCAGTATTTGAATATTATTTTTATCCCGTTCAAATCTGGTCATTCAGATATTTTTAGCTAAAAGAGGCATCTTAGAAGTGACTTGTTTTCATGTATATAGGCTGCCTTTGCAGTAACACCTTTTTAAAAATAAACCTTAGGGTCTTGGGATCTTTAGGCAATTCCTGGGGCACCATGAAAGTCTGAGCATAGCTTTTACTATTTGGTTCAACAAATATGACTTCAGTGTATATAGATACTCTACTAGACATTGTAAACCTTGACCCCTGAAATTTGGCAAAATAAATTCATTGCTTTTTGTGCTTTGGGCTCAGTCTCCTAAAAATTGCCCCCCATCTGTTTATTGTCTTTCCCCAATACTTCAGTTACTTCAGTTTAAACTGCATCATCTCAAGCTGAGGTGATTGCAGTGTAATCCTACCTGTCCCCCTTCTCAGCCTTCAATCTTGACCCCTTAGAATATATTCCCTGCAAACCAACAAAGCAATCTTTCTAAACAGAGTATGATCATATCACTTCTCTACTTAAAAGAAATGGACTCCCATTGCTCTTATGATTTAAGAAAATCCCAAAGCTTTAAGCAATACATAAAAATCTTTACTTTTCTAGCCTGATTTCCTACCGTTCCCATCTCCTACCATGCACCAGCTCTATGTCATTTTCTCAGAATGGCAGCTCTTTTTGTCTAGTTTTCCCATATCTTCTTACATAGCTGGCTGTGGCTCAAATCTTAGGACTCAGCTTAAATACAGGTATACTATGGAGATGCTGTGGGTTTGGATCCAGACCAGTGCGATAAAGCGAATATTGCAATAAAGCGAATCGCACACATTTTTTGTTTATCCCGTATATTTAACACTTATGTTTGCACTATACTGTAGTCTATTAAGTGTTCAATAGCATTATGCCTATATCTATCTATCTATCTATCTATCTATCTATCTATCTATCTATCTATCTATCTATCTATATAGATAGATATCTTAATTTAAAAATACTTAATTGTTAAAAAACGCTATCCATCATCTGAGCCTTCAGTGAGTTGTCATCTTTTGGCTGGTGGAGGATCTTGCCTCAGTGTAGATGGCTGCTGACTGATCAGTGTGGTGGTTGCTGAAGGTTGGGGTGGCTGTGACAGTTTCTTAAAATAAGACACAATGAAGTCTCCTGCATTAACTGACTCTTCTTTCATGAAAGATTTCTCTGTAGCATATGATGCTTTTTGATAGCATTTTATCCACAGTAAAAAATTTTTCAAAATTAGAATCAGTCCTCTCAGTCACTGCCACTGCTTTATCAATGTTCTGAACTCTTTGTGGTCAGATCAGCAGTGTTCACAGCATCTTCACCAGGAGTAGACTCCATCTCAGGAAACCACTTTCTTGGCTGATCAATAAAAAGCAATTCCTCACCCATTCGTTTAATCATGAGATTGCAGCAGTTCAGTCTCATCTTTAGGTTCCACTTCTAATTCTAGTTCTCTTGCTGTTTCCACCCCATCTGCAGCAGTAGACCTCAACCGTAGGCTTAAAATATTCAGTAATCCTTGTTGTAAATAGATGTACTGTCATTGGGCTTTGTTTTTCCATTTATAGAGCATAGACAAAGACGATTTAGCATAATTCTTAAGGGCCATAGGATTTTGGGAATGGTAACTTCAAGTCACCAGCTGCATTAGCCCCTAACAAGAGAGTCAGCCTCTCCTTTGAAACTCTGAAGCAAGGCATTGGCGTTTCCTTTGTAGCTATGAAAATCCTAGATATTATCTTCTTCCAAGAAAAGGCTGTTTCGACTACATTGAAATTCTGTTGTTTAGTGTATCCACATTCATCACTGATCTTAGCTAGATTTTATGGATAACTTGCTGAGCCTTCTACATCAGCACTTGCTGCTTCACCTTGCATTTTTATGTTATGGAGACAGCTTCTTTCCTCATGAACCAACCTCTGCTAGCTTCCAACTTTTCTTCTGCATCTTCCTCACTTCTCTCATCCTTCATAGAATTGAAGAGAGGTAGGGCTTTCCTCTAGATTAGGCTTTGGCTTAGGGCATGTTGTGGCTAGTTTGATCTTTTTCCCAACCCACTAAAACTTTCTCCATATCAGCAATAAGGCTGTTTTGTTCTTATCACTTGTGTGTTACTGGAGTGTGCTCCTTCAAGACCTTTTCCTTTTCATTTACAACTTGCCTAACTGTTTAGCATAAGAGGTCTAGCTTTTGGTCTATCTTGGCTTTCAATATGCCTCCTCATTTCTAGCTGTTGATGTAAAGTGAGAGATATGAGACTCCTCCTTTCAGTTGAACACTTAGAGGACTTTCTAGGGTCATTAATTGGTCTCCTTTCAATATTGTGTTTCAGAGAGTATGGAGGCCCAGGGAGAGAGAGAAACAGAGACAGGAAACAACTGGTTGGTGGAGTAGTGAGAACACACACAGCATTTATGGATTAAGTTCGCAGTCTTATAAGGATGCAGTTCATACAAAACAATTATAATAGTAAGATCCAAGATTACTGGTTACAGATCACCATGACAGATATAATAATATTAAAAATTTTTGAAATACTGTGAGAATTATCAAAATGTGACACAGAGACATGCTGTTGGAAAAATGACTCCTGTAGACTTACTCGATGCAGGGTTGCCACAAACCTTCAATTTGTAAAAAACGCAGTATCTACAAAGTGCAATAAAGTGAAGCACAGTAAAATGAGATATGCCTATACCACCTTCCATGAAAACCATGCCTGACTTTTTTTGTTTTTTTGTTAGGCCAGTAAAAAGAATTTATTGAGAAATGGGGGTAAAGAACAGAGCTTGCTGAGAAATGGGACAGAAGGACAGAAATTTGCACCGAGATTTGATGCGGGCTCCTTTAAGCAGAGAGAGTGGGCTTTCCTTGCCTTATTTTTGGCTCAGTTGCGTGCTTCCCCTGATTGCACCCATTGCATGCTGAGATTACTCCTATTGTAGACCTTTAACACTGTGTTATTGTGAATGTCTGTTGATTAGTCAGCTCTGCTACTATACTGTAAGCCTCTGTGTCTTATCTGTCATTTTATTTCCAGGGTCTAAGTATCATTAAATGAATAAATTGACATTTGTTCTTCCATCAACAAGTATTTGTCTAGAGTGTCCATTCTGCATTGGGCACTGCGCCAGGTGCTGGGGTTTCAATGTTTAACAAAACACATATGGTCCTTGACCTCACGGAACCTCTGGTATATGAGGGAGAGAGACAGTTTTCAAATACTCGTTCAAAATGTGATGTTACAACTGTGGCTGGTGTTTTACAAGTCTATAAGAAAGAATTTGACCTCCTCTAGGAGGTGCAGGATGTTCTCTGAGGCAGCGACACTTACACTGAGATCTAAAGCATGGGTGGGAATTAGCTAAAAGAAGCTAGCTGAAAAGTCTTTTGGGTGGCAGAGGAAATGCTGCGTGTGCACAGACCTTGCAGGAGGAGGTAATCGGGAGATAATGAGGCCCTGAAATAATCCAGTGTGTCTGCAGTGAAGGAGGAAGAGTTTAGGCTGGAGAGGGATTTGGTGACAGACCAGACAGGGTCTGTAGGTCATGTTGGTGATTTTCTCTTCATCTTAAGAGTATTGAGAATTATCAAAAAGGTTGAGGGGAAAGGCCTTTTTTGAAGGGAAGGATTTCAGGTGGTACAGAGTAATTATTATGTACCTGTAAATATTTATCTCAGAACATTTATTATTCTGGTGGTTGTGCATAGTTACCTTTATATTCTAGTTCTTAAAATCCTCATTAGACCCTCTGTAGTATTATGTTGTACTCTTGTGTGTGTTTTTTTTTTTTTTTTTCACTTGTTTCAGGATATGTAACTTGAGCTTGTTTTCTTTGAAATAGAGCAAGAAAGCATAGAGATGGCCCAGGGTGGTCTGCATGACCCGTTGATCTGGCAAGTGTACACATCCTTAGGTTATTATAGTTTCCTTGGTAACAATATTTGGGGATTCTGCTCTTAATTATTATATTGATGCCTTTAATATGGACTTGAGTAATTTAGCCTAAATAGGGCTTGAAACTTCATAATATTTCTAGTTCTTGTCCCCACCCTTTTCCTTCCAAAGGATTCACATTTCCACCAATTAAGTAATAAAGTTTTAAAAAATTTTGGTATGGATAATTAATGATTAATAGTTACCAGTCAGGAGAACAGGAGAATTTATACATGCTATTTATCATTCATTTTTAAAATAATCATTTATTGGGAATCTACTACAGATCATGCACTGTGCTAAAGTATTCAGGATACAGAGGAAAATAGACATGGTCCAGATCATCATGTTACTTATAGTTAGCCCAGTGTCAAGACAGATAAATACACAGACAATTTCAAAGCAGCGTGATGAATAGTTTGATAGGAGAAAGGATAAAGTAACAGACCAGAAAGTAAAGAAGAAAATCTAACCTAACTTAACTCATTTATCTCACCTAGACTGAGGCAGGGAAAAACTACTAAAAAAGACATGGGTTTATTTAGTCTTAAGTATTAGTAGGATTGAGGCAGGGGAAGAAAAGTAAAAATATAGGGTATTCCAGGTGAAGGAAGCTGGACAGAAAAGACATTACTGAGAGAGACACACATTCGAAGAATTGCATCTGGTTGAAAGTGGCTATGGCATAGGATCCAGACAGAGGAGAGGAACGACGAAGTTCAGTGGTAAACAGAAGCCAGATCTTGAAAGACCTATGGGAAGAACACAGGACATACAAAGGCAGGAGTAAGCAAGTCCTGGAGGCTCTACTTTAAAGTATAGTGGAATCCAACCACTTCTTGCCATTTTGGCTGCTACCACTCTGGCTCCAACTACCACGATCTCTCAAATGTTATTGCAACAGCCTTACTGAACCTATTCAGTCTGGTTCTTAACACAGCAAGCCAGTATTTAGAACATAAAATATGTTACTCTTCCATTTAAAACCCTCCAAAGGTTTCCCATCCCATTCAGCATAAAAGTCCAAGTCCTTATAGTTCCCCTTAGTACTTAAATAGTAATTTAAGATTCTATAAATTTTGCTTATTTGTGTGGTTTATTTTTTCCCTCAGTAGAATGGAATCTCCAGTAGAAAAGAAATTCCAGAAAAAAGTTTTGTCTGTTTTGTTCATAGCACCTAGAACTGTGCCTGGTACTACATTTGCAGTCAGTATTTATTGAAACAATGGATGACTAAAACCCCAGATAGAGCATGATATTCATTTCATTAATAACTATTGAAAGTTTATATCAACTCATTCCCACCTTTGCTCTACTTTCCCCTTCCTTTCCCCATTCCCAATTCAAACCATTTTACTTTCCTGGAATGAACTGGTTTGGTTAACATATTTGTCTCCCAGGTGCAGTTTCATTCTTAGCCTAACCTGGACTAAGTAAATATATTCTTTTCTTTCCTGTGTCGGCTACCCTTCCCTGTGATGAGATAGACCCATGTATGTGAGTCAGTGGTGAAATCTTAGCTTGTTGGTGAAAGGAGAGCAGTGTTCTGACTAACCTGTAACAGGATCTGAATGATAACAGTCACTGAGTTTCTAGTGTAAATCACATTCTCATTTTTAAAAGCTAGCCTCTCCATTTCCTTGGGTTGGTCATGTTCTGGCTTTTGGTACTGCTGCTTCCATGCTGTGAAAATGGACTGTTCTATTTTCTGAGTCTCCATAGGGGTATTAAGCATTTGATTTCTTCATAAATAGAGCAGAGAAATATAACCATAGAATAACATTGTGGACTCATTTAACAATATTTACTTAGTGAATAAAAGAGCTAGATATTTTGTTATATTGTCTGCTCTTCCAGTCAGTAAACGTTATGGTGTCCATTGAGCAATGCTTGACTTCAGACTATTCTGATTAGGGGGCACTAATTACCTTAAATGATAATGTGTGATATATTTTTAAGCAATCATTTTCATATACTAAGAAAAGTGAGAAATGGCCTTCTGCATACCTTCTCAAGGTTCCTTTCAGATCTTTAGTCTATGCACACTGAATACCTTCTAGGTAAACAGCATACTGCTAAACACTGTCAAGCAGAGAAGGCATGGTGCTTGCCATTAAAGTGCTTATTGTGCTTATGTTACAACCATAGCCAATACCACTCCTTTTACTGCCACCATTTATTGAGTCTCTACTGTGTAACAACACCTACCATTTAAGTTCCTATAAGATGCTTTACTTCTGTTACTTCAGTCAATGATTCTAATAACTCTTCAAGGTAGACATTACATCCATTGTTAAGAGTACAAAACTATATGGAGAGAGATTATTTAACAATAAACATATAATAAATGAAGTTGTGACTAAGATCTAAATTTAACAAATATTCAAAGCTATAGCAGAGGAGGTGTCATGTGGCAGTTGTATGTTTAATTGCCAGGAGGAAGATATAGTTCCTGCCCTCAAGGAGCTTATATTCAAGTAGATATTTTTGCCAAGAAAAGTGAGTGTTCCACCTGAAAAATTGTTGGTTTCTTTTGGTAATATTAAATCCCATGGCAAGCATGAGTAACTTCTCCACATGGTTTTGTTTTCTCTTTTTACAGAAAGGAGCTGGGTATCACCTGGATCTTTTTTGGGTGGCCATTCTCATGGTGGTGTGCTCCTTCATGGCTCTTCCGTGGTATGTGGCTGCTACTGTCATCTCCATTGCTCACATCGACAGTTTGAAGATGGAGACAGAGACTTCTGCACCTGGAGAACAACCGAAGTTTCTAGGCGTGAGGTATGTGAAGTAAGAGGCAAATGGCTCTACAATACGCAGTGTGCACACATCTGTGTGTCTCTTATAAGGACAGGGAAAGATTTGGAGGAGAAAGAACTGGTGATGATTAATTTATTCCTGTATTTTTGTTCTAGAAAGGACTAAAGTCTCATCAGAAATATAGTCTTTAATAATTTGGGGGGCTCACTTTTGCTTATGATATGTAAATTTCCTTTGATTCACAAAAGGCTAAATGTTGCAACACACAAACACAAGCAGGTCATTCATCTTCTTTAGCATGCAGGTCATTTTTGTGATGTGGCACTTATTGCATCACGATCATTTAGGGAGGCCAAGCCTTTTAATCTTTCAGTTGTATTGAGTTTCACTAAAACTCTTGTCTGCTTGTGATTTTTAAGATTCTCAGAAAGAAAGGTATTCTCATTTTCCAGTTGGTTTTCTGTCCCCATAAGCTCTGAGAAACTTTGACCCCCAGCTGTTAAATTTGGGTAACCATGAAAGGCAGTGGTTCAAGACCTTATCCTCTATTGAGTACTTTTTTGCAGCAACCCTGCTCATAAGTACTTGGATGGATAGCACACAGGACAAAGTGGTCATTTCCCACGCCACAACAGTGGGTGATTCTTTCTTGGGGGGTGGGGGAGGGGTGTCAGATGGGAATATTTGTTAAAAAGTACTTTTGTTGTTGTAGATTTGGAAAATAGACTGATGGGATTTATTGTACTCATGAAATTTCCTTGAGCTGTTTGTTAATTAGCATTTGGGACAATGTAATATTTGTCTCCTGTGAAAGAAGGAGTAATTACACAACAGTACAGGTTGTTTAAAAAATAAGGGCTTCAAAGAGGCCATTAGCTGATGGACTAATAGCAAGTGATTTTTCTTTTTTGCTTCTAAAAGGAACAAAAGATTTAGCAGACTTGTTAAATTTTCTCTTTAAGAATTCAAATTGCAATAATTCAATTGCAGTAATTTTAAAAGAGTTTATAGTTATGTTGAGTTAATATACTGTCCTTGAGGTATTTATTACATTATATACATACTTTTGGTGTTTTAGACAAACATTGATTTGGTCAATGTGAGATCTTTTCTTTTTTGAAGGTGAAAATACAAGAACATTTTTATGAAAACAAGAGGTAGATTGGTAATCTTTTGGTTTGGTTTCAGGGAACAAAGAGTCACTGGAACCCTTGTGTTTATTCTGACTGGTCTGTCAGTTTTTATGGCTCCCATCTTGAAGGTAAATATATGAAATATTCGCCTCTTCCTTCTTTCCAGAACACTGACAGATAATTGGACATGTTAAGAGTGTAATTCTTTATGAAATATTTGCAAGAGTATCATCAGAGTTCTATAATACACTAAAGCACGGGTCAGGTAGAAAGAGGACTTAAAAAACTTTTTCTTAATTTCTTTCTCATACCTTCACCCCTTCCCTTATACTAATTATTATTATTATTGCAGTCATTAGGTTGAACCATGTGAAGTTACCAATATTCATACTTTCTGATTTATGAAAATAGCAATTTCATATAGTTCAGTCTAATATTTCAGACTGATCTCCTCCTCCCCCTACATTTTTTCACTCTCCTAATCTCCCTACATCCTTTCTTCCCATTACCCTCCATTTACTGTCACTTAATCCTACTTCCTGTTAAACTCCTAGATAACATGAGAAATTCAGGATGAATATTTTGTATTTTTTTCTCCTGTTCAGGAATTATTACTGTATTTCCATTTTCTTTGGATCAGGAGGCCTAATAGTCCACAGAGAGAGATTATAGTAAAATTATTAGTTTATAATTAGAAAACTTTAGAAGTGAACTTCTGAAATAGTTAAATGATATGAATATGAAGAAAGTTACCTGGAGTCAGTGTATAGGTTTGATTGATGGGGTAACTAGCTGCTTAGATAGATAAAATACAAACTAAGTGTGAAAGCCTATTTGGAAGCAGAAATAGGACTAACAAAGAGCATCAGTATTACCTGTTCATGAAGCTTCCAGTTTTCTTTTTGTAATACAAGTATTTTTCTATTTTACAAACAATACTAGCCAATTATTGATTATTTGTATCTATACTTTGCACCATATACCTAAAAGGTGTAGACAACCACTGTTAACAGGGTCCTTCCAAATTTTTTTCTGAAAATTTTACTTTTAAACAACTCTAATTTTTAAGGTTTTTCAAGTTTTTATTTAATTGCACGAGTAATGGAACATTCTTGTACGGATTTCAAACAATATAAAGGTATAGAGAGTAAAAGACAAATACCCTCCATTTCTCAAATTAGCACATTTATACGTCAATTACTAATCAGATGAATTTGAGAAAAGTGGTCTTTAGGGTATTTATACTAATGCATATAGTATACACAAAATACTTGGTAAACAATTAAAAGTTTTAATTATTCATCTTTCGCCCTTGGTTTCCACAGTGTCAGTTAACTGGTTAAATTAATTTATGACTGGAATCACGGATATATCTCGCGTAACACATGGGAAAGTAAGATTAAAAATAACCTTAGAGCAATTGTTTCTGTTACATACAGAGGACTTCACAAGCACACAGATTTTATATTCTACAGGAACAGAAGGAAATCTATTGCCACATTTGCCCGTGTACAGCAAGCCGAGTGGTAGGTTTGAAGCTGTACTGAGTTTCACAGCATTCAGTCCACTGCCAGAATGCTTTATGTTTCTCCATAGACACCAGCACATTAGCTGGTGGAAAAGACCTAACGGCAGCTTTACAGCATAGGAGCTGGACCTCAGCTACAGACACAATTTTTAGAGAGTTCATTGGAGGCAATGCTGACCCCAGGATGTGGGAGATTCTGCTAGAAATGAATTTGCCCCAGGGTTTCTGAGGGCGGCCTAGCCTGGTACAACTGCTAAGGGTCTTTTATGTGTTCTGGTGCTTATCTACTGGTGAGGAATAAATGGACAGAGAGGTTTTCATCACTATAAATTTACTCATTAACATACCCACCCCATTTTCTTATATTTTTATGATATTTCTCTTCATTAATACTTAAAATCCTAATTCAAAAATGTCAGATGTGTTTAAAAGTTCTTTTTTATTTTAAGTACAGCAAATTGGCTTTAATCCTGGAGAATCTGTCAGCTGTCTAATCATGTATGATTCCAAAGGGACACAGAGAACATATACTATATAAATTGCTATTTTTAGGAAGAGATGCAAGACTCATATTTTCAGCAACGCCTCTTCCTACTGTTTTCTCACCTTGCACCCAAATACGGCTGCAGAGGAGTTAAAACTGAAAGCCCTTTTGTTCCTTATAATGATTCTCTTTGCCCCCAATATTCAGTGCACCATAGTATCTACAGAAGCAGATTAAAATACAGAGGAAAGAGACAGAGAGAGAGATGTAAGGGATCAATGAGTGTGAGCTTGCTTTTCCATTGACCTTCCTTAAATAATCCATGTTTTGGCTTACCCTCATTCAGCAGCTAGTGTCCATAATCATGTTTATTTCCACCTAATAGCTTTGGGTCAACCCAGAGAGTCATGGTAAGAGTCAGTGAAAGAGGTAGTCCAGCAAACATTTTTGTTTGACCCACTTCTGCCCCAAATGTGGGAAATGAAACTGCATTTTTAAATATAGTTTCCAACATATTGTGGAAAGCCTATGTTTAAAAACAACAAGAATAAAAATAGTCTATCATTGGCTATTTTGATTCCTTACATCAAGAAGTAAGGCTTTCCTTGTTTCAGGAATCCCATCTCCTAATAAAGTCAACTAATTTCAGGTCATGTGTGCTGCCCTTTTACCATTGAGGTTTGGGACTTTCAGCACATAACTTGTTAGCACACTTGAAAAGTCGATACAGGAAGAAGCAGACGTTGAAGGTACAGTTTAACTAAAACCATAGTTATGACAAAGTAAAAGTCAAGATTAACAATTAACTTCAGAATTCACACAAAAAGTGGTGTCAGGAGTTACTTTGGGGGAGGGGAGCTTTTTCCCTCCACCATGTGACTATATGCTTTTTAAAGAAACATTTGACAACTTCAGAGAAGTTCAGAGATTTTACTTAAGAGTCTGCCTTTGAAAGGCAAATCAAATAAATGGGATCAAGAGAAATGTGTGACATTTACTTTTTCAAATGGAATGTTTCAACACCTTCCCTGCCCTACTCCCCACATTCCTTACAAGGCTAGTGGCCTCAAATGATCCTAATAATTTTCTCCCATGCATTAAGCAGTTTAGGTGGTTGTTCCTCACGCCTGCTTGTGCAAATATACTTTGAACATGAAGTTTACGACCTCTGTTTTGATCTCTTTGCTGAAATTAGTCTTTTTATGTGGAAAAATGTAAGGAATTATAGTGTACTAGTTTTCAGTTCACAAGGATACCCCTTTGACCTTAGCCGGCTACAGCTCATACCTGCCTCAAAGCACAGAATCTAACCCGTGATTCAGTACAGAACTGTTGGGAAGCAAGAATAACTGGCTTCCCGGACTGGTTAAACAGTTTAGATCTGTGCCTCTGCTGTGGAATTACTGCCTGTTAAGCAACTATTCTGTATGGGTTGGGGGAATTAAGAGAGCCTAAAGAGGAACCAAAGTGTGAAAGGCAGTTCCTTATTAATCTTGACTTTTACTTTTCCCATTTTTTTGGCAAACCTAAAGAAATAAAGATCAAGTAAAGTTCATGGCTATTCTATTGCCTTTACTTGAATTAGTTTATCTTTAACATGAGGAGTGGCCAAAATTTATCTTTAAGATTTATTTAGTGTTCTAAAATGAGGAGGGCAACATTAGTTTGTATTTGGCAAACATTTGTTGAACTCCTACAGTATGCCAGGCACTCTGCTTAGTACCAGAGAAACAGAGTGATGATGATGATTGTAATAATAGCTGCCATTTATTGAGCTTGGGATTGGACTAAGGGCTCTGCATAGAATTTTTAAAAATTTAATCTTCTAATGACACCTATAGGAAAGATAATAATAATTATCTCCATTTTACTGTTAAGAAAGTCTGTGAATAATTTTCCAGGTCACAAAGGTTTTAAACGGTAGAGCCAAGATTCAGTCTCAGGTAGTTGTAACTCCAAAGCCTGATCTCATAGCCATCACATGGTTTGCCACATTTTAAAATAAAACACTGTACTTGCCCTCAAAGAAGGCATTCTTTTTCATTTCCCTGGAGATGATCTTCCCCATCTATTTCTCTCTTACATGAAGAGAATAAGGCATTTTCACAAACTCCTCATTATTCTTCTCTCCACAATTTCTTCAATAATGGGACAAGTTTGTAGATCAGCAGCTTCCAAAAAAGTAGCTGCATTCCCATCACCATTTCATAGCTAAGAAAAAAAAGGGGGGGGGGTCTAGATATTTAAGGCTTTAAGGGTATTAGGAGATTTTCTTGAAAACATGTTTCTGAAAACCATTGTTATAGCTTGAAAAGGCGCTGTAACAGAGCTTAAATAAATGAGGGCTTTGAGTCTGACCTTCAGAGCCATCCTTCTGGGCTCTTGTCCTGGCACCCCCACCACGGAGGGATCAGAGAGTTCTAGCAGCAGTTGCAGGTTTCCCGACTTGGTAACATCAATACTACGTTTATCATGTATTGAGTCCTATTGTGAGTCAAGTCCTGAACTAGGTAGTTTGTGTTATTTAGTCTTCATCACACCCACTTTATAGATGAGAATACTGAGGCTCTTAGAAGTTAATAACGTGCTCATGTTACACAACTGGTACAGCCAGAATGTGAACCAAGGTCTTTCTGACATCTGTAAAGTCTCACTCCTGTACTGAATTCTGTGTTGTGGACAACCACAATCTGTTTATTAAATTACCTTTTTTGCATGTTTTTCCTTATGGGAGTATTCTAACATTATCAGCAAAGCAAAGAGAGGAATAAATGAAAAAGAGTGAAAACTATACTCTCAGAATGTGAAAAACTTGGTGACATGATCTAAATAAATTAAATCTTTCTTTAACTTCATCTGAATTTCATTATTCTTTGAGATTTTGGAATTAATTACTTAAATTTTTCATTTTTATTTTAATATCTATTAAAAGCTTTGCAATATTTATTTATAATTTTGCTTTAGGCTTCCTGGGTATGATCGATAACTATATAATTTTCTTTGCATAATTTTATCATCTGGCAAGTCTATGTGTTTACAAATGTAGTATTCCTTGTGCATTTTATGTTTTAATTTCTCCTGTTTTATCTTGTAAAACTTTCTCTCTACTATTACTATACATATTATACTGGTTTAATTTAAATTGGGTCAGATCTTTTAAAAATGCATTCTTCTTTTCCTTCCTTTGAGAAATTTTTATTACAGTGATGATAAATTTTTAAGAATTGACCTTCTGATACCATTCATAAACAAAATTCAATTGAAAATTCATCTAATTTGTAGTTCTGTCAATTCCACTAAGATTTCCAAACTGGAAGAATTTTATTGAGAAAATGCACTATTATATAGAAAATGGAAAATTTCTTAAGACATTTGTATCACATAAAGTTGGCCAAAATTCACTTAATTGCCTTCCTTGCACCTTTCCTCCACATCAGACAATAATTGTTTACAAATAAAGACTTCATATCTAAAGCTAATTTCCTGCCCACACCATATGCCACTCTGGGTTAATATTTTCTGATTTTATTTTGTGGTATATTCAGCAATATTTTAATCATAAGTCCAGATAAACAGACCTGGGAACCAAGGCACAACTTTCCTTCATTTTGATGTTAGGACATCAGAGAAAAGATTTATTTAGCAAAGCTTAGGTAAGGGGTAGAGATGGGTCTAGGAATCACCTCTGCAATTACTTTCTTTCAAGTTAGAAACACACTCTACTAGATTAAAAAGTAACTACTGCAAAAACACTAACTAGGTTTCCATGAACTTTATTTCCCTTTTCTCCTTCCACCTTTCTTTCTTTCCCAAAGAATTAGAAAAGAAATGACAAAAAAGGGGCCATGATATTTTCAGAAAAATCGAAGTGTTCTTTGCCTGCAGAAAGAAAGAACGCAGTGAGTCAAAGCTATAAAATGGCTCCCTTGTTATTATTTTATTTAGGTTTATTTTTTTTTTGGTAAAATTATACAGAGGAATTGTAAGGAATGAAAACGTCCACATTCTAAAGTATATAAAGGCATGTGGCAGAACTGAAGTGCCTGGAATGTGATGTGTTCACCTCTTTGTGTGATTGTGGGGTATTGCAGCACACCCATGGCTTGCCCACCACCAGCATCCTTCACACCCCCTTAACTAGTCTATGTAATTTGTTTTTCTGAGCTCAAGATCAAATTAGCTATGTTAAAGTTGCTAGTCCTTCTTTGAAGAACCATTTGTAAGTTATATATATATAAGTATATGTATTCCATATAAATTTAACCAATAATAATTTAACCAATAATAATTTCATCAGTATAGCTAACCACTAATAATTGGAGGCAGTCATGACACATTTTGGCATTTACTGGATCTCCAGTAGTGGCCAAACCGTCTGAGATACAGAATTATTTTGCGTCATCACAAGGAGAGGCTGATAAGAAATGTGGTTTAGTTAATACATGTGATAGGGCTTTAAAACTTTCTCTCAAGCTGTTCTATGTTTTCTGGCTACAATAGCCTCCTTTACATGAATTTGGTAAGATTCAACTTCTTGACTTGTGATTTTAGATTTTATTGTTTACCTTTAAAAACTCTTCTGTTCAAACCCAAACCTGGGAACATTTTATACAGATAGAAAACTTCCAGAAACCAAATCATCCTTCATTTACTTAGTTTCCTCAATAGCAGCTAATTTCCTGCCCACACCACATGCTATTCTGGGTTAATAATATAACCCAGACCTAGGAATAGATAAAAGTTACTAACATCACATTGGAAATACTCACTGCTAAAACACTTTCTATTAATGTAAAAACTTTTTTGATAACTAATGGATTAAAATATAATGATTCAATTTTAAGAGACCTGTATTGATACCTGTGTATAATTATTGCTTCCAGATGCTCAATTCTCCCTCCAACCAGTGCTCTCATTAGCCCTTTCATATTTCTGAGACAAAAAAAGGGGACAATCATTTGATGTTTATTTATTGAAAGAGACATTTATATACAAATCTGACAAATTTATTGACAATTATTAAGGAAAAGAAATCAACAGACTTGTGAAAGTAACTTGGTCTCAAGAGTGAGGAAACCTGACTCTGTCTCTGCCTCACCGCCCCTGCAAGCATCTGGTTTACATGGCCATTCCTTTTAAGGGGAGAAGGAATCAGAGGTTTTTTTTTACCATTAATTTAAAAAATACTCCTTGTAAAAAAAAAAAAAAAAAAAAAAAAAAAACACAAACAGTACATATAGACATCAAATGTCAATTAAAAGTCCCTTGACCCTCCTTCATTTTATTTCTAGTACAAAGAATTTTAGAAGTTTACTAAATGATGAATAAAGTACACTAATTAAAGGTTACTATATTATATTCTATACTATCATAAATTAGTTTCCAATTTAGCCTTTACTTAAACTATCCCTCACCATTACATTTTTCTTTTAATTTTTTTTTTTTTACTTTTTACTTTTTTTTCTTTTTATTGTGGGTAAAAATCAGATTTTTCACAATACCTACCAATATTTCTAAAATGATATATAAATATATATGCATATATGTGCATTTGCTTACATAAATGTTATTTTTTTATGTGTATATATATATATATATATTAAAAGGTGCTTAGATTACCTAGATACTACACAGAAATTACAGGGATTCCCATGTTCCCCACCTCCCACACCTCCAACAACATCCCACACAAACATCATTCATCAGTGTGGCACATCATTCACAATGGATATACACATCCTGGGGCCTTGCCACCAAGCATAGGCCACAGTCACATCATAGACCACATTCTCTCTCACACAGTTCTGCTTGGTATATGCTAATGTAAAATGGCCTACATCTGTCGCTGCAACAACACTCAGGACAACCCCCAAGTCCCAAAAAAGCCCCTGTATTTCAACTGCCTTTCCCCTCCCTGCCCTGAGAGCGTCCAGTGGCCACCAGCTCCACCTCACTGTTATAATTTTTTCCATTGCTTGAATCATAATATGTCTACAACAGAATACCATTAAGTCCACTCTAGTCCATAGCTCTTCCCCTACTCCTGAGGGAACTGGAATGGTGATGTCCACTCCACCTCCAAGTGAGAGAGGGCTTATATCCCATGGATACAGTGGATGGGATTATCCTGCCTGCAGCTGCAGGTTCTCTCCATTCCCTGGGATGGCCGTTGTCCATCATCGTCTCCTCACCATGTGACTTGGGTGAGTCCATTGAGCTCTAGAGTAGGAGTTGCAGCTCCACCGAGATTCCGGGACAGCTGGCACATAGGTAGGCCGGAGGCTCCAGACTCTGGAAGTACACCTACAAACTCTAGCATCACATGCAGGTTTGAATAGAAGGGACAGATGGACCATGTGCAGGGAGGACTTATTTGAGTCCAACTCTGTCACTCTCAGGAGCACAGATTCCAAAGTAGAGCCCACCTATGAGGCGTCAATCTCTGGGGCAATCCCCCCTTATTTAGGACCTGGGTGTCTCCAGAGCCCTCAGGAGCTCCTCTGTGTGGGGTGATATCCACTTTGGTGTTCTATGATATCCTACTGAGGTGTGCGCAAGCGTTACCTCTGGGATGACCTCCCGACTCTCTTTGAAGTCTCTTAGCCACATGAACTCATTTCTCTTTACCTTTCCCCCCCTTTTATTCAAGGTCTTTTTCCAATTGTGTTGCCAGTTGGCACTTGGTATTAATCCCTCTTGCCAGGGAGGCTCATCCCTGGGAGTCATGTCCCATGTTGGAGGGAAGGTAATGCATTCATATGCTGAGTTTGGCTTAGAGAGAGGCCACATTTGAGCAACAAGGAGGCTCTCAGGTGGTAACCCTTAAGCACCCCATAACAGTAGGCTAAATTTCAATTACAAGAGCAAAGACTCATAAGGCTAGTCATCAATAACAAGAACCCATTAGTGGGCCATCCTCCTTTGCCAGACACTGCCCCTGCACTCAGGGGACTGTTGCTGCTCTCTTGGAAAATGTGGCTGAGCTCTACAGGCTAGAAATTCAGATTCCCTGATTTATTGAGTGATTGTCTATGCACCATGACCATGCCCCATCCCTTGATCATTTGAATAATTTTATATATCTTTCATGTATATTCAGATGAACTTACTCCCATGAATCCCCCATCCCAGACACCCCCCACCAATGATCCTCTGCACCCCCCAATGTAACCCTTCTGTGATCTAAACTTTCCTTGAACATGAAGCCCTTATAATAACCAAATACAATTAATAGGAAAAAGAAATAATAATGATAAGCTTAAATGCAAGAGATAAGTACAAGGAAACTCAGAAGAAAAAAAACTAAACTGAAAATAAAATATAATTAGTGGATGGGGACATTCAAAAAAATGGGAAAAAACAAAAAAAAAAATATCATTTTTTTAAAAAAATATTCTTTTCCCCTTTTATCACTGTATTACCGGATGTCCCATGTACCATGACACCTTCCCCCCTGTCATTCCCCACTGTCTCCCAAATTTTCATTTAATTTTCAAAGAAGTTTTAGGTCACAGCAAAGTCACACACGGAATACTAGAGACTCCCACATACCCAACCTCCCTCCCCCTTCCCCACCCCATATTAAAACTTTTTTTTTTTTTATGGATGTTAGCATTGTTATAACTGTTATACAGATAGTAAAATATAACAACTAAACATTGTCAATGGTTTACAATATAGTTTACATTTTAGACGGTACAGTTTAATAATTTTTGATGATATTTACCATGTCCTGTGTCCATTACTGTAAGGTAATGAAAAACCTTTCCCATGACCACTAAATACTCCATTAGATCTTAACTGTTCCTTCCTCCCCACCCCCCTGGGGCATATGACACTCCCCTGTCTTGACTCATGGAATGACAAGATTCATAGTTACATGCCCTGGGTATTCGAACCTGTCTTTGCTATCTGCCCACCTGTCAACGCCGCACCACCAAACCAGTAATATCACTATCCATCAGTCCTATCCTTCAATATGCAACTATACTCTATCCCTTTACCATAGATTATGTCCATATGGGTGATGGCTCAAAGCCTACTCTTCTCTTTCTCTCCCTTGTTAACCTATCTTTCAGACAATGGTTCTCAGAAACTGCTCACTTTCCTCAGTTCAAATCAGTGAGGTCATATACTGTTCATCCTTCAATGCCTGGCTTGCTTCACTCAACATAAGGTCTTCAAGATTCATCCATGTTATTCCGTGTGTTAGTACTTTATTCCTTCTTATAGCTGAGTAATATTCCATTGTATGTATGTACCACAATTTGCTTATCCATTCATCTGTTGATGGGTACGGGGGCTGATTCCAACTTTTGGCAATTGTGAACAATGCTGCTATGAACATTGGTGTGCATATATCTGTTTGTGTCTTTGCTTTCAGTTCTTCTACGTATATACCCAGCAGTGGAATCACTGTTTATGTGGTATATTACATTGATTGATTTTCTTATATTGAACCATCCTTGCATACCCGGGATGAAACCCACTTGGTCATGGTGTATAATCCTTTTGATATGTTGTTGAATGCGATTAGCAAGTATTTTGTTGAGGATTGTAGCATCTAGTTCATTAGAGAAATTGGTCTGTAATTTTCCTTTCTAGTGGTGTCTTTGTTTGGTTTTGGTATTAGGGTAATGTTGGCATTGTAGATGAAGGAAAGATAAGAGATAACTTGGGTTACAATATCAGTATAGACAGAGAATGGGAAATCACTGAAGAAGAAGCACAGCAAAGAAGAGGTAAGCTAGCAGTACCTAATTTTTTTTTAAGTGAAGGAAAACAGAAAGGGGGGAGGAAAGAGGAAAGAAAAGCAAGAGATAACAAATGAACAAAGAAAAACAAAACAACCACACCAGTAAGCAGTCAAACAAAGCTAAGGAGGAAGTGATCCTTCTAGGGTCCTTGCGGATCCTCTCAGCCTGCTTGCATTTATCAATTTCAGAATTCTATCTGCAGGTTTTGAGACAGATTTTTGGTATGAAACTAAATTAAGAACAGGAATTCATTTTTTAAAGTGACTGTCTTTTTTTTTTTTTTTTTTTTTTTTTTTTGG
>JAKSZT010049057.1:0-13695 GCA_026826555.1 Tolypeutes matacus | reverse complement strand
TTTGGCGATATAAGGGACCCAAAAGAAGTCCTCTGCTAGATCACCCCCTTCACTAAGGGGACCCTATCTAGGCTCGTGGAAACTAATCAAGCCCTTCCCACTTCCTGGCCTCCCCAGGGGAGCTCAAGCTCTGATCCTTGTCAGTGCAGAGTGATAAAATTGGCTGACTCCGCCCCCTCGGGGCCAAGCCTCAGTGTCAGTGGGCTGCTGGGTAAATCGGGTTTCCTCAGCAGATTCGCCTCTCTCCTCAGCCTGGCGTTGTTTCAAGCCAGTTTATCTGCTCCGCAAAGCTATAAGGGGGTCCAGGCAGCCAAATCCACAGAAGTTAAACCCCTCTTCACCCTCTGTCAGAGCCCTCCCTCCCCCAGATTATGCTCCCCCACATTGGGAGAGGGAGCCGTGGGCGCAGGAGTCGCGGCTCAAACCAGCCGTTTTCCCTGTGGGTGGGGCTCAGCCATCTGTGTTAACCACCACAGGCAGGCCCAAAATTCACGAATCTCCATGATCACTCCACACTATTGATCTGCCTGCTGCTAGATGACCCAAGCTTCTCGCTCTGTGCGCCCACAACCCAGACCCTCGGGCAGGACCCCGTCCACAATCAGCTGTCCCCAGAGAACCGGTCAGCGAGTACCCTTCTAAACCGACGCCATCTTGCCTCCTCATCATTACATTTTATTGTTGTTGTTTGTAAACTTTTTCCAATTTCTTTTTCCTTCCTAGTTTATTCCCATGCCTGTACTCTATGGTGTATTCCTGTATATGGGAGTTGCATCCCTTAATGGTGTGCAGGTAAGTTTTCCATGACAACCTAAGAATATTAGTATAATTCTAGTAGAAAAAACATTCCAGTAACATTCTTGAAATATGACCAGGAAAGTGAAAGAGAGATGATTTTTTTTTTTTTTTTTTTTTGTCTAAAGAAGATCTAACAACTTTCAATGTGCTCTTCAAGATACTATTTGTCCATATACCTTAACCCTATACCAAGAATAGGCTCTTCTTTTGATTTGCTTTCACATGGCTGAGATCAATGATCAAAAGCCTTATACCAATAACGAATCAAGTCAATATGGTTAGCATGTTGTTTTGGTTGGAAACGTCAGCTATTCACAGCTGACCTCTGTTAAAAAAAATCATTAGGCAAAACTTTGTAAGGGACTTTTTCTTTCAATTGAGGTTGAATTTAATTGGCATCAGGAAACTGAAAGTACTTCTGCTGCTTTCTGGCACCTTGTTAATTGTAGCCTTATTTAGCACTTAGTAATGTTTTAATGGGAAAAGACTGCATGTTCTTTGAACATTATAAGCATTTTTTGAGCCCCTTCAAAATAGTCCTTGCTTTCATTTATTGAATTTATATTAATTTGGTTTTAGAGTCAGATAAGGCTAGGCAAGTGGCCAGACTTCCCCAAAAGAGAAAAGACTCCTTTATTTTCCCCTGTTAGGTCCATTGAGTAGAATTCTTCACCATTTGAAGATTTGTTATTAAATACAATTTGGTTCTTCATAGATTGGACTAGATGAATGTGGATTTGGGTTTATGTGTGCCCATGACTCTTTTGAGAAGGATAAATTTGTGAAAATATTCCCATAAAGGGAAAAATTTGAAACTAATATGGCCCCCAAAACCAATAATCATTATTGTTGTCTGGTCTAATAAACCAGCCTAGACCAGAAGTTTGATTCCATATTTTGGTGTCTTATCAATGGTTGGTGCTTAGTATATATGTTTATTAAATAGAAAGAAAAAATTAATAATTTCATCATAATGGGAGAAAAGCTTTGCTGAAGGAATATTGGTGGATTTCTTAAATTCTGAAATGTTGTTGCCCCTATTTTTCCCTTTCTCTACCTTTGTCTTTTAGGCCTTTTTTGTGAGATTTGATTTAGCAAGAAATTTTGTAACCCAATTTTTATAAATGTGAGGGTCTCTGTCAGTCAGAAAAATTGCTCTTGGAAAAAGGAAAGAAAACTCTTTAGATAGGATATTCACTCCAGAGAAGATTGCCTGTGATAATCTAATTTACTTTTACACTTCTCCCTTTCTTCCAGAAAGAAAGTAGAGAAATTACTTATGTTCTTTCTAGATGCCTGTCCTCTCACACAACTATACATTTCAATAGCTGTTTACTGAGCATCTGCCATCAAAAGTCCCTATGATAAGTTTTCAATTATCATATCACCATCATCATCATAATTCATGCAATTCAGCAATTATTCATTGAAAGTACAGTGCTTAGGCAAAAAGATGCTCAACAGTCATTTCAAAACCTATTTATATATGACATTGTGATAACTCCTCCTTGATTCAAATATCTAGTTTCTTACATTCAAACTCACTGTAATATTCATGGGACTTTTCACTGAAAAGAAATGCATATACATTGTTGAATATATTGGTTAAGTTATTTCATAGATAAATAATGTGAAATGCATGAAAATATCAATGCATTCCCGTTTGCAAATTGGATATTTCTTTTATATACTTGAAACATCCCTGAAATGCTTATGATGCATAGTATCATCTTCTCTTTTTTTTAGTTAAGGCAACTGAGATAGAGAAAGGTACATGAGTTAGATGTCTTCTTTCAGCATATCATTACTAAAATAGACACAAGATCATCTATTGTAAGACTCAGCTAATAAAAATAGAAATTAGAATTTATATTTTACTTTGTTATTTTATTCTACATAACATCCCTGTGAAGTAATAACAAAAGTTAGAAGACTTGTACTATCTCTTACAATGACTGTGCTAGAGTGAATTTCTGCACTCCCCAACCCATCATTTGTTCCCTGGAAATTACCTAAATATGGAATAGAAATCACTAGTGGTTAATAAGGCATGGTGGAAATGGCTTTGTGTATCAGCTCCTGAAGTAATGCAGTTGAATGCTCTTCTCCTCTCCTCCCCAGTTCATGGACCGTCTGAAGCTGCTTCTGATGCCCCTGAAGCATCAGCCTGATTTTATCTACCTGCGTCATGTCCCCCTGCGCAGAGTCCACCTGTTCACGTTCCTGCAGGTGTTGTGTCTGGCACTGCTCTGGATCCTCAAGTCAACTGTGGCTGCTATCATTTTTCCAGTCATGGTAGGAATTCCTTTGTTGAACCTACCCATGTCACCCTGGTATCCTGTGGTTTTTGTGATATTGAAGGCATGCGTCTTCTGCATGGTTTCAGTTTATTTCAGCTTTGATAAGTTGTAATGTGATTTAAGGTGGTTCCCATGTCTGCAGTACATGACTGTACCTTAGAGTCAGACCACCTAAGTTAAATTCTGGCTCTGGTTCATGCTGCTCAGTGAACTGCCCTGAGCTGCCATTTCCTCATCATAAATTGGGGCCGGCATTGCTGTTACTGTCTGGAGGTTGATAATATCAAGTGTCTAGCACAATTCATTCCACATAGGGAACACCAGTGTCAATTTGTTGTTTTTAAACTATCAATGTACAATGAAATCAATCTAAATAACACAGTACATTACAATTCAGTCCAGATAATAGAGAGGTTTGGTAACTTCTGAGAGGTTTTCCAGTGAATTAGAAGAAATGGAATGAGTTCAGTTTTTGAAGTCCCTGCTGGTTTGTATCATGCTAATTGTAAAGATGAGGCTGAACTCTATCCTTGCCATGATATGATGAGAAACAAAGGAAAACAACTAATATTCAGTATCCAAATATCTGTTCACCTTCCTGCTTTAAATTCTTCTGGGTATATACCTAGTAATAGGATTACCAGGACATTCATAACTTCATGAGGAACCATCAAACTGTCTTCCACAGTGGCTTCACAATTTTACATTCCCACCAGCAATGAATGAGTATTTCTCCATATCCTCTCCAACACTTGTAATATTCTGTTTTTTTTTTTTTTTTTTTAATATTAGCCATTCTAGTAGGTATAAAATGATATATTTTGATTTGCATTTCCCTAATAATTAGTGATGCTGAACATCTTTTCATATACTCTTTTTTTTTTTTTTTTTTAAGATTTTATTTATTTATTCATTTATCCCCCCCTTGCTGCTTGTGCTCGCTGGGTCAGCTAACCACGCCATGCGGGCGGGCTTGCCTTCACCAGGAGGCCCCGGGAACCGAACCCGGGGCCTCCCATATGGTAAACGGGAGCCCTACTGATTGAGCCACAGCCGCTTCCCATCATATACTCTTTAGCCATTTGTATATCTTCTTTGGAGAAATATCTATTCAAGTCTTTTGTCCATTTTTATTTGGATTGTTTGTCTTTCTATTGTTGAGTCGAGGATTTCTTTATATATTCTGGATATTAAACCCTTATTGGATATGTAGTTTCCAAATATTTTCATCCATTCAGTAGATTGTCTTTGCACTTTCATATTAAGTTTTTTTGATACACAAAGTATTTAATTTAGATGAGGTCCCATTTATTTTTCCTTTTGTTGATTGTGCTTTGGGTGTTAAGTCTGAGAAGCCATTGCCTAATGCAAGATCTTGAAGATGCTTCCCTACATTTTCTTCTAGGAGTTCTACTGTCCTAGTTCTTATATTTAGATCTTTGATCCATTTTGAGTTAATTTTTCTATATGGTATGAGATATTCTTTTGCATATGGAATCCACTTCTCCCAGCACCATTTGTTGAACAGATACTTCTTTCCCAATTGAGTGGACTTGGCAGGCTTGTCAGAAATCAAATGGTCATAGGTGTGAGGATCTATTCCTGAACTCTCAGTTTGATTTCATTGGTCAGTATATCTATCCTGGTTCCAGTACCATGCTGTTTTGACTACAGTAGGTTTGTAATATGCTTTAAAATCTGGAAATGTAAGTCCTCTAACTTCATACTTCTTTTTCAAGATGGTTTTGGACATTCAAGGCTGCTTACCCTTCCAAATAAATTTGATAATTGGCTTTTCCATTTCTGCAAAATAGGCTGTTGGAATTTTGATTGGGATTGCATTGAATCTGTAAATCATTTTGGGTAGAATTGACAACTTAACATTATTTGGTATTCTAATCCATGAACATGGAATATCCTTCCATTTATTTAGGACTTCTTTGATTTCTTTTAGAAATGTTCTGTAGTTTTTTTTATGTGCAATTTCTTTACATCCTTGGTTAAATTTATTCCTAGATATTTGATTATTTTAGTTGCTATTTTGAATAAAATTTTTTATTTCTTCAGTAGCTTGCTCATTACTAGCGTATAAAAACACCACTGACTTTTGCATATTGATCTTGTACCCTTTCATTTTGATGAATTCATTTCTTAGCTCTAGTAGCTTTGCTGTCAGTTTTCTCGGGACTTTCTATATATAGGATCATGCAATCTCCAAATAGTGAAATTTTTCCTTCTTCCCTTCCAAACTGGATGCCTTTTATTTCTTTTGCTTGCTGAACTGTTCTGGCTAGAACTTCTGGTACAAAGTTGAATAACAGTGTTGACAGTGGGATTCTTGTCTTGTTCCAGATCTTACAGGGAAAGATTTGAGTCTTTCACCACTGAGTATGATGTTAGTTGTGGGTTATTCATATATGCCCTTTATCATGTTGAGGAAGTTTCTTTCTATTCCTGTTTTTCTAAGTATTTTTTGTCAAGAAAGGAATGTGAATTTTGTCAAAAGCCTTTTCTGCATCAATTGAGTAAATCATGTGGATATTCCTTTTGTTTTGTTGATATAGTGTATTACATTAATTGATTTTCTTATGTTGACCTACCCTTGCATACCTCGAATAAAACCAACTTGTTTTGGATTCTTGGGATGTGCTGTTGGATTATATTTGCAAGTATTTTGTTGAGGATTTTTGCATCTATATTCATTAGAGAAATTGGTTTGTAATTTTCTTTTCTTGTAGTATCTTTATCTGCTTTGGTATTAGGATGTTGTTGGCCTCATAGAATGAGTTAGGTGGTGTTCCCTCCTCTTCAATTTTTTGGAAAAGTTTGCACAGGATTGATATTAATTTTTCCTGGAATGATTGGTAGAAGTCCCCTGTGAAACCTTCTGGTCCTGGGCTTCTTTTAGTTGGGAGGTTGCTGATGACTGAGTCTGCATCTTTGCTTGTAAATGGTCTGTTGATGTTGAGGTCTTCTATTTCTTGTAGATTCGGTGTAGGTTGTTTACGTGTTTCTAAGAATTTGTCTGTTTCTTCTAGGTTGTATAATTCATTGGCATACAGTTGTTCATTGTATCCTTGTATAATCCTCTTTTATTTCTATGGGATCAGTTGTAAAGTCCCCTTTTATTGATCTTTTCAAAGAACCAGCTTATGGTTTGGTTAATTCTCTCTGTTGTTTTTATTCTTAATTTCATTTATTTCTGCTCTAATAGTTATTTCTTTCCTTCTACTTGCTTTGGAGTTAGTTTCCTGTTCCTGCTCTAATTCCTCCAGGTGTGAAGTTAGGTCTTTGATTTAGCTCTTTCTTCATTTTTAATTTATGCATTTAGGGCTATAAATTTCCCTCTCAGCACAGCCTTTGCTACATCCCATAAGTTTTGATATATTGTATTCTCATTTTCATTTGTCTCAATATATTTACTGATCTCACTTGCAGTTTTTTTCTTGACCCACTAATTGTTTAAGAGAATGTTATTTAATTTCCATATATTTGTGTATTTTCCAGTTTTCTACCTGTTATTGATTTCCAGCTTCATTCCAATATGGTGAGAGAAGATGCTTTGTATGCTTTCAATCTTTTAAAATTTATTAAGCCTGTTTTGTGACCCAGCATGTGGTTTATCTTAGAGTATTTATCCATCTTTACTTGAGAAGAATGTATATCCTGCTGTTTTTGAGTGCAATGTTCTGTATATGTCTGTTAGGTCTAGTTCATTTATCATATTACTCAAGTTCTTTGTTTCCATATTGATCTACTATCTAGATGTTCTATCTTGATGAGAGTGGAATATTGAAATTTCCACTATTATTGTAGAGGTGTCTGTTTATTCCTTCAGTTTGCCAGTGTTTGCCTCTTTGTTTTTAGGTAGATGCATAAATATTTATGATTGTTATTTTTCTTGATGTATTGCTCCTTTTATTAATATATAGTATCCTTGTCTCTTATAACAGCTTTTGACTTAAAGTCTATTTTGTCTGATATTAGTATAGTTACCCCAGCTCTTTTTTGTTTATATTTGCATGGAATATCTTTTCCATCATTTCAACTTTAGCATTTTGTGTCTTTGGGCCTAAAGTGAGTCTCTTGTAAACAGCATACACTTGTATCATGCTTTTTTATCCATTCTGCCAACCTCTGTATTTTGATTGGGGAGTTTAATCATTATCACTCAGTGTTATTACTATAAAGGCATTACCTACTTCAGCCAATTTGTTGTTTGTTGGTTTTTTTTTGTTGTTGTTGTTTGTTTGTTTGTTTTGTATCTCTCTTTTCCTATATTGCAAACTCCTTTTCTGTATAGTTGATCTTTTGTGATATATCTGGCTGATACCTTTCTCATTTCTTTTTTTGGTATATTTTTAAATTCTTTGTGGTTACCCTTGGATTTATAGTACACAATCTACATTTTTTCACCTACTAATTTGAAAAGATACCAACTTAGCTTCAATAGTATACATGTTCTCTGCTCCCCTATCCCTCTGTTTCCCCTCTTTATGTTTTTTGTTGTTGTTCCACATTACTACTTTATATTTTGCATGTTTATTATCAGGAAATATGCCTTTTTCTTGTTTAATTGTCTTATGATTCTTCTATGAATTAAAAAGTAGAGTTGTATATTGAGGATACAGTATAATTGCTTTTGCAACAACCCTTTTAGTTACCCTTACTGATTATCATAATTTCTTCACACTACTCCAGGCTACTCTCTCCTGTCTTTTCCTCTCAACTGCAGATCTCCCTTTAGTAATTCTTGTAGCAGCAGTTTTATTAACAAACTCTCTCAGGTTTTGTTTATCTGTGAATATTTTAAACTCTCCATCATTTTTGAAGAACAGTTTTGCCAAATAAAGAATTCTTGGCTGGCAGTTTTTCTCTTTCAGTTCCTTAAATATACCATAATACTGCCCCCTCACCTCCATGGTTTCTGATGGAAATCAGCACTTTGTCTTATTGCAGATCCCTTTTATGTGATGGATTGCTTTCCTCTTGCTGCTTTCAGAATTCTATCTTTATCTTTGGCATTTGGCATTCTGATTAGTATGTGTTTTGGAGTAGGTCTATTAGGATTTATTCTGTTTGGAGTACTTTGCACTTCTTAGACATACATATTTATGTCTTTCATAAGAGTTGGGAAATTTTCAGCTATTATTTCCTCAAAATATTATTTCTGCCCCTCTTCCCTTCTCTTCTCCTTCTAAGGCAGCCATGATGCATATCTTTGTGCACCTCATGCTTTCATTCAAATCCCTGAGACACTGCTAATTTTTTTATTCTTTTCTCTATCTGTTCTTCTGACTCTATGATTTTGATTGTCCTGTCTTCAGATTCACTGATTCTTTCTTCTGCCTGTTCAAATCTTCTGTTGTGTGCCTCTAGTGTCTTTTAATCTCCACTATTGTGCCTTTCATCCCCTAATTTCTGTTTTTCCTGTTGTACTTTCAAATTTATTTATGTTCACAAATTGTCTTCTGAATGTCCTTTATCTCTTCATGGATATTTTCCTTCATCTCCTTGAATTGATTTAGGAGATTAGTTTGAACATCTTTGATTAGTTGTTCCACTAATGAGTCTCCTCTGAACTTTTAATTTGTTCCCTTGACTGAGCCATATCTTCATGTTTCTTTTTATGGCTTGTAATTTATTGCTGATGTCTAGCCATCTGATTATCTTGATGAATTACCTCTGAAGTCCATTTCTCTCTCTTGTCTAGGGTTTTATTTTTTATTGGCTTTTTATTAAAACTCTTCTTTGACACTTGGTCTAACTTATTCTAGACCATTTGAATAGCCTGTGTTCAACTGTTCAGATTTTCTAAACTCTTCTTCATCTGATTCTTGACCTGTTTTTTAGCATAATTTTTAAGATTGTACTTTTTTTTTTTTTTTTTTTTTTTGCAATTGTTTCACCTCCAGGAGACAGCTTTCTTTTCTCTATTCTTTCTCTGGGAATCTTGTTTTCTTCTGTTGTGTATGTGTGTGTGTATATGTGTGTATGTGCAGATTTTCTCTCCAGCTCCTACCATTTGTTTAAATTCTCTTCCTCACTCAGTGCCCCATTTTCCTTACACTTTTCAGTTCTGATACTCATCCTATCTTACAGCAGTTCAGTTTAACCTTCCTCCCCACCTTTTGTGTGTGTGTGTGTGTATGTGTGTGTGTAAGGTTTTCTGCCTCTGGTTTCTTCCCCATTAGGGTATCCCAACCCATGGAGCCAGATGGGATCAATCCAGAAAGATGGTCACTTCAGAAAAGTCCATTGTGCCTTTAGGTGGTACAACCAACTGAAACTAGATTGAGTGAGGGCACAGCAGTTCATCTCAGCCTTTCTATTGCAGTGTCTCTTCTCTCCCCCTCCCCATGTGCCCTTTAGTATGCAGCACTCCTCAGCGGCTTATGTTCCATCCTGGGTCTCTGTGGACTTAGGTTCCTGTGCCTGAATATGCATGGAGTTCTAACTCACTCCTGTGAGTTGTTCTACAGTTGCTGCCTGAGGTGGAAGGGACCCGGGCTGTGCTCCCTCTGTGTGATTCCCAAGCTGTGCAGGACTGATTGAGGGGAAGGGCAATAGGAACAGACCAGTGGCTTGGGACAGAATTTTCCTACCTGATATTTTTCTGTTTCTTTGATTCAGCATTTGTGGAGTCCTTCTCCAGTCTCTACCATTCTCCAGAGGTCTAAGAAACTGGTATTTGTCCTTTTATTCACTTAATCTCTGGGTAGACTTTTTCAGGAGATGTCTTACCTCACCTTGTTGATGTCACTAACTTTTTCTTCCTGAAGGTCTCTTTTCTCTCTCTTTTTAAACTCAAACTCTGTTGACTTACTGGAAAACACACTGAATGTGAGGAATGATTCTCATTTACCTAATACTATCACCTACCTACCTAGTAGTTCTGCTATAACTAGGAAAAATGAAGTTAGAACTGGACAAGTTTGAGATAACTGCATATGCCAAATAGTAATGAAAAATGCCTTCCCTGTGTAAAGAACTTTTATTTTTTCAGAGTTTATATTTGATCTCAAAAGAACCTTGTAAAATTTTAATAGGGCAGATATTATTTATTTTTCTGGGAATGAAGATACTGACACATAGAGAGTATGATGTAAATAAGGACAACTGTTTAATTTGGGGTAGAACCAGGACCCAAATCTTAGATTCCTGCTTCCTATTGCATATTAGTTTTACTGCCGAGAAAAAACATCGTTAATGTACCTTCAGAATTTACTTCTCAAGTGCAATCCTTAGAATCAAAGACTCAGAGGACAAGAATGCTGGTTTGGGAGGCAGGCAACTGGGACTCTTTGTATCCTTCCTTTATCTGGGTTTGTGATCTTGCATAAGATACTTAACATCTTTAACTTCAGTTTCCTCAATTAAAGATGGAGATATAATATCTACTTCTTGGGGTTGTGGTAGAGAATAAATAAGATAATATTATCTTAGAATTTAGCACAGCATCTGGCATATTGTGAGTATTCAGTTAATGGTAATTATTGAAATAGTCCAGTAAATTAAATGGCCTATGCAGACACTCAAGGGCTACCTCATTGTTAATATTTTGAAGGTGTCTTTAATGCACTGTGTGATGTACAGATATTCCATATTTTAAAAAACCATGATGTTTTAATTTTGAATAATTTAAAATTTACAGGCTCCTCCCCCTTTAAACTTTTAGTTATTTTACTAAAGACCTCTTTCAAAAAATATTCCTTTCACATTAAAACTCTGATTGAATGAGTTCATACATTTCAGTGGATAAAATAAAATGAGTTTTACCTAAGACTTTTATGAACCAACTTTCCTCATGAAGAAAATGTTTATGTTCCACTTGATATAAGCCCATTCAAGCAAGAGTTCTGTCATAGTTTAGTCTTTTACTAAGTAGATTTCTGCTTGTTTTGAAGTAAGAGTATCAATATGCACTATGAATTCATCTTAGTTGGCAATCTTTCATACTTTTTACCTGTATCCTCTCAGATCTTGGCACTTGTAGCTGTCAGAAAAGGCATGGACTACCTCTTCTCCCAGCATGACCTCAGCTTCCTTGATGATGTCATTCCAGAAAAGGACAAGAAAAAGAAGGAGGATGAGAAGAAAAAAAAGAAGAAGAAAGGAAGTCTGGACAGTGACAATGATGATGTAAGAAATTTTCCAAAATTCCAAAGTAAGGCTAGTTAAAGAAACAAAGCTGAAAAATGTATTTCTTATCCCTGATGCAAGATAAAGGGTTGTTGAGCTCCGAGAATGTATACCTGACTGTGTGTCACATGCCACTCATTTCACCTTCCTTAGTCCTTTATTTTCTCTTGTTGGTGTTTTATATTTTCTGACACCTTTTCTGTAACCATTAATACCTAATATTGGCATAGTGACTTCTAAAAAAAAAAGTCCACCACATTACCACACTTAAGGACTACAATCTCAGAGGTATGAAGGAGGTTTGCTTAATAAAGCTATAAAATGTGTTTGGTTTCCTATTGATAATCCAGACTTTAAGTTTGAGAGAACAACTCAAATATTTGTAATTTCAAACATAATGTGGGTAGATGTCAGTCTCAACCTACATGATCTATGTGTCCACTTGAGTATGCTCTCAACCAAAATTCTCTGCTATTGTACTTATACAAGCACTCTGTTTATACTAACATGATTTGGGATTGTTTCTCTATAACCCTTCAATAAAAAAGAAAGGGAATTAGAGTTTGGGTTCTTTTTACATACTTGTGGTTATTGTCATAGTCCAGATGGTCCTCCTGCCATTGGCTGTTTAAATTGAGAAGTAAAATAAAATTATTGCCCATTTCAGAAATGCAGATTCTCTAATAGGGTCTGTAATCAATATTAATAGAAAAGCTAGGATTTTTTTGTCTTAACACACTCAATGTTTATTTTAATAGTCTTTTGAAAAGACTGGCAAAATGACATTTTCTATGTGAAGATTTGTTCTGGATTTTTATGCAGTGCATTATCACAATTTTTTTTTTTTTTTTATCACCCAGTCTAAAGTGGGAGTATAGTTACTTTTTAATAAGTGTCTATTCTGTACTTGGTAGTTTTTACTGATAATGCCTATCTTATCCTGAATTGTCATAACAGTTGTTTAAAGTATATATTTTGTTCCTATTTTACAGATGAGAAAATTTAGATTAAGAAATGTTACTTTTCCAAGTATAACAGCCATAATTGACAATGCCAAAATTCTAATCCATGACTGTCCGATTTTTTCTAGTTGTTCAGGCTGTCTGATTATATTCTTTTTGTAGAACTTGGAAATAGTACAGAGAAGTAAGGCAACAGATAGAATTGGATTTTACATAAATTGATTTAGAAATAAAATGGCTACATGAGGTACATTTAACCAAAGAGAAAAATCATCTGAGGAAACTTTTATGCCTGTAATAATCTATCTTCAGTAAGAACAGGTATATAGAATTTCTGTTTCCAATAATGACAGAAAAGGAGAGAATATTTTTAAATTGCAGCAGAGATTAAGATGCAGTGTCAACATGAATGATTGTTTATGCATTCAAATAGAAATCAAAATTTGAAATAAACTTCTAGACCATTCAAAAAAAAAGTTGCCTGAAATATTGATATGAGTAAAGCAGTGTTTCATCTTAAAGTTTTAAAAGAGACATTCAATTTGTATACGTGGACACTCAACTCATGACACATTATGAACATATGAAATAAGATTATGGAATCCTTTTCTCTAATGGTTTTTAAGAAAAAATATTAAAATATCAACTTTCAGGAATGACTTAAATTTAGTGCTCCCTAATGCCAATAGTTGGAACAAATGAGCTCCTGAGGAGTCTCTTCCAATTCTTAGATTTGATTTTCAACAAATATTTCATTTAAACAGTACTATTCTTTTATTAATAATATTTACCACCTTCAATTTGATATTTGCAGCAGATTTCCTGAAGATTATGTGAGATCTTGTTTCCTTTCTTTTTCTCATTCTCTTCTCGGCTCCCTTCTCCCCTGTCCCCACTGTGAACAAACATATACATTTGGAATCCAGCCAGGCAATTTAAGTACATCTGGGCAGCAAGTCCTATTTTTTGGTCCCATTATCTGAGGGACCTAAATTTGTAAGGTGAGTGTCCTGATGTTCACCTGATAGTCTTATGAGTTTTATAGTTCTAATATACCTGAGCAGTAGTAGTGAAAAATTTGGCTGGCCATCATTTTGCCACTCAGTCATTTTTTTTTCACCATTTAAAAAATTTATTGAAGTATATGACTTATATATAAAGATACAGAAACAATAAGTGTATAGTAAAAGTTGTGAACTTAAAAAACAAACATACATTACATCATACAGGGGTCTCATACCTCACTCCACCACCTATACCTTTCTTGTTGTGAAACATTTTTAACAAATGATGAAAGAGCATCCTCAAAATATTACTACTAACCAAAGTATCTTACATTTGGTGTATTTTCCCCCCAACCCACCCTATTATTTATTTTATTTTATTTTATTTTTTTTATTATGGGTAAAAATCAAAATTCTCACAATACATACAAACATTTGTAAAATGATATATAAATATATATGCATATATGTGTATTTGCTTACAAAAAT
>JAKSZT010049056.1:0-29549 GCA_026826555.1 Tolypeutes matacus | reverse complement strand
ATAGATAGATAGATAGATAGATAGATAGATAGATAGATAGATAGATATTTATTATTAGGAATTGCTGCACACAAAACCATGGGGGCTGACAAGTTGAAACTCTATGGGGCAGGCTGCAGGCTGGAAACTAGTAAAGATGCCATTGAAATCCTGAGCCTGAGTTCCCCAGAGGAATTTGGCAGGCTGGAAATTCTAGTAATAGTTCATGTTGAAGCCTTGAAGCAGCAATTCTTCTGATCTCTGGAACCCTCAGTTCTTGCTATTAGAACTTCCACTGATTACCCACATTGATTGTAGATGTTAATCCCATCAATGGATATGCCTTCACAGTAACAACTAGGCCATAATTGACCCAACAGCTACACACTATAACTGAGCCAATTTGACACATAAAATTAACCATCACATATGTCACTTAGTATTGTATAGACTATTTATTTATAAATTTGTCTCCTCCAGAAGATTGTGATGACATGAAAACAGAGAACATATTTATCTTAGTGTCTTTAGTAACTAGAAAAGCCCATAAGCATTTATTTACTGCATTTTGATATCAATGTTATGCTTTCAACTTGCTTACTCTGTAAAGTACATGAAGGCAGGGAATATCTATCTATATCTCTCTATCTATATATATGTATATATTAGAAAAGTTGTAAGTTTACAGAACAATCATGCCTAACGTATAGGATTCCTATACACCTCCCCAACACCCATACCTTGCATTGTTTTGGAACATTTGTTATAATTGATAAAAGAACATGCAAATATTACTACTAACTAAAGTCCATAACTTACATTAGGTATATATTTTTCCCCATAAACCACCTTATTATTAACACCATGTTAATAAAAAGGTGGTTAATAACATGTACATTTGTTATAGTTCATGAAAGAATGTTCTCATATTTGTCCTGTTAACCACAGTCCATCATCTACCTCAGGGTACGCTGTGTTACACTGTCCAATGCCTTTTACAATCTATCCAAGGTGTACACTCAGTGACTCTCAGTTTCATCACAGAGTTGTGCTGTCATCCCTCAGATAATTTTGGAATGTTTTCCTTACTTCAAAAAGACAGATCACCTTATACCCCCCTATTATTGACCCTTGATGCAACAAAATTACAATATTACTGTTACCTATAGTCCATAAATTACATTAGTTGTATTTTTGCCATGTATCAACATATTCTTAACATCTTGTATTAGTGACATACATTTGTTCTAGTTCATAGAAGAACATTCTTGTATTTGTACTATTATCTACAATCCTCATCCACCACCAAGTTCACTGTTATACAATCCCATTATTCTCCTCTAGATTTCTATCTATTGACATCTACATCCCTAGACTATCTCTTTCAGACTAAATCATTTATAAATCAGCAGTGTTAGTTATACTCACTATAATGTGTTATCATCAACTTCATCCATTTCCAAAAATTTACGATCAACCTTATTAAAAATCCTACATACATTAAGCATCAGGTCCCCATTCTCAACCCTCATTCTATTTCCTAGTAAGCTATATTCTAGATTTTAAATTAGTTCATATTAGTGAGACCATACAGTGTTTGTCCTTTTGTGTCTGGCTTATTTCACTCTAACATAATGTCCTTAAGTTTCATCCATGTTGTCATATGCATTATGATTTCATTTCTTCTTACAGCTGAATAGTATTCCATCGTATGTATATACCACATTTTGTTTATACATTTGTCAGTTGATGGACACTTGGATTTTATCCATCTTTTGGCAATTATAAATAACTCCGCTCTAAACATCAGTGTGCAAATGTCAGTTTACACAGGGGCCATATTTATTGACTGAGCAAGTTAATGAATTATTCACATAGAAATGCTGTGACTACCTTTGATGCTCTTTTCTCTAACTTCTGGCATTATTTCTTTATAGTAGCATAATACTATCACCAGACCAAATCCTTAAACTGAATTATTTCTGAATAAAATCAAGAAATGGACTGTATATCTAGTGCCAAAAGGGGATCTTTGTATTTTTAGCAATAATTCCATGGATATTTGGTAGTTTTATATTATTTTTTTGTTCCATGGAAAAGGAACCTAAATACTTTCTTTCTTCTTTCCAGGGACCATAATTTTGACTACTTAGAATTTCGCCTTTGGATTGGCCTGTGGTCAGCCTTCCTGTGTCTCATTTTGGTAGCCACTGATGCCAGTTTCTTGGTTCAGTACTTTACTCGCTTCACTGAAGAGGGCTTCTCTTCTCTGATTAGCTTCATCTTTATCTACGATGCTTTCAAGAAGATGATTCATCTAGCATATTACTACCCCATCAACTCCAACTTCAGAGTGGGCTACAGTACTCACTTTTCCTGTGCCTGTGTGGCACCCGACCCAGGTGAGGACATCCTGCTTAATGTTCTATATTTGCCCTATTTGGGAGAAGGTGTAAGCTCCGTGCTTACAAAATATCAACATGGTATGATTCCCAGGAAAGTTTTTCTCTGAGAAATCATCTTACTAAATTTGAAGTCTCATTGCCTGAAGCATCTTAGCCATGTGACTCAATCAGGAAGTGAAACTAGGAGCTCTGGAATGTGAACAGTGCGAGCTCAAAACTTTGAAATGAGCTCAAACTGTCACATTTGCAGTAATCATATACATTATTCTCAGTTTTGTTATAGGTGAAGAAAAACAGGCGCATACATCAACAGTTGCAAAAACCAGAAGAACGTAGTTCTCTGAACTTCTGTCTCATATTTTGCTCCTTTGTTATGGCTACAGGAATCACTTCCTTTAAATAAACTCTAAATAGATCATTTTAAGTCTATAGAAGAAATAAAGAAGATTCTCACTTAATATAATTTTAAGCACGAAATTTAAAAAGAAATTTAGACTGGAATCACCCTAGTGGTAAAGTACATATAGCCTTATGGTTCTTCCCTACCAGACAATGGAAATAAGAAAGGAAAGGAAAAGAAGTAATAAAAGAAAAAATAAAGAAAGAATAGAAATATTATACTATAGGAGGAGATTTATATTCTAGAGTAAGGAAAGACATTAGAGTGAGAGTAACTTCTGGGTAAAGAATATGATCCTAAACATTTAGCAATTGAATATCCTTCTTGCCAAATATGAGTTGATATCAGAAATTCTTCTAAAAAATTGTTCAACTTGGTCTTTGAAATTTTTTCTTGGAATAATTCATCTTCATTTTACAATATGGAAGGCATTTAACATTTTTTATAAAATTGCTTTCTTTCTGTTCTAGTAGAATAAGGGGTAGACATTAGAGTCAGACAGTAAAATGGCAACAGTGCTAGTGACCCCAATTTATGTGATTAGCTAAAAAGGTCAATATTTCACTGAAATATAAATGTGTATACAATCCATGCTTTTTGACCAAGGCCTTGTCTTGCTAGAATTTCTGTGTTGCAGTTTTCTGAGACTCTAAACCTGGAGCACATTCTTGTAATATTCACTTTTACTTATAGAATGAGAGAAAGTTCCTTTATGTGTATAGTAAAACAAACATGATTAGATTATAGACAGGAGTGCAAAATTCTTATGCATTTAAAAACTAAACACGAGACTATGAAGAATTTTTATGCTTGTTGCACGCTATATCAGATTACTCCTAAATATTTTGAAGATGCTTCTCTGCCACTTTGGTGGAGAAGTCTTAGAAGACTGATATGCATCTTGATTGGTTAGAGTAAGAGAATACTACCTCCCCCAAAATGGGTAATCAGTAACATTTATGAAAAGGTAGGGCACTTCTGGGTTTTGCACTTATAGATTCTTCTTATCTTGTGTAAGGAAAATCATCTCACACAAAAATAAAACCCATGCTTGATGGCAAAGCTGTGAAAGGTACAAAGATTCAGGTGAACCTGAATGACATATAGTTATAAAAGCCTATTAGTTAAGATGTATACAGATTTGAAGTATTTTACAGTTGTAAAAAAGTGCTAGAGGGTAGGAACACAATACATGTAGATGCCATTATTAGAATCAATTAAATAATGCTCCCCAGAGAAACACAGATGTAATATACAAATATGTGGAGTTCTTCTTACAAGAGAAGAGAGTAAAGCCCCCAAGTGACTGTGCAACCTGAACTTTCAGGGACAGTCTAGATAATAAATACTCAATGTTAGATTAACTGACATGTGTAATTATGGGATTTTTAACTTTCCTTTTCTTTATTTTTTTTCTGTCGATATATATTATGTATTTATTTATTTAGGTAAAAGTTTGTAAGTTCATTTCTTAGGGAAGTCTGAGTAATCATATACCAAGATTTTCTAAAGGAAAAATAAAACACCATTCAGCTTTTCTGAGGTTTTGAGGTGTTCATAAAGGCAGATATGAGGAGGGGCTTTGTCAGCACACCTGTCACACAGAAAAACGATCTACCCTGTATCAGCACCACACCTACCTGAGGCAATGGAAAATTGCCTTCATTATTTTATTAATTGGATGCTGGCAGAGAAAGTAATATGAAAACAAGAAGGCAAAAAATAAATTCTACATGTAAGTTTCCTCCCAGGAGGGATCTTTGATTTCCTGAAAATGTGATATTGAGGGTTCAACGAATTTTACACATGCATGGCAAGTACTGGCTTAAGTGGCAACAGCTTTTCCCATGACCTGTTTCCCCAGGTTGTGGTAGAGTCAGTCCTGACTATCTAAGGAGCTGTCTGCTGAAGACTCTGACAATTCCTACCACCTCTGTGTGGTTCCAGTTAAGCGATGTAGCAGGGCTTTAAAGTCAGAAAAACTTGACTACTTCTAGCTTGGTTAATGCCAAATGAGTGACTTTGGACAAGGCCCTTTGCCCAAGGCAACTTAGTCCCAGCTTCCTCATTTTAAAAATGGAGTTACTAATAATATCTACTCTATATACTTGTTTTGAAGAAAAGAAAATGAGATATCACAGACAAACTATTTAATAGCACAATGCTTCTGATATGTAGTAAGTAATTAAATGTCAGCTGTCATTATTGTTGCTGCTGTTATTCATTAAATTTATGGTTACGTGGTGTTTAGCCTTAAAGTGTGAGTGAAAGAGTAAACAAAAGAGCCTTTACCATCCCCCTTTCTGCCCATACAAGACCTGTTGGTCACACCCTGTATTTCTGGAGTTGTCCAGATGAGTGGCACTCATGAAAGATGTGTACATGAATGTGAGGCATTATAAGGAGCAGTTCTGTTTGGGGTTGGAAAAGGGCAAATGGATATTTGCATTTTCATGACACTCTCATGTTTTATTAAAAATACCATAAGATTACTGGTTGTGTGTATTTCCTATAATGTTAATACTTTTTGATAACTTTAATACTTCCCCATAACCTTAGTACTTTTTGATAGAAAACTGCCTTGTTCTGCCATCACTTTTGTGCTTATTGATGGAAAACTGAAAATTTATGGTGAGAGAATAATACAATTAAATGTACGGCTAGAGTAAGTATTCTAAAAACAACAGAAGATGGGCTTTTTATCACAGCATGCACTCCTAGTAAAAGAATTCAGTCAATGAGTCAATAATATTTAAACTGGCTGATGTCTTGTTTTTCAACACTGGGACAGTATGTTATAATGTTACAATAACTAGCAACTACACAGATGGAGAAGTGATCCTGCAAACTGAGAAATGATTTTATAAAGATGGAAATAAGGGTCACTTAATCACTAAGAAAACCTATTCATGGCCGTAAAATATTATGGCTCTTTGTGCTTTTGGAAGATGACTCTTCCTCCTCTCCTCTTTCCTGATCTTTCTTGTTCTTACTTGCTTCCACAAAATCTCATCACTTACTGGTTTTCCTTTTCCTAATGCCCCTTTTCCCCATCCCGTATTGCTATCTTTTGCTCATCCACCCAAGTCATATACCAAGGTTTACTGAAGAATTAAGAAGCCCAGGTGCTAATGCTTTATGTGTCAACCAGCCTTGTAGATTGACACATAAACCAGGGTGGATACGTGGTTTCTGTGCTAATATTTCTTTTTCTCAGAAATAAGTAGCAGTGTGATCCTCAGCTAGGAACAATACATAATCTCCTTAAGTCTGTTTCATAATCTTTGAAATGGGTTAGTAATTGTACCTACTCTTAAATGAGATAGTATGTGTAAAATTGTTTGGTACTGAATGGACACTCAGTAAAAATCTGTTCCTTTTCTTATTTCTCACAGGTATATAAAAGATGTTCCAGTCAGTTTTATTTATTTTTTGGTTGTATTCTTTTAAAGGATTCAAACACTTAATCTTCCCAGAAATATTCCTAGGGAAAGATACTAACTATGCTTTTACCAGAAGCCTATAAATTATCTATTGACTAATATATTGTCATAGATAAATATGAAACACTGAAGCCATGATTAAAGAAAAAAAAGTTTAGTTCAGTGTTTCATAATGAAAAAATTTAATGCTATTCCACTGAAATCACGGCTACAAAAATGTACACTATGCATTGTCATGTGGACGGCTTTAAAGCCCTAAAGGCAAGGAATTCTCTAAAGAGGAATATAATTCTTTCAAAAACATAAATATTAGAAAGTTGTAAATAGGGAAAAGGACATAGAGTTTCTTCTGTCCTTTTCCCCTTCTCCTTTTCTTGTCTTTCCTGCCTTCTCTTTCCTTTCCGTTCTTCCCTGAACAAAAATGGGTATATGTCATCATTTTTTGAGAATTTTGCTATTTGCAGTGAAGTAAAATATATGAACGCACACACACACATTGCTTTTATGAAATGTGTTGTTTTAAAAATAGTATTGATATTTTAATGGACAAGGTCAGATTTTCATTTTCATTTGACCTGGACTTTAGAAATAAATTTCTCCGCTAGTACCTCTGATTCATTACCTCATGTGTAAAGGTTACAGTGACTATAGATTCAAGGGCACGTTAATATTTTGGAAAGTCCCAAAGTAAATTTTCTGACCAGGTGTTGGTTTTGTATCTGGAGGGGAGAGGAGCCTTGCTAAAAATGATGAACAAATTATAAAAGCAAGAAAAATTGCCTCAAGGGGATAGGCACTATACTTTATTGTTAACAGAAGATACATATTTTATTGACTCATTATTGACTGTTCCAGGGAGAACATGCTTAGTAATGAATGGATAATTAAGAGAATTAAAGCCTTTTTAAGGTACCAAGTGTGCCACTGTCTATAATGTCTTAAGGTAAAAGATGACCTTTTCCCCAATTTGAAACTATAAGGACAAGTCAAGTGACTGGAAGTAGCATGGCTTCCATTTCCACACCTTTATTATATTCACAAGGTGAGGAGTCTTCTGAATACTCTAAAACAGTTGTCACTAGAGTAGAATTTTAATACTATATCTTTCTATATAATTTTTCTATTATCTTAATGAATGCTTTGTGCCAATATGTTATCACCATTAAAACAGACTGCTGGATTATGTCTCCTGTGGTCCCATATTATAGTCAATATGTGTTTAGTAATTAGAAAGTCCAATTAAAAGAAAATTAGGAAATAGAAGATAATCCTAATTTATCTCCCATGACCTGAATCATATTATATTCCATTTTATGTATGCCATTCTCTCTTTAGATTATGAAGTAGGCTTAAATTCCAGCTAATAGTTAAACAGGAAGTACAAGGTCTTCTTGTGTAGAATCACTCAGGCTTGTATCTGAGAGGATGCTTTACCAACACTGTTGACTTTTTTATTTTTTATTTATTTTATTTTATTTTTTTTATTTGCCAAAGTATTTTTATTTAAATTTATCTCCTTTAAAATCATCAAAAATGCTTTATGTCTTGTACTCTGGATTTTGACCATCATAGGTACTTGAAAGACCACGGTTTTTGTTTCCTTTTTCTGTCTTAACACATATTTTAGCAGTTTCTATATAACCCCTTGCAGGAAGCAGAAGGGGGAAGCAGTGAATTTGAATAATCACCAGAACTGCATAATTCTTTAGCTAGGTTTGTATAAAAACACAGATTTGGAAAAGTTACTCCAGAGTGGTTTCTATAACACATCCGAAATGTAATGACGGGTAGATGTGGAAGAGAAGTTTTTATGAAAATAGTGGCTAATTCTATCCAGCCTAATACCTCAATAGTAGCCCAATTCTTTAACTTCCAGTGTAGTAACATAGGGAAGATATGAGAAAACTTCCCATTATAGCATGGATTGAAGAGTGTCATAATTTGAATTTACCTAGTTACAGTGAAAATGTCAAGCATCAGGCTTCGTAAAAATTCTTAGGACACCTAAAGTGATAAAAATAAGAAAAAAGGAAAGAAAAACTTATTTTTGTTTATCTTAAGACCTGAGATAATGGCAGGTAATATTCCTAAGAGCTACTCCTCCCAGAATTTTCCTAGTTCACTTTCTCATCTCTACATAAGCTATTTTGCCCTTTTATTAACCAGGACATTTAAAGCATAAATATTTGGCATTATTAAGTGGCACTGCTCTTATCAAATTGTCCAGGCAGGTTAAGTAAATCTTACCTGACCATGAAGGCAAGAAGATTATTCAATTTCATTCTGTTACTGTTTTCCATTTACTCAATTTTCTCAAAATGTTGCTTAAATACAATAGGATAAAACATTAAAATTTCATGAACATGGAGAATAATCTTAATGTTTTTTTCTGCTTCAGAGCAGGTTAATTAGTTCCACATTATTGTAACCCTAAGGCAATATAATGAGAGTAGTGATTCAGATTAGCCTAGCATTTATTAAGTGCCATTCAAAAGCCAAACATTTTACTAGGGGATTTTAATAAACTGTATTTCAAAAACATCATATATTGTTTAATCATCATGAAAACCTAGTGAGGTAGCTGACATTCTTCCCAGGGGTGAAGTTCTGTTTTCTCCAGGTCATATGGCTAGTAGTAATCTCAGCTACTATTTATTTAGCTCTTACCTTGTGCTGGACACTGTGCTAACAATTTTGCCTACATTGTCTTATTTAATCTACACAACAACCTTATGAAGTGGATGGTTTCAGATCCAGTTTCACAAATGAGGTACCTGTGGTTGCCAGAGACTTTGGAGGCACTGTGCTCCACAGGTGGTGAGCCAGAAGTCAAGCCCAGTTCTCCTAGTACTCCTTTCTCTAAATTGTGTTGTGGTGGTATATAAATGGACAGATCTGCCTTCTGTGGCCAGTTGTATTCATACTCAACCTCATGACCTCAAGTGAGCTTTTGTGCATTCTTCTGGTGGCACAATTTCTGCTAATGTTTAAAGCAGAGGGCCATGAAGTGGACCTAGTGCCAAGTCACTAGAGGATAAAGAGGACAACTTAAACAGTGCAAATGATATTCTCTGTGCAGGATGTGTACCAACGTTAGCATGAATGTCACTTATTTTGCCCATTTGTACTTCCCACAGCCATACTTGAGCAAAAAGTTTGCTTCATAATCCATGGTGCTGAGCAAATGGCGAAGACAGATAGAGTACAGTGTGTTTTTTAGCTTTTCCGTTTGATCTTTCCAGAATCCTAATTAAGGATATTGCAAATTCCATATAAACAGATCGTTCTGCAACCCATTGCCAAAAATTTGAACTGTATGTGTCTGTATCAAAACAGTGACCAATGGCTCTTGTAGACCAAATTCTAATTGGAATTGATCTCTCTTTTTCTCTTCTGTGAGCTTAAAGAAATTTACTTTTAATCTCACTTATGGACTCTACCAATACTCCAATACTCTGCCAATAAGTATTTATTGGAAGTACTTTTCATATATTTAGTTTGAAGTCTTTATTTTTAAGCTGTTGCTTATTAAAATAAGTAGGAAGCAGATACATACTTTTTACGGGTCTTTTGAAACTGGCCTTTTGGGACTTTTGAGAGCTAGTGTGTTTCAATAGCTTGTCTTAGAGGAAAATTGAAGGAAAAAAAGGGTATTTAGATGAGCAGAATTTATGTGTATCCAAAACTTGAGAGCAGTTACTGAAAGTTCAGATTGGAATCCTATTTTTGTACATTCCTGGTCTTTTTTATCTGTCATTTCATTTCACAAAGAAGAAGCCTTGAATATTTTTCTCCCTCACTTCATACTCTGTTTTTATGCAGAAAAGGACATTCAAAAAAGACCTTCACTCTGTTGTGACAGAAAGCTCATAAAATTGCATTAGAAAATCTAGCTCAGGAAGAACATCTTCCAGACACCAAGTAAATAGAGCCAGTGATTTCATATAATGCTGTTTTTCTTCAAAAGCTTGGACAGGTCAGACATTTCAGTTGACAGTAGAGATTCACATCATCTAGCCTTGGCGAGTACTATCCACCTTGAAGTCTGTGATCACATAAATCATGTCGATTGTGATCATTAGAAATTCTGGGTGGTAGAAGAAAGCGGGCTGAACAAGCTTCTGGTATCAACTCTGCTTCTGACTGACGCTATAATCCTCAGCAAGTAATCTGGCATCTCTGGCTTCAAAGTCCACACAGTATAAAAAGGGTATAAAACTATACCTATTATGAACTCTAGTATGTTTTTAAATGAACAAATGGAATAATGTAAGAAAATGTACTTTAAACTTATAGAACAAAACGTGCGTTTTCTAGGTTTTGTTAATAATAATTTACTAAATTTTCTACCTTTTAGAAGTGGATTCATGTTTGGTTATCCATTTGGCTGTGGCTAGGTGTGTTTTATTGTTTGGACCAAGCATCCTTTAGCCTATTTTGATTCTCTCTGTAATGTATAATGAAACAGAGGAAATAAAGCGTTCAGTTTACACATGTAATAAAATATGGAAGCCTGGCAGCAGCTAGCTCTAGGTTATTAGCCAATTCAGAGCCTTCAAAAATCAGAATAGAGTCCAAAACAGAGAAACTAGGATCATCTAAATATTTTCTCCTGTTTAATTTGTTTCCCTTATTTCATTCTTTTTGCCTTTATCTGCTATCATTCATTTTTAGTCATGAAATACCTCCTTTCCTAGCTTCCTTTATTAACAGTAAACAAATATTTTATGATACATGAAGTCAATAATCAACTCACCCAACTATTAACAGCCAATATATTCCATGAGGCGAAATATATTGTGTGCCTTTTGTAACAGGTAAGGATTTTATGAAACTGAAAGCAAAGAAGTTTTAATACTATGTCTTAAATATTTGTCATTCTTTCCTGATCGGGAAAGTTCTCAAATTAGAGCACAACATATAATCTTTATTTTATCTAGATGAAAGGTGAACATATTTATAAGTGAAAATTCATTGTGCTTTTATGTTGTTGTTTGAGATATTTTTAATGCCTAACCTTGCTGTTTTAGATATTTGTTTATATATTTAGGGTGTCTCTATTTTTATAGTCAAAACTGTATTAATTTTCTTACAGTTAATATCACAATATCTAATGATACCACACTGGCCCTGGAAGATTTACCAACTATTTCTTCTACTGACATGGTAAGTGACTTAATATTTCCAACTACTTGCATATTGTATATTCTGATTGTAATATTCATGATATGTTAACTCCTACCATTCAGCACTCCTGGCATGACCACATATTTAAAAACCAGTGGTAGTAGAGGGATACTTTCCTTTGTCAGCATTTTTTTTTTTTTTTTTTTGCTTTTTTTCTTTAAAGCAAACATTTACACCTATAACATGCTTTATAACCTTCTTAGAAATTTAACTACTGTATCCCATTAATTGTGACCTTGAAATATTTTCACAAGGGAAAATGGGTGAGGTTGAAAAATGACTGCATTGGTATCCTTTCTCTGTTTCTAGCACATTAAGAATTCTTCTGACTAACCAAATGGTGCTGTGTTCTTCTCACTAGGTGACTGTAGCAAGGCATTTCCTCAGTCACTTAGAAAGAACCATGCCTCGGTCACATGACATCCTTTCCCAGGGCTTGTAACCAAGGATCTTTAAGGGAAAGGAACTTGGCTTTTAAAACGAGCTGTTTTGGATGGAAGGTCTCATACTGGAAGAGACTTTTGTGTTGGAGAAAAGGGGAAAGTGCTGTTTCAGACTTCCAATTATGTTCCTTCTACACTGAATATGGAATCTTACCAAAGAATATCAATCTCTCAGTTATAAAGACAGAAACCATAATATCTTGTATTGATGGAGTGCCCATCTCTCGGGAGACCAGAACACTTTTACAGATATTATGAAATGAGTACCCACAATATCCCTTTTAAGATGATGTTTTGTGTCTTCTCTAGTCAACTCTTACTTGACCCTGTTTCTCCCTTGTTTTCATATTCTTTGGCTCTATTGACTTCTTTCCTTACTGTTAATGATTTCTTTGATTTTCCACAAAATTGTCTCTGTTTCTTCCATGTGTGATTGTGTGTGTGTGTGATTGTGCAATTGTGTGTGTTTGTGAATGGATGAGAGTAAGTTTAAAGGCCAGTCAGCCAGCCGATTGCCTAACAGGACTTGCTAAAATGCAGGGGAAAAAATACTTTCTCCTTGATATTAAAGAGTTTTAATTAAAATTATTATTATAGCAAAAAAACCTTATAAAAAACATTAAATTAATTTGCAATAAAAATTAATAAAGCACTCATTTCCACTCACAAAGAGATTGTTTCCTAATTTAATTAATTTTGTAACTAATCAAGGAAAGCTTTAAAATTAATTTATGTTTAAATGCTGTCTTTAGGAAAGTCCTGGAAGAGACTCCAGTAATTGATATGTAATTATAAAAGGAGTATTCTATCACATTAAGAGTCATGAAAAACAAATGAAGTTCTGGTTGACTTCTAGTATGATGGTGGTAGAGAACATGTAGACCTAATAATGATTATAATTTAGCTACCATTTATAGAGCATCTACTAGAGACCAGGTGATTTACACATAATCATTAAAATCATTAATATGTGTTATAATCATTAGCAAAACCTATCAGACATAATTATCCCTATTTTATTGATGAAAGAAACTGAAGCTGTGGGAAGTAAATAACCTTTCTTGCTCCAAGTCACACAGCCATAAATTAGTAGAACAAAGATTTGAACCTCGTGAGTTCTGGATGGTTCCAGGGCCTGTGCTTAGTGAATACACCATGATGCTCCAATGTTTGCAATTGAAATATAGTCCCTTTCAGTTCCAGTGAGTGCTGTGTACTCCAGGATGACAGTCCCCTCGTGTGTATCAATGACACACCTGATGTGAGATGATAAGCTGTATATTAAAGTTCCTGTAGAGAAAGAAATTAGCAAAAAGATTAAAAAATTATGTTTGTGTGTATATGTATATATATCCTTCATTTCTCTTCTTCTGCTCATATCAGTTCCTTTATGTATATATAATTTACATATATATGTAGATGATTCAGAAGTGAGCGTTAAAGAGGTAATATGATTTATTATTGTCAATAATAAGTACCATTTATTGGTAGCTAGTGTCTGCTAGGTGCCATGCTCTTTACATTAATTGTCTATAATCCTAACAATAACTTTGAGTTAATTAGATATTATCTCTAATTTATTGATTAAATAGAAACTTAGAAAGGTTACCTGACCTTCCAAAGGCCATAAAATGGTAAACCTAGGATTTGAACTCAGGGCTTTCTGACTACAAAGCCTGCCTTATTTCATTCTTTGAGTGAAGCAGCATAATATTTTATGTAGAAGAACTTAAAGATCAGACTTCCTTGTTTCAAATTCTGGGCTCTACTACTTAACAGGCTGTGGAACTTTCTTAGTTTTCCATTTGTAAAATGGTGGTGATAATAGTACATACTTCACAGGTACTTTAAGGATCAGGTAAGTATATAGGAATAACAGCATAGTGGCTGGCACATACTCATCTCTCAATCACTGTTAGGTGCCATTATTAGTCTATTTACATACTGTTATCATTCCACTCTAACATGCTGTCCTCATAACTCAGAAGGTTAGTGGAGAGAAAAAACTGGAAGCCACAGCTCCTGACAGGCTACTGAGTCTTGAGCTCTGTTACCCTGAACCTTTCCTAGAACATTCAGTCTTGATCACCTAATTTCCTTCTTTTCATTTCAACCTTAGAAAGATCATGAGAGAATGTTCTGTAAAGGTGACATGCAGCTCCAGGGCACCAGGGAGGTATCCTCTTATAAGGCCCTGGGAACATCCTGTCAAAGGAAGGAAGGCCTTTTCACTTCAGCTTCATTAGCATGAAGACAAGCATTCTTCCTGGTGGTCGGGATGTTTCCATGGGAAAAGAGCAGGGAAAGGGGGGCATTAGAGCATTTAAATGGACATTAGAACCCTAGAATAACCATACTTCAAGGCAAGTTTTTCATTATTTCCATTCGTTGTTGGAATCACCGTGTCTCTGTTCTTCTCAGCTCTGCCAATTTTCTTATAGCTTTCTCACTTGGCATATATAGGCATGCCTCCTGTCTTAGTTTGCCAAAGGCTGCCAATGCAAAAATGTTAGAAATGGGTTGGCTTTTATAAAGGGGATGTATTTGGGGTAAAAGCTTACAGTTCCGAGGCTGCAAAAATATCCAAATCAAATAATCATCAGAGATACTTTCTGACCAAAGATTGGCTGCTTGCGGATCCTGGAGTCCTTCCCTGTGGCAAGGCAAGATGGAAAGTCTGCCAGTCTCTCTCTGCTTTCTCCCTGGACCTCATCTCTTTGAGCCCCTCAGGGCTTCTCTGTCTTTTGCAGCTGTAGGCGAACCTGGAGTCCTCACTCTCACATGTGTCTCTTCTTCCAGTTCTCACTGTGTGTAAGACTCAGCAAGAGAATGAAGACCCAGTGGGTCACGCTTCACTGATGTAGTGCAATCAAAAGCCCTAAAGTGATCTAATCAAGTGATCGAATCAAAGGTCCCTTAACTGAATTTAATGTAATCAAAGGGCCCCACACCTACAGTAATGGATTCATTTAAGAACATATCTTTTCTCAGATTCACAAAATTCAAACCATCACACCTTCTTTTATTGTGCTTTGCTTTATTGTGTTTCACAGATTTTTTACAAATTGAGAGTTTGTGGTAACCCTGTGTCAAGCAAGTCTATCAGCATAATTTTTCTAACAGCATGTGCTCACTTCATGTCTCTTTGTCATATTTTGGTAACTCTTGCAATATTTTGGATTTTTTCATTGTTATTATATCTGTTATGGTCATCTGTGATCAGTGATCTTGGATGTTACTATTATATGTTTTGGGGTACCACAAACCATGCCCATATAAAACCACAAACCTAATGGATAAATGTTTTGTGTATTTTCACTGCTCTACCGACTGGCTGTTTCCTGTCTCTCTCTCTCTCTTTGGGCCTCTCTATTCCCTGAGACACAACAATATGAAATTGGCCAAGTAATAACCCTGCAGTAGTCTCCAAGTGTTCAAGTGAAAGGAAGTGTCCCATGTCTCTCATTTTAAATCAAAAGCTAGTAGTGATTAAGCTTGGTGAGGAAGGCATGGCAAAAGCCAAGATAGGCCAAAAGCTAGGTCTCTTGTGCCAAACAGTGACCCAGATTTGGTACTGAGAAGTGCTACTCCAGTGAACACATGAATGATAAGAAAGCAAAACAGCCTTATTGCTTATATAGAGAATGTTTTAGTGGTCTAAATAGAATATCAAAGCAGCAAGAGCATTCCCTTCAGCTAAAGCCTAATCTAGAGTAAGGCCCTAACTCTTTTCAGTTCTAAGAAGGATGAGAGAAGTGAGGAAGCTGCAGAAGAAAAGTTGGAAGCTAGCACCGGTAGGTTCATGAGGTTTAAGGAAGGAAGCTGTCTCCATAACATAAAAGTGCACAGTGAAGCAGCAAGTGCTGATGTAGAAGCCACAGCAACTTATCCACAAGCTCTAGCTCAGATCAGTGATGAAGGTGGCTGTTCTAAATAGCAGATTTTCAGTGTGGACAAAGCAACTTTCTCTTGGAAGAAGATGCCATCTAGGACTTTCATAGCTAGAAAGGAAAAGTCAATGCTTGGTTTCAAAGTTTCAAAGGAGAGGCTGACTCTCTTGTTAGAGGCTGATGCAGCTGGATACTTGAAGCTGAAGCCAATGCTCCTTTAACATTATGAAAATTCTGGGGTCCTTAAGAATCATGCTCAATCTACTCTGCCTGTGCTTTATAAATGGAATAACAAAGCCTGGATGGCAGCACATCTGTTTACAATATGGATTACTGAATATTTTAAGCCCACTTTCCAGACTTACTGCTCATAAAAAAAGATTCCTTTCAAAATATTATGCTATTGGCAATGCACCTGGTCACCCAAGAGCTCTGATAGAGATGTACAATGAGATGAATGTTGTTTTCATGCCTGCTAACACAACACCCATTCTGCAACCATAGATCAAGAAGTCATTTTGACTTTGAAGTCTTATTATTTAAGAAATACATTTCCTAAGGCTGTAGCTGCCATAGATATTGATTCTTCTGATGCATCTGGGCAAAGTAAATTGTAAAGCTTCTGGAAAGGATTCATGATTCTAGATGCCATGAAGAACGTTTGTGATCATGGGAGGAGGTCAAAATATCAGCATTAAGAGGAGTTTGGAAGAGTTAATTCTAGCCCTCATGATGACTTTGATGAGTTCAAGGACTTCAGTTAATGAAGTGACTGCAGATGTGACAGAAATAAAAGGGAAGTAGAATTAGAAGTGGAGCCTGAAGATGTGACTGAACTGCTGCAATGTCATGATAAAACCTGAGCAGATGAGGAGTTGCTTCTTATGGATGAGCAAAGAAAATGGATTCTTGAGATGGAATCTACTTCTGGTAAAGATACTGTGAGCATTGTGGAAATGACAGCAAAGGATTTAGAATATTACATCAACTTCAGTGATAAAGCAGCCATAGGGTTTGAGATGATTGACTCCAATTTTGAAAGAAGTTCTACTGTGGGTAAAATGCTATCAAACAACATCACATGCTACAGAGAAATCTTTCCTGAAAGGAAGAGTTAATGGATGTGAGAGACTTCATTGCTGTCTTATTTCAGGAAATTGCCACAGACACCCCACCCTTCAGCAACGACCACCCTGATCAGTCAGCAGCCATCGACATTGAGGCAAGACCCTCCATCAGCAAAAAGGTTATGACTTATTGAAGGCTCAGATGATAGTTAGCATTTTTCAGCAATAAAGTATTTTTTAATTAAGGTGTTTTTAGACATAATATTTTTTTCATACTTAGTAGACTATAGTATAGCGTAAATATAACTTTTATATGCACTGGGAAACCAAAAAATATTATATGACTTGCTTTATTGTGATATTCGCTTTATTGTGTGTTATTCTGAAACCAAATCTGCAATATCTCTGTGGTGGGCCTGTACCTTCAACCTGCCTACAAAATTCTTTAAAAGGTTCATGTAAAGCTTTGAGACTAGCCACAGCTTATCCACCCTGAATTTGAGCAACAAGCTTTAAAACCTGTGTCTTCCACTTAACCAGCTTTCAAAGGGAGAGACCAGACTTCAAAACAAGATATAAAATATTTCCATTATCCCAGAAAGTCCTATAGAATGTCTGTATCTTGTTTTATGCCCTAGCTTTCTGAGCCTTGGGAGCTTTGGGGTACAGTGAACCTTCTTATCTGAGAGAAATCCCTCTGAGACATACAGCAACTTCCGAGAGGGTAAGGCATTTGCCTTTTGAAGCTGGAGGTAGAGCAAGAGGGCAAAAAAAAAAAAAAAAAAAAAAAAAAAAAAAAAAATCTCTCTAGGCTCAGAAAGCTGGGGCATAAAACAAGGTATAGAGCATCCCATGTAGAAAAGTCCATGGGAATTTCTGGGATGATGGAAAGTCTTTCTGCCCTGCCTCCCATCTTAGGAAAGTGGCTTTCTTGCCCTTGAAGGGGGGTCTGTGTATCTAAGGGTGCTCTCTCTCAGCTCTCCTGCCCAAGGTCCAATTTATGGTACACTACCTATTGTACTTGGTAGACTATGAGAAAGGTTGGTTGGTGGGTGCAGTCTTGAGCCTTGGACTCCTCTGAATTCTAAGTGTCACCCCAGGCTACATGCAGCCATTAAACATTCATGAAAGATTTAGCTTATTTCTTCTTACCTGTATCTGTAGTGGATTTCTCCTCTGATGCTCTGCCAGAAATGAGGCATCCATGGGTGTTTTCTCTCCTATTTAAGACTTGTCACTTTTTGGAATTTATTTCGGTTTCTTTGCATCCTCATCTCTCTGATGTGCATTTAAAAACTATGATTTTATACCTTATGCAGCTTGCTTTCATTGTTATGGTGGGAGTGATGGTCTCTTGCAACTTCCTACGTATTAATCACAAGCAGAAAAAAAGTCAACTTTGATATTTTACAATAATACATATAACTACAGACAGAAATAAAAGAAATACCTCATTGTATTTTTGTATTGTTCAAATGTATGCTATAGCTCATAAGGCATGATTGTAGATCACTGCAAATCTGGTTCACCCCTTGGGAGTAAGAAACCTAAATGAATACATCTGCTACTTAACCTTGAGACTTTTATTTGTAGCATCACCTTCATTTATATTTTAAAACGTTGATACTAAAGCAGAGTAGGGTAGAATCTTTTTTATTTTTTTCGCTTGTTCTTTACCCAATAAATCATATCATGTCTACATGGAGATGCTGTTATTCATGAGACTAAGAACTATTACAGTCACATAAATTCTGCTTGACAGTCAGGCATGGAAGCAAAAGTGCTTTGATTTGATGTACCTTTAGGGTGATTCTAAGGGTTAACATTAATTTTCATGGGAAATACAATGTCCTATTAATCTTCTTGTACATAGCGTCCTTCTGATTTTCTCCCACTGAGAAAGTCAAGGGTAAAAACTATTCTGTCCTTAAATCTCATTGAAGATTACATGTTCTTGTGATCTTTAAAAAACAATGGAAAATTTAAAATATGCACCAAAATGGAGAGAATAGTAAAATGTCCCCCCATATACATATCACCTAGCTTCAATGACTGTCAACATTTTCCCACTCTGTCTCATGTATCCCCTACTTTATTTGGAGGGGGAGGAAGCTATAGTATTTTAAATTTTACAATAAATCCTTCAGTATACATTCTACTTTTAAGATTTGAAAAACATCTACTTTGTATATATTTGTCTTGAAAAATGAGATCCAGAAAATTTGATAGAAATCTTTGTTGTTTTTTTTTTAGATTAACCTCGGATAAGAACTTCAGCAACTTGGTCCTACTTACCTTTGAATCTTATTTCCCACTACACTTTCACAGAAACATTCTGCTGAAGCTCATGTGGTCCACTCATTCCTCCATACGGTGACCATTCAATGAGTTTTTAAGCGTTTATTGAATAAATGAATGAAGTCCCCATTTCAGCATCTTTGCTCTATCTAATGCTGTACTCTTTCTTTCTGCCAATACCTAAATATTTATAGAACCAAAGTGTGTCACTTTTATTCTCTTATCCATTGGCTTTTGTTGCTTTCCCTGACATTCCTTTTTAGTTTTTCTGTCTTCCTACACTTCTTCCTACTTTTTGGAATATGAGAGTTCTCCAAGGATCAGTCCTTTTTTCAAGGTTTAGTTTAAATCTTGCTTTCTCTATACTTAATGAAATTGATTACTCCCTCTTCCGATATATTAATCTGTACTAATCATTTCTTTTACTGTCTTCTATTATTACTGAATATTTAAAATGAACATATTTTATTTCTCAAAGGAAATTGAGGTCAGGGTATGCTTTATTCTTCTTTATAGTCCCCTTAAAGCTTTTCTTTGTTCATCCATGTAATAGGGTCCCAGTATATTTTCTATTTTCTTTTGGGTCAAATTTTTCTGTTTTCCAGGCCCTATTATTACTCACAATAGCTTCTGTCTGATTGAAATAGAATTGTCAGATTTAGCAAATAAAAATACAGGTTGTCATTACATTTGAATTTCAGATAAACAATGAATGTGTATGTGTTCCAAATATTGCATGCATATCCTATATTTTATCTAGGAACCCTCAACTGAAAGTTTATTTTACTTTAATTTTATCTTCCAGATAAAAAGGGTAGATAAATTAATTGGCAGTGTTCCCTAAATATGTCCAATATTCCAGCTTTTGATGCAAGATTTCATTCATTCATTCAACAAAGATTTATTGAGTGCCTGATGTATCCTAAACTGACTGCTTGTGTCCTGTTCTGCTCTACTTCTTCTTTCTTCTTTCTTTCTTCTTTATTAGTGCAGTACTAAGTGCTGCACTAAGAAATAAGAAAGATTCCTCTGGCTCTAAACTCTTGTTGTTTATAGAGTTTACCCATTCCCAGTTGCCAAAGCCTAGCCAATCTCTCTCTTTCTCCCTCTCTCTAAGACTCTCTCTCTGTCTTAATCTCTCACTTTACTCTCTCCATTCTTGTGTTTCCCATTACCCCCTCCTTTCATTCCTATAACTGGATTTTTTTCTCATCTATCTCAAACACCTCAAAAGTTTTCACCAACCCTCAAGATTTTGGCCTTTTAATGCTCTCATTTCTAGCTTATCCTTTTGAATTTTTTGAAAAAATATTCTATAATTGCCATTTTGTTTTTTCACTCTCCCTCATTTCTGAGCTCATTGAATTCTAGATCTACTCTTTTGAACTGCTTTCTCAACATTCACAGAAGATCTTCTAGTTATAAAAGAAAATCAATGGGACTTTGTTCAGTCTTCATCCCTCATTCATCTCCCTTATCTTCTTTGCAACATTAGACAGTCTCAACACACCATCTTCCCCTATATACTATCATTTTGTCTTCCTTTGATTTTTTTTTTTTTTTTTTTTTTTAGTTACTGGAGGCCAGGGATTGAACCAGGGACCTTGTATTTGGGAAGCCAGTGCTCAACCACTGAGCCACATCGGCTTTCCTGAGTTGGTTTTTTCATTTGTTTTGCTTGTTGTTTGCTTTTGTTTATTCAGGTGGCAGTGGGAATTGAACCCAGGATCTCCCCCCACCCCATGTGGGAGGTGGATGCTCAACCACTTGAGCCACATCCACTTCCTTCCTTTGATTTGCGTCATTCTCATTGTCCTTCTTTTACCCAAGTCTCTGAGGACTTTTTCATAGTTTTTTGTGTATCATATAACTTCCCTTGTGGACACCCTAGATATTTTGCACTCTTTCTTTTAGCACTTTTTATGTCGTAATCTTACTAAATTTCATTACTGCAGTGATCATCCCTTAGTGACATGTCCACTAAGTCAGTGTCTCTGAATTTGATTTTCCTTCTAGACCCAGATCTCCAGATTTATTAGACATCTTTCTGATGATTACCATTCTGAAAACAATGGTGATTTCATTAAAGGGAGCTAAAATATAATTGTAATAGAAAGTTATAAGCATTATAAAAAGAGATAATGTGCTATGAGAGTTCTTCTCATAGAGGACTTCTGAAATTTTGTTCTCATTTGTCTTGTTCTTAAAGTTCTGCCTTATTCATTTAAACCTTTTATATAACTTTGCATAGTAAATAAAGATCAAAGCCATAGAGAAATGAAAATCTCCCTAAGGAGTAAAGGATGGAAGCAGTGATATAAGTTAGGATTCTAATGCATTAAGTCTGGAGGAGACAAGGTGGCTTGAAAAAGGGCATTGGTTGTGGGTGTGATGTGATCCGATTTTGGATGTATTTTAATATAAAGTCTTTGCCATGATTTGACCTGTGATAAAGAGGCTAATTAACAATGACATCCAGGTTTTCTATTCTTACCATTAGGAAGGATGTAGTTGTAATTGACAGAGATGAGCAAGACCATAGGTGGAGCAAGTTTGAGGAAAAAAATGGGAAGTTAGTTTTGAAAATGGCAATTTAGGAATACCTGTGATGAGCCGAGTGGGAATGTAGAGTAGTTTAGTATGAAGGAGTTAGAAAGTTATTCATCCTTTGAATTGGAGAACATTTGTTGATGAGTTATGTTTTGTCATCCTGCATTCATGAATTTGTTCTAGAATAAATGAAAGTTGGAGTGTGGTCAGAATATACAGAGAACATCATATTAGGACAGACTTGTTTCCATCATAACAACACTAGAGCAGTACTTGTTAGATATCTTTGCATCTCAGACTCCATTGAGGTCCAATCTAATCTTTGGTCACACTTCCAAGATAAATGTACATGTATCAGTGTTTTAAATGTGACTTCAGGAGGCTCAGGGATTCTTTGTTCTTATGTCCCCTGCCATCTATAATGGCTATGCCCTATAAAGTATTGTCTCCTTTTGAGATCCACTATTATTTGGTTGTATATATTCCATGATAACTTACTATATTATAATCAGAGTAGTTTGAGTATGAAGAATACTAGTCACTTAAGAGTATTTTCTAGGGTTATGATCACATTGCTCTTCATAGTACTACTTTGCTGCTATTTAGGAAAAAATCCTATTTGTGACTGCATGGGGAAATGAAGTTACTTTTTCCTCTTTTCCAGATGGATCTTGGTAGAACTGTGATCAAAGCCCATTAGGGTATTTTCCAAGCCTTTTACTTTGATATATGTTCAATATTTCCCTCAAAATAGATTCTTCAGGAGATATATGAACCTAGGGAAGAATCACTTTCATCTTTTCTCTTGTCCTATGACTTAAATCTGAAAATTAACAAATGATCAAAGCCAGAATTACTTACAATGAATCGATCAGTATCAGAAATGGTATCCATGAAATAATAAGACTATAAATATAAAAGTCTGCCAAACAAAAAAAAATATGTAATGTATTAATCCAATAAAGTCTTGAGAATTTTTAAGAGAATAATATAAAGTAGTATAGGAGTCCTAGACAAGAGATTAAACTAGGGATAGGCAAACTTTTTCTGTAAACGTCAGATAGTAAATATTTTAGGATTTGTGTGCTAGATGTTCTCTGTTGCAAGTACTCAACTCTGCCATTGTAGCACCAAAAAAAGGAGCCATAGACAGTATGTGAACAAATGAGCATGACAAACTTTCAGTAAAACTTTATTTCAGAAACAGCTAAATTGGCCTGTGAGCCTTTGTTTGCTAACTCCTGGATTAAACTATTCACAATAATTTCAGATAACTTTCAATAAGGGATGCTAGCAGTGATTTTTAAAGCAATGTTCCCCTTAACTGAGCTATAATTCCAAGAGGTGACTAAGGGGCTGCCTTGAGGTGGGCAGGGTGGACAGAGAGAGGGCAGAGCAGCTCAGTTTTATCAGTTATAAAAACTGAGACTCTAGGTAAATTTTACATGAAAAAAAGCATTTCCCTGATAATTTAAATTCAGAAGCATTGGATAGAGCAACTAGTAATTTACATCTGTGTAGTTTCTATTATTTTTATGCTCCTTTTACATAGGCAAAGCAAAATGGACCTCTAAAGCAAAAAAATACCATCTATTTCATAGATAACAAAATGAGATATATTGAACTAAAAATTTTATAAATTGGCTCTCTGCAAGTGTTAAATTTTCAGCTAATTAACGTGTCACTTTTCATATTTATATATATAAAACTATTAATAGATGAGTTAGTGACGCTTTTTCTTAATGTTTAGTTCGTTTGTGATATGAATCCCACTTCAAGTTTTATAGAGTTAACCATGATTGATATCACCTTATATGGAATAACACTGAAATAACACAAATACAGAGATAGCTTTTCAGTGATATTTTAATAGAATTGTGTATTAGCTAGAGTTTAAATTTTATAAGCATGGGAAACTATGTATTGATATATTGTATCTCCTGATATATATATATGCTGCCTAAAGTTTCTGTATATAAGTCCTTAGTGAAAAGATGCTATTTGGAGGATAAATTTTCTTTACAATCCTACAAAGAATCATTTGAGCACAAAATACTGATATTGACATTTTAAGTTGATGTAAGCAAGAACAATGTCTATTGTTTCATGTTCACATGTATAGCTTATCCCTCAGCCTGAATCTATGCAAGAAAATCAATAAAACTTCCCATTGGGATAGTTTTAATGCAGCTTTACTTCTTTACTTCTTTGGGGAACACTAGTTATAAAGAAGGATTCTGCTGCTAGAAAGTGCTGAAGTGAAACTATGGTACATTTTTGCTGATTTTAAAACAAAGAAATCTGTTATCTATTATGACCTCTAAACTTTAAGTGTATTCTGCTAAAAATATCCATATGCAGAAATCCAAAAAATGAGACATGATTAATCACCTTTCAGAGTGTGGTAAAGGAGTAATTATGCAATTCAGCTGTTTACAAATTGAAACTAGTATAGAGAAAAATGTCTCAGGGAAAGATCTAAATCCTACTTTTTATTGACATATAAGTACTTTACTTTTTTACCTATAAATATAAAATATAAAAGTATGGACTCAATCAAGCCAGAGATTTTGATCTGTTTGGTCTTCTTTTCTGATTATATCACTCATATCAGGAGAATTCATTGAATAATAAAGGATATTAATGAAGTGTTTGGTGTGAGGTAGAATTCTTGCCTTCAAATGACAGGAGAAATTATCCTACCACATTAATTTGAAAGGTATTCTCAAATAACTCCTCTGTTAGCACATGATATACTCAATAGTCCAGGGCCCAAGAGGAATATGGTTGTAGGTAAATAGAATGTTCCCAAGCTGAGAACCCAACCCCTTCCTCCTTCCCAACCCCATTGGGATATACAAATATATATGGGCAGGTAAGACTTTGAAAATCTCCGTCAACAGGAAATAGCCATATACATCACAGTATGCAAGAAAGCTCTCAGAATAGCAAAAGACACTCACTTAAAGAATAAATATTTAAGAAGGCTCAAATAATCAGTATCAGGAAGGACTCTGCAGAAATTTTGTCAAGCAAGGGAATGAGCTGCAGGAAACTAATCATCACTGAAAATGTTCAGGCAGAAGGTGAATGCCCATCTCTTTAGGACTATTGAATACCAATGGTGAGAAGTCTGATAAAATGACCTCTAGAAAGAGTTCTTTGGGCTCAGAGTCCATTGACTTTGATCAGTAATTCAATGATTTTAGGTAAGGTGTTCTAGGAGCAGAGTCTGATGCAGGGGTTTCACATGCATGTAATTTATTGATGGAGTGACCTCAATGAAAAGGGAGTGAGGGAAGCAGGATAGGACAGGGAAGGAGTTAAGCAAGGAGGTGGTCTCAGCCAGAGTTTAGCTTCAGCCCAAGCCCATTGTACCAGAGAATTGCTCCCACTTTGAGACAAAGAGCCTAGTTTTGTACCCCTTGGTACAGTTGGCTGCAGGATGGCACAACATTCCAGGTGAAATAGCTCTTATGTTGCTAAAGGCAACTCTCTAGAGAAGGAGGCAGCTGTCAGCTGATGGTAGCTACAACTCAGAGCAGGTGGAGATGAGGGTACTGGTCCTAACCAATAAACTACCTAAAAGATTCTCCTGCATATTAGAAACAGAAATTAGGAACAGGGGTGAGCACACAAAGAGAAGCACAACACTGACAATGTAACAGCTATAAATGAGATGGAAGAAAATTTGAAAGTTGACCTATGAGCTTGAGGCCATTTAACATAGGAATGTACATCCCATATACAACTCCACAGCACATTCCAACAGTGGATGCATCTAACGCTGATCTGAAGTCAATGAGAAAAAGTTACAGGTTATTTAGGATATGCAATTGTAAAAGCAAGGGACAGCAAGATTTTTACAGGGTTTAATTTTTTTTTTTTTTTTAGGAGGTATCGGGGATTGAACCTGGGATCTCATACATGGGAAGAAGGTGCTCAACCACTGAGCTACATCTGCTCCCCTTTATAGGGTTTAATTACTTAAGTCACCAATTATTTAGTTGGAAATATAGCTTATTTGTGAAAGTAATGAGTAAATGAGTAGTTAGCTTACTATAACTTTTAGACCATTAACAATTAGGGCCATGAGCTAGAAGCATAAGGAACTGTGCACTACCAAACTTAAGTACTTTTTGAACAAAAGGGTGTTTTAGAGAGTGAGTACCTCACGTTTTGAGATTTAGGATGAATTATTGTGTCTTAGTTTACTCTCAGGAAGTCTGACTGGAAAGAAGGACTTTGTGGTTTGTTTCTGTTGAACAAATGGGTAGTTGTAAAGCTGCAATTCATACTAGGGTGCAGGGTGCATCATTCTCGTTGTATTTTCAGTAATCACCAGCTTTCTGGCCCCCTTTACCTGTTACTTCATTAACACCTCATCAGATTTCACCCTGCAATAGTTACCAGCAGACTATTTTACATAATTTTTTAGTATAAACCCTGTATTGGTCCATCAAGTATCAAAAGCTCCTGTTGATGTGTCAGTGTTCTGTAGAAATATTTTAATGTTTTTCTTCTTCAGTACCATAATGCTACCTTCGACTGGGCATTTTTGTCAACAAAGGAGTGTTCGAAATACGGAGGGAAGCTTGTGGGGAACAACTGCAATTTCGTTCCTGATATCACGCTCATGTCTTTCATCCTCTTCTTGGGCACTTACACCTCTTCTATGGCTCTGAAGAAATTCAAAACTAGTCGTTATTTTCCAACCACAGTAAGTATCTGAGCTTTATATAATTTTCACTGAATATGCACTGTATTGACAATAATAAAATTCAAAGAAAACTTAAAACGGCACTTCTATTTCAACTTTTCCGGTACAATTTTGTGCACTTTTATACTACTTGCCAAGCTTTGTCTTTGTGCATACATGTTTAACATAATTGTAGTCCAGCTTTTAAAATTCTAAGGATCTCACATAATTCTGTCATAAATTCTGACATTCTAACTGTACTGACAGGAAAAGGTGGGATGTTAGTCTATCTAAAAAATACCTGAGTAAACAAACAAAAAACCCTTTTTAATTCATAGTATTTAACTACATAAACAAAAACTCTTCATATTAATCTGGAATTTTGATGTTATAGAATTTCTTGTTTGTTATCTCTACAAGTGAGTTATTTAATAGTTGAATTGTACTGTGGGAGTAAACTCAAGCTGTTTTGTTACACAAGTATAGGTACAAGATATGAATGCCATTTGGGCCAAGTTTTCCTTCGCATAATGATGAAAGGAGCAGAATGGAGAAACAGAGCTGGGTTGTGCAGACAGCCTGTCTCCCATTAACATGCTTGGATGAACTTGGAGTCAAAATGTGGTTCATTGAGAGACTAGAAGATAAGACCAGCATTTAGTTAATGGTGTTTTATTTTCTTACCTTCAGAATGAGACTAAGATAATCCTTTGCTTTACAGTTAAACTCATAGTGTTTAGAATGTCAAAATGCTTTGGGTAATTTTGATTATACCTGATTTATATTAGTGACATGCTCTATACAGCTGACATTCATAAAATATCTCCTCTTGTGTTTCGTGTAGAAGGAATACAAGAACTTTAAGCCTTGTTGTTGATGAAATTCTTGTTTCCTAGAAGGAAATGAAACTTAAAATTAGTATAATCACCTTCACCCAGGAAAGTTTTGACTCACTGATCTTCCTATAAAATTGAAAATAAAGGGAAGGAGTGATAATGAAATGTCCTGAACTAGCTGGCCCAAGGATTGAAAATTTCCATGGAGTGAAATATTGAAAGAAAAGTTCATCTTAGTCTCCATAAAATGGTCGACACAATCTGGTGCTCCACAGGCTGAATTCAGTCCAGAGTCATTCTTTGTTTAACCCACACTTTGTGAACATAGATACTTAGAACATTGAGGCCTGGGGTGGAACCTGTACTTTCCAACTAGTCATTGCCTTCGCAACTCTCCATTGTCAAAGACAAGGCTACTTCACCCATTCAGGTTAAATGCTTGTCTCTGAAGACCTTTGAGCTTGTTACCCCAGGTCACAAACTGGAAAATATGAATACTTGATCCACCTCTTCAAAGGTATGTTCCTGTAGAACAGTTTCCTGGGTAAAGGTCTCTGAGGGTGATATTTAAATGAAATTTCAGGTCATTGTCTCAGCCAAATACCTGTTTTAGGTCGTTTCTTCTTCATTTAGATCTTTTCTAAATTATTAATTCATTGAACACCTTTTTATCATTATCCCTTTTTGATATCTTCCAGCATTTGTTAGTCATAATTTGAGATTTTCAGAATAATTAGTTTCAACCTTAAGATGAATAGAAAGCCTTTTAACTATGTAGACATTCCCTTTTCTTCTGTCATTAATTCCCAAATTGATCAGACTTAAAGAAATTCTCCCCTTCTAGGAGGCCAAGCAGGTAATTCTCAGCCTTTGATAAATGCTATTAAGAAAGGCCTGAGCATGTGAAAATAGAATAGTGATAGAATTTTAGATACAACTCTTATTATTCTTTAGATACAATTCTTATTAACAAGTTTTCCAGAATACTTTTAAATTGTACACACCAGATCATAAAATAAACAGGAAATAGAAAATGTGTGTTATTTCTAAGGATCAGTGTATAAGTGTGTTGGCTTCTTTGCCCCTATTCACTTCATGCTTTCAGCTAAATAATAATACATATATACATAATACATACATACATATGTATATATATATAAATAAATAATAAGAAAATTTGTTCTCTCTCATTTGCCAAAATATATTTTTATTTAAGTTAACATTTAAAAGGATGGTCTCTATAGGTAGGAACAGACAGCTTTATAGGTTCCTATATGTTATATAATTAAAACTTAAGTGCTTAAATGCTTCAAATAAGATAATTCTTTTTTGCTGTAAAAATAACCAAGTTTACCTGTTATACCTCCAAAGCTGTACCAACAATGCACCTGAAACCTATAAAAACTCAAAATGCTAATACTGGATAGCAGTGCCTTGTCACACAAAACGATCTAATCTCCTTTGGTTTATATAGTCATTTCTCTTTTGTACCTTCAATTTTAGACATTTGTATGAGTTGTCAATTAAGACTGGAATCTGCTTGAAAACCGTTATACTTTCATTTTACTCCTTGTATCAACTAGCACAATGTTGGATGTAGACTAGGTACTCAATACTTGTTAACTAGTGGAAACCAGTCAAATAGAGATAAATGCTGCATTTTGTGAGAAGAGCACAGATGTAGTGACCCAGGAGCAATAGGTTTTAGTGCCAGCCTTGCCATTAAGTAATAGTGTGCCCTTCCATAACTAACTCCATGGACTTTAGTTACATCATCTAGAAAGGGAGACTCAGCTAGATGCCAATTAACATCCTTTTAAGCTCAAATATTCTATGATTTTAAAGAGATTTTTCTGACTTTATCTTCTAAATGGAATAAATTCTCTATATTAAACTAATCCTTATAGCAATGGTCAATTCTTACAGATTTCCAGAAATTATCTTTGTCCTTATATAAGATCTGCTTTTGCAGGTGCTGCCAGCCTTTTTCTGTGGATGATCCACAATTGTCATAAATACAACAAGTTCACACTATGGTTTACTTTCTTCCCACAATTGAACCTACTCATCTTCCTATATTTCCTATCTCGGCTAATAACATCACTTTTCCTCACAGCCGTCCAAAATCAAAATCTTAAAATCATATTTGTTGTATCAGTCAGAATTCTAGCGGGAAGCAAATAATAAATTAGGATAATATGAGGTGTTCAATAAAGGTCTTATGTACTAAGGTGAGGTTGGGGTATAGGGAAACTACAAGGGAAAGTGTGGTACCCCACAACCAGTAACAGTGGAGTTGTTACTATACCAGGTTGGAAGAATGAGGAAAAGGGAGTGGTTACTGGAACCTGG
>JAKSZT010049055.1:132702-161937 GCA_026826555.1 Tolypeutes matacus | reverse complement strand
CCACCTAGATTTCATGCACACCTGGCACATAGGTAGGCGGGAGGCTCTAGTCTCTGGAAGTATACCTAAGAAACTCCAGCATCACATGTAGGTTTGAATAGACACCCTGGTCCTATATAAGGGGGGATAGCCCCAGAGACTGATGCCTTATCAGTGGGTTCTATTTTGGAATCTGTGCTCCTGAGAGTGACAGAATTAGACTCAAATAAGTCCTCCCTGCACATGGTTCACCAGTCCCTTCTATCCTTTTTTCTTTTCTACCTTAACTTCTTTATTTTCAAAATACAGGGACTATCAGGGCCAATATCCATGAGAGTTTTCTTTCCTTGACACTAGGTAGATTTTGCTAGTAAGGATCAGCAATTTTTGACTAATTCAAACTTTGCATTGTAGGTATTATAAAATCATTATCATTCCATTTTTAAGATGGAAAAGTTGAGACACAGAGAAGTTAATTAATTTTTCTCAAGTTCCCCAGCTAGGAAGTAGCAGAGTTGGGATTCAAACTCAATCAGTCTGGCTCCAGAATCTATACTCTTAATCTCAAGGTGATTTTGCCTTTTGTATAGCCCATTTCACTGTCTGATCAAAAGTGATGGGAAAAATGAATTCCTAACAAATCTCATTATAGAGAGTCTTGTTCTATATATTTTTTGAGTTAAGAGTGAGGTTAGCATTTGAGCAGGATATTTGTTAGTCACAGAGGATGCCCTTACTACAGGTCAATATATATAGTACAGTTGCTGTGGCCTTTTATTTCTAGTTCCTGGGAACTGAGGGGAAGGACTGAAATTTCTTAAGCAAGCTACCTTATAATACATGATTTTGGAATTTTATCCAAAACTTATTGTGATACAGGTTGCTCAGAGGCATATATTTAATAAATAGGAAAACTTATGAAGGGCTTAGACATGGTGGCTGGAGAGTAAGACCTGGAGGTAATGTTACATCTTTCTTCCATTCCATTTTGCAGAAGTCACTGTTGAGGTGCCCTCGAATAAATAGTGAGTTGTGTTTTCAGATGCAGAATAATGGTCTGTGGATTGGAGCTGAGCAGGGATATCTGCCCTGTCTGTGCAGGAGATTTGGTTCTTTAAACAGGAGAAGTATTTTTTCTGTTAGAAGTGGGGATAAATCCATATCACATCTTAAGAAATGGACAAAACATTGGTTCTCTAAAAACCCAGACTTTCCCCCTCTGAAAGCTAGTTTTACCTCAGAGATTTTTGTTGTTGAATATTGATAATAAGTGAATCAGATTTGTGATTGTCAGTTTCAGAACGACCATGATGATCAAAGTGACTAAATTTTTGGTGGTATGAATACATTCCTCCTCACAAGTATTACCCAGGTTCCAGATTCTTCCCATCATTTCCTCATTTCCATGCCCCCCCCCCCAAATCCCATAAAATAATGACATTTCCCATTACTTGATTGAAAAACATTGCAAATGTTTTTATACAAAAGACCTGGAACTTTAAATTTTCTTATCCCAGAGATAGTAAGAAATTTCAAAGCCATTTTTTTCTAATTATAGAAGTAAAACATTCATTTTGCCCCATATCAATACATATTAATCATCTTAATAGTCTGCAAATACTTATAGTTAACAGATATTTTTCTTGTTTTTTTTGGTTTATGTACTATTTTTTTTTTTATTCATTTAACAAACGAATGAATTAATTATTTAAAGTTTGTTTCCCCTACTAGCATGTAAACTCAGTAAGAACAGGGATCTTTTTGTCAGGTAGTTTGCTTTACCGTCAGAATCAGAAACAAAGCCTGTTTAGAATATGGAAGGTGTACTTTGCTGGCCAATTCCCATTTTTGATTGTCCGTTTTTGTAGAATGTCATCTGGACTTATTAGGAGATAAGGAGGCAACACAACTACAGGCTTTGTTGTCTGTGAACTGAATAACACATGTAGATTGACCAATCACTGGCAGACTTTGAAAGAAGTGTTGTGATTGGTCACTGATGCTCAACTGTTGTTTACATGATGATTGGTGAATTGAAAAGCTAGTAGTGAAGTTTGTACTTTATGCAGTTTCAGTAAATGTACTATGCTAACTGAAATTTGAACTTGGTGGATTGGTATTATTTAACTAAACTATGGTAACTGAAATTTACAAAAATTAGAAGTGTGCAAAGTGAGGACTGCCTCAATTCCAGATTTTATTTTATGGACATAAATGTATTTTTTCTTCCAAAATGGGATCACTTTATGCATATGATTTTGTAATTTTATTTTTCATTTACTATTATATGGTATAAGTGTCAGAAAACAGAAATCTTTTTAAAAATTTATTTGTTTCTCGTTGGTTTGTGCTTGCTCTCTACTCTCTGTTCGTCTTCTTTTTAGGAAGCACCAGGAACCAAACCTGGGACCTCCCATGTGGGAGGGAGGTACCCAGTCACTTGAGCCACCTCTTTTTCCCTGCCTGTTGCATCTCTCATTGTCTTTCCTCGCTGTGTCTCTTTGTTGTGTCATCCCACTGCATCATCTTGTTGTGTCAGCTAGCTGCATCAGCGTGTCACATCAGCTTGCTGTCTTGCTCATCTTCTTTAGGAGGCACTGGGAACTGAACCTGGGACCTCCCATGTGGTAGGTGGGTGCCCAACTGCTTGAGCCACATACTCTTCCCAGAAAACAGAAACCTTGACTTCATTTTTTTGTGACTGCATGGTATTTTATTGTATAGTGATAATGTAGTTTGTTTAATCAATCTTCCTTTTTGGATATTTAGGGTTCTCTTTTTCTCAATTTTATATAATGCTTCAATGGTCATCTCTATAGCCACATCTCTGAGATATAGATGTTATTTACTTGGAATGCATGCATGTCCAGTGGTAGAATTGCTGGCTTAAAGGATATGGGATACACTTTAAAAATGTTCCCATAGTCTTCCAAATTGCTTCTCAGAAGGTGTTCCCCTTTAGGCTCCTACCAGCAATATGAATTGGTAGGTACTAGTGCATGTTTCCTATACCCTTGCCAACATTATCATTCTTTAAATTTTTGCCATTTAACTGGTAAATATGTGCCATTCTCTAATAGTTTTGATAACCAGTTACGTTGTATATTTTCATGTGTTAATTTGTAGTAAATAAATTTAGAACTAGGGAATGTTATTCTATCCTGTGTTGCAGTGGTTTTCAGATAGTAGGGATTTTCTTGCTCTATTAGATTATTATACATATATCACTACAAATTTATGTGTTTATATGCATAAACATACACAGACTGTATTTACATGCACATACTATTCTTGGTTTTGTCCAGGAACTATAGAGTGTCCGTGGCCTAAGTTTTGTAATATGACCATCAGTTTTCAAATACTTTTCTTTCTTTCTTTCTTTTTTTTTAAAGAAAGGGAAAAGAACCCATGATCTGGGGGAAATTCTTGTTAATTTTTCCTTACATGATTTTCAGGAGATGGGGTCAAAAGGAGTTAGTAGGGCATTCAATTATGTGCTTGAGTGTGTTAGATTTCTTTTTTTTTTACTCAGGTGTACAATATTTTACTTGGGCTTGTTTTTCAAGTGCATGGAAGTGTGACTAAACATTTTTGTGTACTGCCATTATGTAAAGAAAGACCCCATCTTGTTAAATATTCTTTCGTCAACTTTGCAGCTAGCCAGTTATGGGCAGTGAGGGTTCTGCAAGGGCATGGGCTTTAAGCATTGGACAGACTGAGGAAAGGCGGGAGTTGGAGGACTGGAAAAAGTCAGGATTGGGGTGCTCTGTTGCCTCCTCCCACTGCTGTATGAAAAAGAGTTTGGTTCAAACTCTGGTTTGCTGTCTAATAATTTTGGATGGGTCATTAGTGGGGAAGGAAGAAAAGTCATGTGATTGGACCAGAGCTATCTTCTGAGGGCTAAAGGTTCTTTGTCACATACCACACAGAACTGGAACGCTGTTTTTCTGGAGAGTGGTGGAGAGCTGAGATACAGTTCATAACTAAAGGAATAGAGAAGAGCTTTGATTTGCTTTTCACTTTAGTTTGGGGGAAAAGGAGGCTCAGGAAGAAAGATGTCTACTGAAAGTTTGGAGGGGAAGCTCAACAGTCTTGGGGAGACAGGACGAGCCCAGAGCAACATTTTCCTCAGGGTTATCCAGCCAGTGTTTAACAACAGTATTTTCACTTCTGCAGTCTCTCCTGCGGCAGAACGCATCCGATTCATCTTGGGAGAAGACGATGACAGCCCAGCGCCCCCTCAGCTCTTTACTGAACTGGATGAGCTGCTTTCTGTGGATGGGCAGGAGATGGAGTGGAAAGAGACAGCGAGGTAAGGCATGGCTGATGGTGTGTGGTACTGACCTGGGGAAACAATGGCGGGTCAAGGAGGTTGAGTCTGTGAGTGCTGTTCTCTAGCCTCAGCGCTTTGAAGAGCTGATGAGTGTGATGTTGGCTAGGAAGAGGAATAAAAGGATTCTATTTCTTTTTTCTATTACATTGATGTGAATGGAGGGCACCCCTTATTTCACTTTTGGAGCATGGTTTCATTGACCTGTGTTGATTTATAATTTTGACCTTTCTAAGGAATTAGAAATAAATATCCATTCATATGCTATTTAATAGCAAAATATTTTAAAGAGATATCAAACTCAAACAACCAAAGATGATAGCCAAGAGATTTGTTTCCACAGTCTGTACAGGCCATGGTTTCTTAGGAGATCTTGTCTGACTTATTATCCATACTTTAGGAGGAAGCTTGCAAAGACAATGATTGTTACCCATAAAGTTGCTGTGAAACCATATAAAAGCCTGTCATCTTTTAAATATCCAGTGAAATAAAGTTGAAGGTTCACCTGACTTTGGAGTTAAAAGTCCTGAGTTCAATTTCAGACTCTGTCGCCTATTGACTGCATGACACCCAGAGCTTTGGTTTCATCATCAATAAAGAGTAGATTATTATGCCTACTATATATAATATATATATGTATGTATGCTACATAAAATATATATAAATGTAATATTATACAACATACTTCTAATTATATGATATATATATATTTACATCCATGCATGTGTGTCTGTGAGTGAGGAGAAATGCTTTGTGAATTGTTAAGTTCTATACATATATCTAAGATTTCATTAATTTCATGGTAAAAAAGCTTTCTTTATATATTGGTTCAGATGTCTACTAGACTAAATTGTCTTCTGTGACATATAATAAATACATAATAAAAAGACTTTGATATAATGCAGTTATTGGTCTCTCATTGTAAGCTTTCCAGGGAGTTTCCAAGGATATTTCACTTTCACAAGCAAATTAATGTTAAGATATACCTTTTATAATCTATAATTTAATTCAGATAAATTCAATTCAACCAGTGTTTTTTGAGTGCATACTATATATGAGGCAGTGTACTGGAAGTACAGGAGTGAATTGAAGAAACTCATACATAGATCATTGTATTTTATTGAAAAATTTGGAGTGAGTTCAATTACTTATGAGAGAATGAGGCAAGTCAAATCATTATTCCAGCTTGGGTTTAAGAAAAATAAAATGGAAAGTCTTCTCCTGTGGTTATAGTTGGAAAGGGATTTGTATCTGCTGTTCCAATTCTAGATATGTCATTCTGGAGTCAGAATGAATTAATTTTTTTATCATTTATCATCATAAGAGCAGATGAACAGTAAAGAAAGACTAACCCAATAGCTTTTTCTTTCTGAATGAAGTCTCTTTAAGAATTAAAAGAAGAACTTGTGTTTTCTGATATATACCTTAAGAGCTTAATATATAATACCATTTATAATCAAATCTCTTCAAGTTAATTAGATTTTTTGTGTAGTTTTTGTTTGGTTCCTCAGATTTATGCCTTATAGGTCTATGTTATTTATTATAATTTTCAAAATTTTAATACTACTTAAGGTTCATTTTAAGTTGTATTTAATATCTTCATCTCTTTGGTATTGTTGAAAGTGGAGAAGCTTCATAATTTAATCCACTTGATGTGGGGACTCTTTTATTCCTCACCAAGAATTTTTAGGTGGCTTAACCTTGTGAAAATACTTGTTTTTAAAAAGTTCGGTAAAACCCATGGGTCATTTCTTATCTTCCATGACTTAAACCATGCTCAGAAAAAAAATCATTATATTTTATTCCTGGCCCTCATAGTAATATTTATAAAAAAGAGGCCTAAACTTTTATTTTTTTTCTTTCCAATTGTTGAATAATTCTTCTCTTTTTAATATTTAGACACCTTCTATATTGGGTGATCTTGTTTTAAGTCTTCTGTTTTATAGTTAATTAATATTCTCTCCTAATTAAAGAGCTTTCCAAACACATTTCTACCCATCCATCTCTAAAGCTTCCTCTTGAAGCTTTTCATTCTTTGCATTTTGGGGGTGTTTTTCCATGATTCAGTAATTACCTTTCCTTTCCCACTCTCAGCACCATAACCTGTAAACTAAAATTCCTCTATGGTATACTAACAGTTTATAATACATCCTCTAAAAGAAGGTTTCCAAAGCCTGTCCTTCTTACAGGAAAATACAGGGTGAGAATTGTACTGGTGCAGTACAATTAAGCACTGGGAGATTTTGGCCAGTCTTGACTTTGCTTCTAACCAGCTATTTATCTTCAAGCTTGGGTTTTCCCTTCTATCAAATGAGGGTTGTATTGGACTGCATCTTCTTTAATAACATGGATAGCTCAACTCCTGTGTGTATACTGGTGTAGTCAGCTGTAACTAAAAGAGCCACTTTGATTTTTATCCTTATCTTGAAATTCTTTGTAAGATGCTACCATAGAGTAGCATTCAGGTATAGTTCTCTGTTTTCTACTTCATTCAAATACAGACTATATTTTACTTGACCACAGTTCATTGTATAGATATTTCAGTGTTGAATGAGATGCACATAGTATTTTCATTTAAGATTCTTAAAGATTAAGATGGTCTTAAATACCTTACCATGTTTAGCAACTTTTATTCCCTTGGGAGCATGTGTTGGCTTGGTGATGTCAGTTCCAAAGAGATTGTACTGCAGGAGAGAATAGGTAGTGGTAGTACATGGTGTGCCAGGAATAAAAATATTCACATATAGTCGACACTGATGTTTTCTCTTATATAGAACTTGTAACAATTGCTATTAATTTAGTTAATTGTGTATGTGCTTATTAGTTTGCTATCTGTCTCCCTCACTACACTAATTCACTTGAAGACAGGGACTACCATGTCTGCTGTATTCTCAGTGCCTTGCAGTGCCTGGCACATACAAGGTGCTCAAGAAATATTTGTCACGTGTGTAATTAGTTGAGAACTGATTGCCTTAGAAACAACTGTTCTGAATATAACACTTAGAAATATTAATGGACCTAAGTTGGAGTTCTGTGACAATTAATCCTTCTCTGACTGTTGGACAGCTGGAGTGACAGACCCAGGGTGCCAAGCACACCATTAGTAGAGCTCAGAAGAGAACCTATGTTTAAAGTTTCAAACTAATGCATCAATTTTCTGATAACATTTCCAATTATATCTCTAGCCTAGACCTCTTTTGATTGCCGTCTCCAATTGGATGGCTAATAGGCATCTCAAAGTTTATATGTTTAAAACTGAGTTCCTCATCTACCTGCCTCAGATCTGCTCTTTCTATAGTTTTTTTTCCATCTCAATAAACAACACAATTCTTCTAGTTGCTTGGGCCAGAAAAACTTAAATCTTCCTTGACTCCTGTCTTTCTCTACAATCCATGTTTGACCCATTGGCAAATCCTATTTATTTTACTTTCAAAGATATCCAGATATCCAGAATCTTCCCACATCTCATATCCAATACTGCTATAGCCCTGGTCCAAGAAGCTACCATCAACTCTCACATAGATTAGTGCAAATGCCTGCTAATTAAATGGTCTCCCTGTACCTGTCCTTACCCCCCCCCACATGAGCTATTCTGCATGATCTCTTTGACCTCATTCCTACTTGTCTTCCTCTCCTTTATTCTGCTTGCACCTCTTTGGCCAGTCATGCTCTTATGTTAGGGACTTTGTACTTGCTGTTCCCTTTCCCTGAAATGTTACCTGCCCAGCACCCCCAGGAATAACTGCATAGTTCATTTCCTCACTTCCTTCAGGTCTTTATTCAAATAATACTTTTTCAGTGGCTGCTCTATCTAAAATAGAAATCTTTCCCAACACTATCCTCTGTCCTCTCTTATTTTTCTTCTAAGGACTCAATCAGTATTTAGCATATTCATATCTAGTTATTGCCTGTCTTTTCCCAACAGAATAAAAGCTCTATGGGGGCAGGAATTTTTGGTTGTTTTGTTCACCACTGTATTCCTAACTACCTGGCACCTGTTCGACTCTCAAGAAATAAATATGTGTTCAGTGAATGAATTAATACGAAAACAGAATCTTAATTCTTAGTTTGTTGCTCATTTAAATCATGTTGAGAATTTTGAGGTAATTGTGTCTCTAGAAATGATTCAGAAATTCAGTAATCTTTACTTCCTATGACACATTCTCCTTCATAATGTTTTGTTAAAATATTATTTTAATTAATTTTTAAAATTAGAACTATTATGGGTTTACAGAAAAATCATGCATAAAATACAGGATTCCCATACACCACCCTATTATTAAAAATCTTGCATTAGTGTGGTACGTTTATTATAATAGATGAAAGCAGTTTTAAAGTTGTATTATTCACTGTAGCGCATGGTTTAACTTAAGGGTTCACTGTTTGTGTTGTGCAGTTCCATGGATTTTTAAAAAATTTTTCTTCTAGTACCATATATACAACCTAAAATTTCCCCCTTTAACCACATTCAAATATGTAATTCAGTACTGTTAATTACTCAGTTTTGTGCCACCATTACCACCATCTATTACCAAAACTTTTCCATCGTCCCAGATAGAAACTTTACATCTTTAAGCCTTAACTTCCTATTCTCTACCCCCACCCCATACCATAGTAACCTATAGTCAAGATTCTGACTCTATGAGTTTGCTTTTTCTAATTATTTCCTATCATTGAGATCAAACAATATTTTTCCTTTTGTGTCTGATGTCTTCAATGTTCATCCATGTTGTTGTTGCATATATCAGAACTTCATTCCTTTCTGTAGCTGAAAAATATTCCATTATATGTATATCCAACATTTTGTTTATCCATTCATTGGTTGATGGACACTTGAGTTGCTTCCACCTTCTGTCAATTGTGAATAAAGCTGCTACGATCATCGGTGTGCAAATATCTGTTCAAGTCTCTTCTGGGTGCATACCTAAAAGTGGGATTACAGAGTCATATTTAATTCTATGCTTAGGTTTCTGAGGAACCGACAAACTGTTTTCCACATTGTCACCAGCAAAGAATGAGTGTTCCTATTTCTCCACAACCTCCTCAAAACTCATTATTTTCTGTTTTTTTTTTTTTTTTTTTTTTTTTAACAGTAGTGATTCTAGTGGGTATGAAATGATGCCTCATTGCAGTTTTGATTTGCATTTCCCTAATGGCTAATGATGTTGGATATCTTTTCATGTGCTTTTTAGCCATTTGTATATCTTCTTTGGAGAAATGTCTGTTCAAGTTTTTGCCTATTTTTAAATTGGGTTGTTTTTCATTTTGTTTTTGAGTTGAAGGATTTCTTCATATATCCTGGATATTAAACCCTTATTGGATATGTGGTTTCCAAGTATTTTTCTCCTATTGGTTGGGTTGTCATTTTACTTTCATGAGAAAGTCCTTTGATGCAAAAAAGTTTGATGAGGTCCTATAAAGAAATGATTGCCTAACACATGGTACTGAAGATATTTCTCTATGTTTGCTTCTAGGAGTTTTATAGTCCTGGTTCTGATTTTGAGCCATTTTGAGTTGATTTTTATATATGATATGAGGTAGGAGTCCACCTTTATTCTTTTGCAAATGGGGATCCATTTTTCCCAGCACTATTTGTTGAAGAGACTATTTTTCCCAATTGAATGGTCTTTGCCCCCTTGTCAAAATTCAGTTGGCCATAAATGTTAAGATTGATTTCTAAGCTCTTTATTCTATTCCATTGGTTTATGTGTCTGTCCTTGTGCTAGTTTCATGTTGTTTTGATTACTGTGACTTCGTAATAAGCTTTAAGATGAGAAAGTTTGAGTTCTCCAACTTTGTTCTTTTTCAAGATGGCTGGGGCTATTTACAGTCCCTTACCCTTCCATATAAATTTGATGATTGGCTTTTCCATTTCTGAAAAGAAGGTTGTAAGAACTTTGATTGGGATTGCCTTGCAGCTGTAAATTACTTTGGGTGGAATTGATATCTTAACAATATTTAGACTTAAAATCCATGAGCACAGAATGTCCTTCTGTTCATTTAGGTCAATTTGATTTCTTTTTGGTTTTTAAAACAGATCAATTTTATTGATGCATATTAATAAAGCATACAATTCATCCAAAGTATACAATCCATGAGCATGGAATGTCCTATTTATTTAGGTCTTTCTGGTTTCTTTTAGCAATGTTTTATAGTTTTCTGTGTACAAGTCCTTTACATCTTTGGTTAAATTTATTCCTATGTTTTTGATTCTTTTAGTTGCTATTGTAAATGGAACTTTTTTCTTTATTTCTTCTTCTGATTGTTTATTGTGAGTGTATAGAAACACCACTGATTTTTGGGTGTTGATCTTGTGCCCCCCCCCCCGCCCACTTTTGCTGAATTCATTTATTAGCTCTAGGAGCTTTGTTATGAAGTTTTTAGGATTTTCAGTATATAGGATCATGTAATCTGCAAAAAGTTTTACCTCTTTTTTCCAATTTTGATGTCTTTTATTTTTTGTTTTGCCAAATATTGTTTGTATTGACTAATTATTCTGGCTAGAACTTCCAGTACAATCTTGACTAACAGTGGTGACAGTGGGTGGCATCTTTGTCTTGTTCCTGATCTTATAAGGAAAGCTTTCAGTCTTTCTCCAGTAAGTGTGATGTTAGCTGAGTTTTTCATGTATTCCCTTTATCATGTGAGGAAGTTTCCAACTATTTCTAGTTCTCTAAATGTTTTTATCAAATGCTTTTTTTTTTTTTTGCATCAGTTGATATGATCATTTGTTTTTTTTCCCCTTCATTTTATTAATGTGATTAATTGATTTTCTTATGTTGAACCAACTTTGCATACCTGGGATGAATGTTACTTGGTTATGGTGTAAAATTCTTTTAATGTGCTGTTAGATTTGCTTCTCTGGTATTTCATTGAGAGCCTTGAAGCTATATTCATAAGAGATATTGGTCTGTAATTTTATTTTCTTGTGGTATCTTTATCTGACTTTGGTATGAGGGTGACATTGGCTTTGTAGAATGAATTGTGGAGTGTTCCTTCTTGTTCAATTTTTTGGAAGCGTTTGAGCAGGATTGGTGTTAATTCTTCTTTGAATGTTTAGTAAAGTTTCCCTGTAAAGTCATATGGCACTGGCCTTTTCTTTGTTGAAATGTTTTTGATTACTTATTCAATCTCTTAACTAATTATTGGTTTGTTGAGTTCTGTTTATGCTTGAGTCAGTGTAGGTAATTTGTGTGTTTATAGTCATTTGTCAATTTCATTTAGTTTGTCTGATTTGTTGGTATACAATTTTTCATAGTAACCTCTGAAACTCTTTTTTTTTTAATTTCAGTAGGGTTGGTGGTAATATCCCCATTTTCATTTCTGATTTTAGTTATTTGTGTCTTCTCTAGTTTTTTTGTTTGTCAGTCTAGCTAAAGGCTTGGCAATATCATTGATCTTTTCAAAGAATCAACTTTTGGTTTTGTTGATGCCCTCTTGTTTTTTTAATTTTCTATTTCATTTATCTTTGCTTTAATCTTTGCTATTTCCTTCCTTCTGCTTGCTTTGGGTTTAGTTTGCTCTTCTTTTTTCCAGTTCTTCCAATTTTGAGGTTAAGTCTCTGGTATGAAATCTTTCTTCTTTTTTAATGTAAGCATTTAAGAGCTGTACATTTCTCTTTGTTGCATCCCATAAGTTTTGGTATGTTGTATTTTCATTTTCATTTGCCTCAAGATATTTCCTGATTTGCCTTGTGATTTCCTCTTTAACCCATTGCTTGTTTAAGAGTATGTTAATTTCCACATATTTGTGAATATTCCATTTCTCTTTTTATTTCTAGTTTCATTCCATTGTGGTTGGAGAAGATACATTGTATGATTTTAGTATTTTTTAATTTATTGAAACTTGTTTTGTGACCTAAGATATAGTCTATCCTGGTGAATGATCCATGTGCACTAGCAAAGAGTTTGTATTTTGTTGTTGTTGGGTGAAATGTTCTTTAAGTGTCTATTAGTTCTATTTGATTCAGAGTATTGTTCAAGTCTTGTATTTCCTTGTTGGTCTTCTGTCTAGACATTCTATCCATTATTGAAAGTGGAATGTTAAGGTCTTTTACAATTAATGTTAGATCCATCATTTTCTTCCTTCAAATCTGTTAGTATTTGTGTCATTTGTTTTGGGCCTCTGCTCTTAAGTGCATATATATTTAAAGTTGTTACATTTTTCTCATTGATTTGACCCCTTTATCAGTATATAATGACTGACTTTGTCTCTCATAATTGCTTTTGATTTAAAGTCTATTTTATCTGACATTACTATACCTACCCCAGCTCTCTTTTGGTCAGCACTTGCATAGTAGAATTTTTTTCCATCCTTTTATTTTCAACCTACTTACATCTTTGAATTTAAGGTGACTCTCTAGTAGACTGCATATAGTTGGTCATGCTTTTATATATTCTGTCAATATATGCCTTTTGACAAGATAATTTAATCCATTTTCATTTAAAGGCACTAGTGATAACTCAGGACTTTGTCCTGCCATTTTGCTATTTGGTCTTTGTAAGTCTTATACCATTTTTGTTCCTCAATTTTTCCTTTCATGCTTACTTTCATATTTACTTGGTGTTTTGTATTGTACCATATTGAGTCACTTCTTGTTTCAATTTAGATATATTTTTTCATATGTTTTGTGTATGATTACCATGTGGTTAAAATTTAACATCCTACATATAAAGCAATCATATTTGATTTGATACCACCTTGATTTCAAAAGCATACATATACACTATTTCTGTGCCCCTCTACCCCCCAAACTTATTTTGTACTTGTTAGAAATTATATCTTTGTGCATTGTATTTCCAAAATCATGTGTTTGGTTTTATGCATTTGCATTTTAGCATCTATAGGAAGTAAAATGTGGTTTTACATAACAAAAATTACAGTACAATAGTACTGACATTTACAATGACCCATATTGTTACTTTTATTTCTCTATGCCTCTTTGGAGCACTGTCTAGTGTCCTTTCCTTTCAGTCTGAAGAACTCCCTTTAGAATTGCTTTTATGGCAGGTCTAGTGGTGATGAACTCTCCCAGGTTTTGTGTACCTGGGAATGTCTTAATCTCTTCCTCATTTTTAAAGAAAGTTTTGCTGGATTTAAGATTCTTGGTTGACAGTTGTTTTCTTTTAGCACTTTAAGTGTTTCAACTCACTACCTTCTTGCCTCCATGGTTTCTGATGAGATATTGGCACTTAATCTAATTGAGACTCCCTTGTACATAACATGTTGCTTTTCTCTTGCAGCTTTCAGAACTCTCTCCTTGTCCTTTGCATTTGACAGTTTGATCAATAGGTGACAGGGCATATTTTTCTTCAAGTGTATTATCCTGACTGGTGGGTGTTCTCAGGGTTTCTTGGATGCGCATATTCCTGTCTTTTGTTAAGTTTGGCAAGTTTTCTGTCATTATTTCTTTGACTATCCCTTCTGCCTCTTTCTTTCTTCTCATCTGGGACTACCATAATGTGTGTATTGGGATACTTGATGGTGTCCCAGAGGTTTCTTAGGCTATAGTCAGTTTTTATAATTCTTTTTGCTTTCTGCTCCTCAGCTCGACTCATTTCAATTTTCTTGTCTTTGAGTTTACTGATATTTCTTCTGCCAGCTCCATTCTGCTGTTGAAATCCTCGTGGGTATTTTTCATTTCTGTTATTCATCTCCAGTAGTTCTGTCAGGTTCCTTTTTAGTATTTCTATCACTTTATTAAGATTTTTTATATTGTTCATTCATTGTTTTCCTGATATCCGGTAGTTCTATCTCTGTGTTTTTCTTTATTTCCTTGAGCACACTGAAGATCATTTTTTAAAAAATATAAAGTCTTTGACATTATGGCCACAGTTGGTCTTCTTTGATGGTATTCTCCAATTTTTATCTTCTTCCTTTGGATGATCCATCATTCCATTTCTTTGTATTCTACACTTTTGTTGCACACTGTACATTTTAATATTTTAAGGTGTTAACTCTAGGATTTATTTCCTGAGATGTCTTTTTTTTTTTTTTTTTGAGCTTGTAACCAGAGATTTTCTTGAATGTCAGCCCTCCTATCAGGTAGGTCTGCCCAAGGCAAATGCAAAGTGCAGTTCCTCTGTCTTTTCTGGACCTGTATCTTGTCCTGGGCTTGTGCTTGCTGGTGGCTTAGGAATCCCCCTGTTCACAGGAGTTTGAATGCCACTTCACCTTCCCAGGAGACCTTCTCCCTCTGCTGAGTGTTCCACTACGGGGCTTAAAGCAGGTTAGCCTTTGCCCAAGGCCATCTATTTCAATGGTTTATTATACTCCCTTCATTGTTTCAAGCTGCTTTTTCCGGGGAGGGCAAATTCTGGGAGGGGCATGCTGGAGAGGAGTTTCCCAAGTCACTCTTTCCCAGCAGTACAAGGCCAAAGATCCACAAAGGAGATGCTGCCTGCCCCCAAACTTCCCTGGAGATGGCTGAGGGAGGGGCCTGGAAGAGTACCAGGAGCTTCTTCAATGACTCCCCCAATGTTGTGCTTTCTTGACCTGCCCAGCAAATGCAGCCCTTCAACTGTCCTTCGCAGCTCTGAGTAAGCATTCCATCTTTAAGTCTCCTCTCACATCTTTGTCCAGGGCAGATTGGACAATGGCCTCCCTAGAGCTGGGGCTCCAATGATCAGAAGTTGCTAGTCAAAAGCCATGAATCTCATTGGCCTGTGCCCACCCTGGATCTTGGGGAAGTAGATTTTTAGGTCTCTTTGTGGCATCTGCAAGGTATACCATGGGGCAGGACCCCAGGACAGCATACCACTTGGGTGGGAGGTGGACACTGGTAACTGCTGTGGGGAGACAGCAAATTTACTGGTACTTATCATAATTTACCAGCCTCTTCTTCCCGCTCCTCCCTGAATGCTGTACAATGTTATACTGGCCTCTGGAATTTCAAAATAGTTGTTTCATATAGTTCTTGCCCATTTAATATGTGGCACTAGAGGGACTGTTTCCTGGAGCTTCCTACCCTGCCATCGTCCCACAATCCCCTTAATGTTTTTGTAGTAATTTCTGACTGTCATTTGTGATGTCCAGTTTCCAGATATGACAATTTTTTCCTACTAAAAGCTCTCAAACCTACCAGGCTAATAAAAGGGATTCATTTTATATATGAAGGTATGGCATGTATGTTTTTTCTGACTAATTTAGGAATTTTGAGAATTCTCTACTTTTTTATGAAAAGCCAAATTGATAGATTATTTTATTCTACAATACTACCTCTCTCCTCTTTTAAGTTTCGATACTTTTCGGTTGGCTAGTGATTTGATTTGATGAAGAATATCCCATATTTAGCCTCAGCATTAAAGCTGTCTTAGTCCTACTTCAGGAAGTTCATGTTAGTTGTATGCCTCAATAAGTAATAAGAGAGAAGTCCCCATTTAAGCCTTGGAAAGCACCATAGTCATGTAAAGCTATGAACAAGAGAAGTCTTGATTTAAATGAAGTGTAAAGTGACAGCTAATTCTTTCATCCCTTTCCTAAAAGTTAGAACATTGAATTTTCAGTGGATTTTCTACCATAGAGTACAAGTTGATCAATGTGCAAAGGGTAGATTATTAGACCTGAGAAATGTATATGATTGGTGGAATGGCAGTGAATGTTACTCTTTCTTAAAGGGTCCTCCTGAATGTTTGGTCATTTTTATAACAATGACATTCAATAAAGTTGGAATAGTTATAATAGAATCATTTGTTTTGGTGAAGAATCCTCTGCTCCTCATTAAGTAGTTCTAGGTGTCTTTGCTTTAGCTAATAGGGTCATGAAGCAGACTGGAAAAGAATAAGATATGGTCCACCTTTAGGGATGACCCACATCCAGGAGGAAGGGACTTTTTCCTCCAAACTTTATTTCTTTGAGTCAGGGATGTCTTTGCAAAAATGGCTATTGGCTTTCAGTTTTCCTCCAGCTAATTTTCAGATGGGCAATTCTGGACCTCACCACTGTTATACTAATATATGTTAAAAATCACTCTCCCAGTGATTCAGACTGTACTGCCAAACCGAGGGAAAAAGGAAAACCATCACAAGTTTCAACAAACACAACAAGCTAACAAAGAAATAAAGCATCAATGTTTCACTTCCAACCAGAAAGTACAAATGAACACTCATCTGAGTTTCTGCTTGGCTGATTGATCCAATTTACCTCTGTAAAATCTGAGTTCAGATATGGCCATAAAACAGCAACACGTGCACTCACCCTGTGGATTTGGAGAGAGAACATTCTCTTCCCGTTCTACACTAACTTCTTTATCTTTTTTCCACTGGACAACAGTTAAAGGACTGTGACTACTTTGGAAAATGCTATTACAAGCCAAGTTTATTTTATTTTTTGGTAAGAAAAGCTAAAAGAAAAGGAATTTAATCATCTATATAATTATATGTAGCTATGTATACTGTTTTGAAATAACTTTTGCTGTTGATCTAGAAAATCAAAATTCTCCTTAAAACATCATTTATCCCAGGTGCACACTAACATTGGTTTCTTTTATGTGTTATGAGGTACTTAGTAATTAGCAAGAAATTTATTATCATTTCAATAGTAGTTTTGTGTAGTTGGATTATATTCCAGTGCAAAGGTCATGGCTCTTTTCTACTGTAAAATTGGCATGTTTTTAAGCTAGATGTCTTGTTTTTTCATATTTATATTTAATCTTATGATTGGAAAGTTGCAAAATTCAGTGATTCCCAGTGGGCCTTCTGTTTATTCAGCAAATGATTAAAAGGATGTTTGGTTGGCAGCCACTTGAAGTGCATTAAGTTGCAAAGTAATTTATCATTATTTGTCTAAAACCTCAGAATAAATAAACTTCACCTAATAAACTCATCCTCCAAAGTTATAGCATATTTTGTAATCACAAACATTTAAAAAGTCATTTTCTGAAAATTTTCCTATAACATGGCAAACTGAGACAAAGAGAAATGTAGGAAAGTCATAACAAATATATGGTTCTTCAATAGTTATTATGAAGGGTAGATAGTGGCTTTTAGTACACTCACAGTAAAAATGTCTGTTTTTTAAAAAAATTTAATTACATGGTTCTAAAGCACCTTTATAAATTCATTGGCACTTGAATAGGCTGAACTTTGATACCTCTGCCTTAACCTTTTCTTTAATGGATTCTGATTTGAATTGAGTAGTGTTCAGTTTTTTTTTAGCTTTGTCCTTGATATGTGAGGAGGAGGCATGTGGAGGATAGCATGTGGAGTTTTTGGAACGACATTACCTGCAAACAATATATTTATATGGGCAAACCATTTTTTTATGCCTAAATGCACATGTTGGAAGTATAATCCGTTCTTTGAACAATTAGAGCAATACATTTTAAAGGGGTTTAATAGGTCTTACCCCAGAGGTTTCCTTATGCTGTTAGCTATGTTTTAATATGACATCATCACAACATTAAATGTCTACTGAACTCACAATGAATTAGAGCTAAATGGAGCTATGAGATAATCCTTATCCCTGAGGGCCTAAGATTCTAAGGAATCAGCTAGTTTTGAGACTTCACATTTCTATTCCTTTATGGTTAAATCTTGACCAAAAGTGCTGGTGTAGTCCAAGAGGGTGAGTAATGCTCTTCCTTAAATTCAGGTTAGTTGATATTTATGATTTCTAAATGTACTTTTAAAACTTGCTTAAAGTTATATTTAAATCTAGTGAGGATGATTACAGTATAAACTATGGAGAGGAAATAAGAAAAAAAAAAAACCAACAAAAAAAAACTGGCCACAAAAAAAGAATGCAGTGGTTTTGCTTCTTTTTTTTTTTTTTTTTTTTTTCAAGAAAATTTTATTTAATACATATTGTTTGGAGAATTGAAGATGAGGCTTAGTTTTCTTCTGAGGAATGGGTTTGGCAACTCATAGAGGTAGCGATTTGGGAATTCATCTAGTAAAGATGAGGGATGTGAGGGCTATCTAAAATACATCCCCTTACTGAGTTTATAGCTGGTCCTTGTCATTTATCTTGGGCTTAAAATTTATGACCCAAGATTCTTATCTCTCAGCTAGTTGTTAATAAGAATACTTCTACAAATAAAAACAAAGAGTCACTACATTCTTTTTAGATTATATAGTTATATATAACCCTGACTTTTTATGCCCTGGAATCTTCTGTCTACTAGTGTGCTATCTTGAGCAATGAATGATAACAACAAACATGGTTAGAAATTCTGTGAGCAACCTTTAAAAGAGGATAACCTATAGTTAATCAATGTTATATATTCCATAAAATGATTACTCTTAAATGACCTTTTATTATTTTTATTGTTTTTTTTGTTAAACCCATAGAATTCTATATAAGTATCATATAAAATTGTCATCTTTCTCCTGGTTCTTTCTATATCTGTGGTTCTAATTCCTACTGAGTGAAGAACTACTATTTGAAGAAACACATGCACACACACACACACACATCAAGATTAAGGGTCTTTCATTGTCTTTTGGAATATTTCTCAACCACTTTTGTAGAAAAAAACAAAGTCCAGTTCTGAAGTTTTAGAACTATTTCAACGTTGTTGTAAACTCTTTAACTTGTGAGGAAAACATGTGAAAATCCCCACCTCCTATATATTGGGGATTCAGGGCAGAGAGGGTGGTTTTAGAATTGGGGATGAGTTTGGGAGCAAGGCTACCATGGACATGCAGGAGTTGCTTTCTGAGAGGCTTCCTTGGAGGAGCATGGAGGGAAAGTCTTTGGCTATGGCTAAAATATTTCTGAATCATGTGTGTGTGGGCTTAATTAACACTCTAAATTAGTTGACATTGTGATTGATCGCTGGCTCTGTCTTCATTCCTGGTTCTACAATTGTTTTTCTCCTCCTTTGAGGGTGGTTAGCAGTCTATAAATAATACCTTCTGTATGGCTTTCTCTGATCTCTGCCCTTTGTTCTCATCTTTAGTGAAGTTAAGTGAGTGTTAAGCGTTTTCTAGGAAAACATTTTTCAATCATTAAACCTTTGGGTGAAGAATGTAGGAAAACAATTTTTAGCCTCCTCTTTATCTTTTCCAGTATCTTACAGAAGATTTGAAGTGAGAGAAGTATTTTTGTTTTGGTCATGATGAAAAGCAAACTGATGATGCTGTTTTGGTTTCATTTGACAGTGTACAGTCTGTATGTGTAATATGGGTAATATTCAGGCTGTCAAATGTGCTTTGGGGTCATTTCCATTAAAACTTTTTTTATTGTTATATATTGCTAAATTATCAAAATGTCTAGAAGTCTTAGAAAGCAGAAGTAATGAAAAGAGATTTATTTGTTCTAATGTTAAGGTTAATAGGAGACCTGTTATCAGAATAGATCTCTTGTTTACTGAGCTTATGAATTTTTGAACACAATGTGGAGCCATATTTGAAGTGTAAAACATCTATTATAAACTCAGTGAGAGGGGAATATATGTCAGCCCACAAATATATATTAAAGTAATACATAACATCTCACATGCTGGCGCTCTTTAAGCATTAAAAAGTGATATTTTATATTCATCTGACCACTTCACATACCATGTCTTTCAAAAATTTGAAAAAATATTCGTTCATCACTGATATTTTACCTTATATATACTTGCCTTGTGGAGAATTCTCACATTAGTTTTACACATTATAGGTTTTATCTGTGTAAAGAATTTTGAAATGGATACTTTCTTTACCTTATTTTTAAAAATTAGTTAATAATCCCTAATGATTTCATGATTACAGGTAGACAGATCTGAAAACAAGGTTGCTTTGACTCCTTTTGATTTGCTTTCTAACATTAGGGCATGAAGACTGTTAACTGCTCTGTTGGATGTGTTTATAAAGGTAATATAATTAATGATATAATAAGCTTTTAAAACTCCACAGAAGGAGACATTTTGGAATGCTAATGAGGGTAGAGATGGAGAGGGTGATGTTGCTATTTCCAGAATAGGTAAGAATACTTTTAATTGCTCTTCACTAATCTCCTCTTCCTAGGTGGATTAAGTTTGAAGAAAAAGTCGAACAGGGTGGGGAGAGATGGAGCAAGCCTCATGTGGCCACACTGTCCCTTCACAGTTTATTTGAGCTGAGAACATGTATGGAGAAAGGATCCATCATGCTTGACAGGGAGGCTTCTTCCCTCCCACAGGTGGTGGGTAAGTATAGTGTTTTATGTTCCTGTCATTTTTTTTTAGTTTTACCTAACCACAAGTCTCCGTCATTCCAGATGACTTCTAGTGTAAGCAGAGTGGAATAGTCTATAACATTTATTTTTTTTTATGTTATAAAACTAGTGAAATTCATTGCAGAAAATTTGGAAAACACAGAACAATGCCAGGGCGAAAATAAAGAACCGCCTACCTGCCTCCATCCAGTCATAGCCATTGTTAACTGTTTGGCATTTTTTTCTTTGAGTTTTGTTTCTCAATCTTCATTTGTATGAATTTCATTTTTAATATTATTTTTATTGCAGCTGGGATAATATTGTACATGTACAGCTTAGTATTCATTTCTTCTGCTTGTTAGTATAAGAATATTATTTTGAATAGACTCCCCTGCCCACTTGGTTATATTGGACTGGAAGTATGGGCAATAGATTTCTAGAGCTCTTTGACCTTAATTAAACATTGCATTGAACTTCTCTGGGCTTCAGTTTCATCATCTGTATAATAGCATTTAAATCCTCTGAAAGGAGGGAATTAGATTATCCTGGGTTTGGTCTGATTTTGTAGATGGAAGTCAATCCCCTTCAGTAGTATGTAGAGAAAGGTTGTGTAGGTCAGGGAACCAGCAGGACCTTATGGGCTAGTGACTGATTTGGGCCACATTGGTGCTGAATATCATTTGTATAACACTGGCAAGTCACTTAGCCCCATGGTGCTGGGCAGATTTGGCATCTTTTGGAGTTAGTGTTGCATGAATTGAATATTAGCTCATAATTTTGAACACCTTGGACATCACTAAATTCCAAACAGGAGTAAATTACTTAAATTACTTAAGTTTTCTAGCAAGAATCTGGCCCCGAGTGCCTTATTACTCCTCAGATCAATTTGTACTGAAGATCATGTTTCTTTCCAAAAATGGGGCAGAGGCTTTACTTGTTATTTTTAGGAAAATTTATATCCGGGTACCATTGGACCCATAGTAAGGACTGCACTTTCCCCAAGGGTTCCTGTGCACTTATCTTGGGATTGTGGGGAAGATGTGGACTGTGGCCTGGCAGAAAGTGACCAGTAGAACATTTCTGTGTGATGTCAGACTTACGGCAAAATTTCTTTGTACATCTGTAGACAAAAGGCAAGTTTATACATCTGTGTCTTTATAGACAATGGGAAGGGTATGGAAGAAAGATTTGTTGTCAAATGAGTCTATTTCTGGCATATATGTATCTAACTCTTCTTCAGAAATCTTGTTAGATTTGCAAAGAAACCCCACACTGCTCATGCATCTGGGGTACTTAAGGTGCAATGGTGAGAAGGGCAAAGGACTAATGTGAAGATATGGATGGACAGAATTAATTAGTTTATGTATTTACTCAGCAATGGTGCATGCATTTCTACAATGTGCCAGACACTGTTCTAGGTCCTGAATTTAGGTTTGTGAATCTACCATTTTGTAAATGGGTTCGTTTTAAATTCATATCCATATAGGTGCTTAGAAGATAGTGGAGGAAATACTCCACTTTGTAGAATGTTTCATATTTGACAAGGCAGGTGAAGCTGAAAATTGAGATTTGATCTAGGAGGAGAGATCTTGTATCATTATAACAAGTGTAGCAGTTTGATATTATTGATGAATTCCAAAAAGAAATATTGGATTTTGTTTGTAAACTGGTCTTTTCCTCTGGGTGTATTAGAGTGTATTGTATTCAGAGGTTTTACTTTTACTTAATTAAATTATGATTAGGGCTTTGATTGGGCCACCTTGGTGGGTGGGGACTCAGAGATAAACGACATGGCAAAGGACAGAGTTGGAGTTTTGATGTTGGAGTTCTGATGCTGAGTTTTGAGCTGGAGCCTCGGGAAGTAAGCACACAGAGGAGCTTGGTCATGAAGAAAGTGAAAAGGCCCTGGGAAGAGAAACAAGCTGTTCGCCTGATAATCTACAGCTGCCTTGTAGCAGAGGCACTGAGCCCAGAGAGAAGCAAGCCCCGGGAAGAGAGGAACCCAGGAAGCCTGAACCCTCACAGATGTCAGCAGCCATTTTGCTCCAACACGTGGAAATAGACTTTGGAGAGGGAAGCAACTTATGCTTTATGGCCTGGTAATTGTAAGCTTCTAATCCAAATAAATACTCTTTATAAAATCCAACAGATTCTGGTATTTTGCATCAGCGCACCTTTGACTGACTAATACACCAAGTAAAGGTGGGGTCCGTCTATAAAGAATAGAGAGAAGTAGACAGAAGGAATGGTTTTCTGGGTTATTTCTTCCATTTACTTTTTTCACTTGTTAAAATCTGTAAGAGAAATTGTTATCCAAAAAATGTCACAGTCAGCAAAATCAATCCAGTTTTGGGGTGAGAATTGCAAAGTTTTGGTATTCGCAGACTTTAAAACTAACCTGGAACAAAGATACCTGAAATCAGACCAGTTGAAAAAATGTCAGAAACGTATAAATGCAGGACAAATCGGAAAAGATGCTTGTGTCTAGGTAATATATATGGAGAATGTGTATTGTAGTTTAAAGTTCATGGGAAGGGTTCTCGTATTTTTAAAAAAATCAGTCGTATGATAGGACATCATTACTGTGTGAAATTCCATCATTCAGAGATTCATTGCACTGACCCTTTATGTGAAATAGAAGACGGCTCACATTACATTGAAAGCTGTTAGCCAATAGCCAAAGAGAGAGATTCTTGTATTTACTACATTTAAATAGGTTAATCATAAGGTGTTGGTGTGGGGTGATGTATGGGAATCCTGTATGTTGTGCATGATTGTTTCATAAACTCTCAACTTCTCTAATAAAAAAAAAAAGATTAATCAACATTTCTATTTTAAATTTCCATCACTTGTTTTTATCAGCTGTGAACTTTTTCTCTAATGTCCATGCATTTACTGTAATATTTGTTATAAAAATTAAAAATGAGATACCAGCAGCTCACTTCTAGGTATCATCACTCACTAATGTTTGCTCAACAGCCTCTGGGGCAAGCAGGTAAATAGTCAGTGCTGTATTCTGGAGCTGATAAAACAAACAAACAAAAAATTCAAATTGGAGGCAGTTAACACACATCACAACCAAAGCAAGGGGAAAAACAGAACTGGACCTGTAGGAGTGGGAAGAAGCGCATGTTTAAAGGAGTGTGACTGGCTAAAAAGGAGAATATTTTAAAAATTCCTCTTAAAGTCACAAAATATTATAAATCATTAAAGAATGAGAAGAAAATACTTATTTTATTTTAAATGACAGGAGATGGCATAGTAACTTGAAGAATTATAGTCATTATTTTTGATAAAAGAAAAACTGATAAAAGAACAACTTTTCATGCAATTTAAGATCTCACAGCGTTGTTGAGTGATTCATGAATTGGGCAGCATCCCATTCAGTGAAGAAGAGAGCTCCAATGAGGGAGTGGAAAGGGGAGGCTCATAGAGGCTGATCGAGGAAGCAAGTGAGGAAATGTTCTGATTGACTGATATTAAGTTTCCTTTTACATGGGGGGTGGATCTTATGAAGTGGGAATCAGATTAGTAAGGTACACTTGTCCATTCTGATAAGCTTTCTCTACTGGACTGAAACTAGTTTTATCACCAGGTGTTGCTTATTAGCAACCCTGTTGTAGGTCAATTGTTTTTTTTTTTTTTTTTTTTAAAAGATTTAATTTATTTATTCATTTATTCCCCCCTTGCTGCTTGTGCTCGCTGGGTCAGCTAACCACGCCGTGCAGGCGGGCTTGCCTTCACCAGGAGGCCCCGGGAACCGAACCCGGGGCCTCCCATATGGTAAACGGGAGCCCTACTGATTGAGCCACAGCCGCTTCCCAGTCAATTGTTTTATTTAATTTATTTTTTATTTTTTTTATTTTTATTTTTTTTTATTATGGGTAAAAATCAAAATTCTCACAATACATACAAACATTTGCAAAATGATATATAAATATATATGCATATATGTGTATTTGCTTACAAAAATGTTATTTATGTATACATATATTTTAAGAGGTACTTAGATTACCCAAAATATTACACGGAACCCACTGGGATTCCCATGTTGTTGTGGCAACGGATGTAGGCCATTTTAAATCAGCACACACCACTCAGAACTGAGTGGGAGAGAGTGTGGTCTACAGTGTGAACTGTGGTCTATGGTTGGTGGCAAGGCTCCAGGATGTGTAAGCCCAGTCAATTGTTTTTATCCTCTGGAAAAGTCCTTCTTGGAAAAGGGGCTTCTCCTGGCAATGCCCAATGCAGGCAGCCATTTTATTTTACTTAACTGTACCCCCTTTTGGTTATTTTTCCAATGATGTTATTGGAAACTTGACCAAAACCCTGTAGTCACCACCACTGATTTCTTGTCAGGAGGTCACGTAGGCTTGGTCGGTCATTTTGTTCCGTTTTTCCTTTTTATTTTTCATGCTTGTTTACTTTCTTGACTGCAGTGAGGTTTGTTGAGTTGCTGTTCAATTACATTTAAAACCCTCAGAGAGGGGTTACTTATTCAGTTGAGTGTATTATGGGTATGGCCCTCTTTCTGAGTCAGAGTATCTATTATTTTTATTTTTAGTCTTGGTCCACTAGAGACAGGTCCATTTCTGTCTCATTTTCCTTTTGATTAGCTACCGTAAGAGAAGCCATCTGTTCTGAGGGTGACAAGGAATTTGAATAGAATCAGGAAACACAGTTTGTACAGCAAGAAATAAAAACACACAGACTGATAATCACAATTAAAGCATAAATATGAAGTGTGCTAGTTGGTCCCCATATTCCATTAAACCAAGAACCTAGGTCAGGGAATTCTGTCCATTGAAATGTTTGAGTCTGAATGATATCATGAAATTCCTTAACTTGGTCCTTTAAAATATTCAGGTTATTTATCACTGTGCCAGACTTATTAACATAAATGCAACAATGTTCATGAGCAGTCAGAATATGTGTTTTGCAAGAACACTGATGCTGAGCTGTCAACTTCAGCCTGGAGGGCTTGAAGATCATTTAGGGTGGTATTAAAGCTCTGTTTCCTAACCTTAAATATATTTTTAACTGCTCGCTCCAGGTCGTATGTTCCTAGGGAGGTAGGATGGTGTGCAGGAAAGAAGGGAACCGTGTATTATAGTAAGTCAAAAGATTGGGAGTATTGTCCCTCTTTCGTCAGTTTGAGGCCTGGTGTCTAAAGGATATTGAGTTAACTTGCTGACTGGCATTTAGGGTAAGCAGTATATCACAGGAGCCAGTCCAGTTTACAGGTAGGTAACAAAACCCATGCAGTTACCTGCAGTTTACAAAGGGAAATGCAAAGCTCAGGCAATGAACAGGAGCATAATCTGATAACCCACAGGAATGTGCTATAGTTTTCTATTGAAACATAAAATTTTTCTACTGTCACCCTCCTTTTGATCAAAGATATCCTCAGAAAGATTATTCTTAATCATAAAATAAGGCCGGTTTCAATAAATTTGGCCTGATTATATACACAAATGCAGCAAGAATGGCAGTTTACCATATTGGCCTTTTTAAGTTTACTTTACTGGTAGTTTTCATGAGGAGCCTACTTTTGGACTTTCAAAAATCTCTTGATGTCTACTCCACCTCTAATTGAGAGGGTGCTTCAATCCCGTAGGGCTAATGGATGGGACTCTCTTACTTGCAGTTGTAGACTCTCTCGGTTCCTTGGTATGGTAGTTGTCCATCATCACCTCCTTGTTAGTTGTCCTGGGTGAGATCAATGAACTGGAGAGTAGGTGTTGTAACTCTGTTGAGAGTCAGGGCCCAGCTGGCACATGGACAGCCCAAAGATTTAAGTCTCTTGGACATACACCTACCAACTCTAGTACTAAATTGCAACGAATGTACCACACTAATGAGGGATGTTGTTAATGTGGGAAAGTGGGGGATGTGGGGAGCAGGGCATGTGGAAATCTCCTATATTTTATATGTAACATTTATGTAATCTAAGTATCTTTAAAAAAATAAAAATTGGAAAGAAAAAAAAAGCCTCTTGAGGCTAGGAAGCCAAGCTAAGAACTTGACACCAGATTTCATCTGTACTACCTATTGATTTGGGTGAATTCCTCTTTCTCAAGCGCCCCAGAGCATCATGTGGTTCCTTATGCTTGCCAGGAAGTAGCCTTCCTTACTGACATGTAAGGCTGGGAACCCCGGAACCAGGTACCGGGCCGGTTTTTCCGAGAGGGTTTTGTAAGCCTTGGCTCTATAATGTTAGTTCCTTAAAAGTGTTTAGTCTGATCTGTTTAAATGAGCATCATTCTCACACATGACATTCCAGTCAAAGCCTTGGTTATATAACTAGTGTCTCCAGTTATGACCTGTTAACAGGGGAGGCAGTTTCTTATTAAACCTATGTGAGTGATTATTTTGCCATAAAAATAAGAATATTCAGTAAGAGTTTCCAAATTCTGAGGGAGTCCAGGCAGGGAGAAAAAGATGAATGTTCTATGAGTTACTGACAGCCTAAGGGAAAAGAGTAAAGTGATTCCTTGTACCTAGAAAATAGAACACTAAAACATCAGCAATAATCCGAACAAAACTATAATCATTCTTTATCAGTTCATTCAGTCATGAACCTATCGACTTCTTCACTAGAATTCTGGAATCTTGACTCAGTCCAGAGGCATGATCTCAAAGTTATTTAAGCAATGTCACTAGAAGCCTGTGCCCCAGAATACCTGGCATAGTCTTTTCCATGGGTCTCTAAGACAGTCCTATTTGTTGAAGATGAAGCTCTCTGGCTTGTATCTGACTGCATGTGTTTTCAGGGAAGTATCAGAATGAAAATTGACTGTAGATAACAGAAGACTTAAGATGGAGTTGCTAACATTGCTGTTTTACAAAGTGAAAGTTCTGATGAATGTTCATTACAAAAATAATGCAATTTTGAAAAGGAAAATTTTTCTATCACATGTATTATTTTTTAAGATTAACTGAAATTATGACAAATAACACCATACTGTTGTCTGTTATCAGGCAGATCAGTACTAGGACATTTTATGGGCAGTGAGGATATTGACAAATATCTAGGAACTTTATACATTTTCTGAAAGGTTTATATTGATATTTCTAACAGAAGGTTAGAAATCTTATTTAATATGACAACACTTCCCATGCAACTCATAGCATATCAAATAAACCTAATTATTTTTAGCACCTCTCTTTTTACAAATTGAAAGAACAAATCCTTTGTGATTTTCCAGGGGCTCTCTGAAAAAATCCCAAAGATAGTTTGAATTCAATAAGACATCATTTAGAATTGGTTTTGGGAAGGTAAAATGTCAAAATTTGTCAGGTTTGCACATTTTGTTCAATAGGAAAATGGGTCACTGTGAAACAGTATTTGGTTCCTTGTTTAACCAAAGTGACAATAAAAGATTTAAAAAATGAATAGGAGTTAATATGATTGTGGAAAAAAAAACTTAGTCCTTTTAAAAGTGAGAAGACTTGCGCTCTAAAACAATAATGGATACTATAGTCAACATAAATATCAATAAGGACATTATTCTGATAAGACAGTGAATCTTTGCCCTCTAGACAGATTACTCAGATGGTTAATAAAAGGCATTTATAATCTCTCACTAAGAGCAGACCAATAATCAAAGAAAACTTTGCCATTTTAGCAGAGAGAAAACCAAATTTTAATTTTGCATAAAGATATTGTCTGGTAAGAAAACTCTTAAAAATCTTATAACCCTATCAAATCTTAGCCAACTTTGACCATGACAAATAAAATTCCTTTTCCACAAACCTTCTACAACTCTCTATATCCATTCAGGTTTTGTCCTACACATTCCTATTTCTCATCCTGTAACATTTTACTTTAAGACAAAACTACTTTCTTTTTTCTTAACAAAAGCACATCCTGTATACCTTTACATGTTTAAGTTACCAGAAAAGATCTTGTTTTCAAGCCATCCTACAAAAAACAATTATTCTTAAAATAAATTTTGTTAGAATAATAACTGAATATGGTTAAACACAAATTTACATTTTTCATCACCTTAAAGATCTAGTAGATATAATGCTAGATTATTTTATCAGTAAGTTGTGTAAATTTAGGAAGAACATATCCGAGTAGAATAAAATTGTGCCTGTATTGTTCTTAACATTGATAACTCAGAAAGCATAGCTGGTTTTTAAAGTAACAATGATAAACTAGTCCTATGTAGTAAAGGTTTATATGAATTATATGAACTTGAAATTTTTTTAAAAACATTTGGCTTTAGTTCTAAGAATACTCCTTTTTCGTTGAAAATATTAGAAGTTTGGTTTCCTTAATTTCTAGGACTTTTGGAGTATTAATTTATATATAAAGGTTTATTTATCTTTAAGTCAATTTGAGTAGAGTTCTTTTAAGTAGTTTTACTTAATTTGATCATACTATTTGGAGGGAGGAAAATATCATACATCAAATACACAGACACCACAAATAGTGTGTTTATGTCAGACATAAAAACACAGAAAACAGAAATACAAAATTCACTATTTTGCACAAGCACTTTAAGAGTGTTGCCATTTCTTAGTAGACTCTGAGTACCAGTTAAAATAAGCATACCATTTGGTCTAATTGGGAGCTCTTTTTCTTTGAGTGATTTCTGAGATGAGTAAATTTGTCTAATTCAGGGGTTCTTAACCTTTTTTGTTCCATAAAATCCTTTGTCAGTCAGGTGAGAACCATGGACCCTTACTAAGTCCACACTATACTGTGTATTATTTAATAAATATATCACACCCACACCAACATGTCTCCACAATAATAATAATAATAATAATATATATATATATATATATATATATAT
>JAKSZT010049055.1:0-132602 GCA_026826555.1 Tolypeutes matacus | reverse complement strand
TATATATATATATATATATATATATATATATATATATAAACTTAAATTCAAGCTCATGGATCCCTTGTTAAGAACCCCTGGTCTAATTGAAACATTTCCTGTAATGGCCATTGCGACTCTAGGTTGTCTTTGGTGATTTACTCTTTTGTTTAATAGGCACAGCTTCCAGCCCCATATTTTCTGAATTTGTAATATGCCGGGATACTGGAGGATGAGGAATCAAAGTTTGAGTTTGAGGATCCCATCTTTATCATTTCACTTCCTACCTTGTGCACAGGACAAATAAACCAGTAGTCGCAGAAATGAAACTGTAGATTGCACCAAAGGCTAGAGACTTGGACTCAAAATTTGAGCCTTCTCATTAATAAGATTGACCTGTTAACTTGGGCAAAGCACTTTTACTTCGTGTACTGGACAAAGAACTTCTTACCCTATGCACAGGACAAAAAACCAGCAGTAGCAAAAATGAAACTGGGTACTACACCAAAAGGCTAGGGACTCTGACCTCCATATTTGAGTTTTAATGTCAACAGGATTGACCCATGAACCTTTAGTTAGTGAGATCAGAGAGCTTGAATCTGAGAGGCACTCACCCCTGACTCTTGGAGATGGTGAGGAGGACAGAGAACTCCAAGGGTTCAAGGTGCCTTTGCCTTTCTCATTGTCTCCAGAGCAGTCAGCAACAGCCTTTGGATACCATCCTTACCACCAAAACTGATAAAAACTTTTCATGCATTTTAAGATCTCACAACTTTGTTGAGCGACTCATGAATCGGGCAGCATCCCTTCCAGAGTAGAAGGATGCTACTGGCTGAGTAGAAAAAGAAAGCTCATATAGTACAAATGTGGAAGCAAGTGAGGAAATTTTCTGATTAGCTGACATTGAATTTCCTTTTACATGACGGGGGAGGAGGTGGGTCTTACAAAGTGGGGAGCAGATATACATTAATTAGTAAGATACGCATTTTCATTCTGATAAGTTCTCTACTGGACTGAAACTAGTTTTATCACCAGGTATTAGTTATTAGTGACCCTGCAGGGTGTGTTCCATTTTCTCGAAAAGCCCCTGCAGGTCAATTGTTTTTATCCTCTGGAAATGTCGTTCTCAGAAAGGAGAATATTTGGTTATTAAAATATTCCTTTTCTAGCACAGGATGCAGTGGAGCTGTTTTGTCCTGAGTCGTGCTGATAATTGAGTTGAAAATTATGCATAACTAAGTGTTAAGCTGCATCTCCCTCCCTCTTTCCCGAAATGATCACAACAAATGAGAAGAAAAAGAAATAATAGCAAGTGTGATTATATCAAACAAATAGCGTAATTTCCATCATTCTTTGCAGTCCACCTGCTACTCCTTGGTATCAGTCTGCTTCTGAGAGGCATGCCAGCTCTGTAGGCCTAAAGGCATCGCCATAGAAGGGGTGTGAGCAGTTGGTGACTACTTAAGCTGGTGTTACTTCTCACACTTATATAAAAAATTTAGTCTAATTCAAATGCTCCTCAGGACCTCTACTTGTTTTCTTCACGAAGAACTCCTTTTGAATGCTAATAGGAAAATATGTCTTTAAAATATTATAAAGGATAAAACATCATTTGCATGGATTATTTTAATAGCTCTATTTTCACTATAATCATAATTCTACATTGAAAGAGTGTCATTACATATGAGGCCAAGTACATTGGAATTTTCCTCCCTTCCTAAGTTAAAAAGTCATAAGCCGGGAAACCGATGTGGCTCAAGCAATTGGGCCCCCATCTACCATATGGGAGATCCCGGGTTTGATTTCCGGGGCCTCCTGGTGAAGACAAGTGGGCTCACGTGGAGAGCTGGTCCATGCTGAGAGCCATAAGGCATTTCAGATATTTTACCATGATAGGAAATGGATTAGGAAAAGGTAGCTCTATTTTTGGAGTTTTCATTTTTATTTTATATTTAAAGGCATTCCTGAGTTGTGCATGTTGGCATATGTGTTATTCATGTTGTTTCTTGCTTTTATTACATCTTTTCCTTTCAAAAATAAGTGTCTTTTTTCTAATTACAAAACTAATGTATGTTCATTTAAAAATAGTCCAGAAAAATATATCACAAAAATAAACATAGCTGGTAATTTAATCTTTCAGAGCTATCCTTCCAGAATGTTTCCCATGAATCTCTGTTTATATATAGTTACAATTTATTTTACAAAATGGGATCATAGTACCCCATTTTAATCTGTTTTTTTAAATGTAAAAGTATAATGTGAATATCTTTTCATGTTAGTAAAGATAAATTGACAACACCATTTTAATGGCTACAAAATATTCAATAAACATCTATTATTTAGATTGCTTTCAAGTTTTTATTGTAAAGACAAGAAGTAAACATCTTAGTTATATTTGTGAAATTGTTTGATAGATTTCTAGTGGTGGAATGTTCAAATGATTTGAACATAATAAAGGTCAGAGGTTTTGCTACGTCTTTGCCAAATGGCCTTCAAGAAAGATTTGTACTATTTAATGCTGTTCTCATCAGCATATGGAACTGTCTGTTGCACACCCTCTTCACACTACTTGGGATTAGTCTTTTCAATTTTTGCCCCTTTGATAATCACATCATTGTAATCTCATCATTAATTACATTTGTATGGGTCTGATTAAATTGTTAGTCTTGAAGTTGGATATTTCTTTATATATTTTTTGGCCCTTTTTATTTCCTTTAAGAATGCTTATTTATGACCTTTTACCATTTTTCTGCTGGGATAGCCATCTTTCTCTCTGTGTGTATGTATGTGTGTGTGTGTGTGTGTGTATATATATATATATATATTTTTTTTTTTACCATCTTGACCTTACTTTTTAAGTAAAGGAAAATATTGTGTGATATACAAAAAGCTCTAATCTATGAGTCAGAATGCTAGGGTTAATTAGGGTGTTTTTCTTCTACCAGTCTGTGTCTGTGGGCATGTCACCTCTCTGGCTCTCTGTGCATCTGTAAAACAAGGGGTTGAACTTGATAAGGTTTCTTTCAGCTCTGCTCATCTAGAGTTGGCACATTCTCTCCCAATTGTAATGTCTGTGGGATTTTGAACACTGAAGGCTTAATTTCAGTGTAGCTGTGAAATGTTAATGCCCCCACTTTCAATTGAAATGTTTTGTAGTTTATGTTTAAAGAGATCCCTATAATGTGGGCCATTTTTAAGGAAACTTAATGAAGGGCATAAGCCACACAGATGTTTTAACCTGTTCTAACTGGTGATTTCCAGGCATTAGTAAGACAGGGCTGGCTGTGCATGCATATGGATTGGTTTGAGATTACAAGGGAGGGCAAGGGTAGAGGGAGGCCCCACCAGGAAGGGTAGATAAGAAACACTTTAATCCACAACCCTGGAATTAGAGCAGGAGTTTGATAACACTTGCAGCAGATATGCTGCTGCTGTTTGTTTATTTTTATGGCTCTTCTATAAAATGGAATCTCCATGTTGAATAAGACTTAAAGGGAAAGTAGAAACGGCTGTGTTCTGTAGGCATATGATTATTTTACTGTGAAACAGAGGGTTAATTGTAATTACAGGATCAGTTCTGAGAGTTTTACTGAGTAAAATTTGCGTAGTTAAAAATACACAGCGCTAGAGGCCTCCCTCAAAACACTCCTATGGGAGAAAGTCTTGCTGCCTTGCCCAGGCTCCCTACCAAGTGGTCCAGAATTATATGACATTTTTGACATCTGTGTAAGGCATATGATGTAAAATCCTGGATTCAGCCTGTTTGGCTCCCAAATAGTTGATTTTACAGCCTGTAAATTGTTGGTTTCTGGCTAGAAGCTGTGAGACCAGTTCCTTGAGTGCTGCAAAGAGATTGACTTCCAAGAAAAGCAGTTGTGCCCAAGAAAAGCTCCTCGAATATCTATAACTTCTCTTCACAAAGAGGTGGGAATGCTTGGGAGATGCTGCTATCCTATCATTGTCCACAAGTTGTTTTTTTTTTTTTTTTTGCCAGATTTTTGGTATAGAATAGCTTTTGTTTTCTCCTCTTTTACATACTGAGACGTTTTCTCAAGAAGAAACTATTGACTTGTTTTAGATGCATCCATGTACCAGAAAAGGTGGGCATGGGATTCGTTTCTCTGCTTCTATGCAGGAGACAAAAGCTCTAACTGCACACAGTAGGGTAGCTTCTGTGCATATCTTGTATAGATACTGTGATATTTTGTCCTGATCCCATTCTGGGCAGAGGAGATATCCGCCGGCTGATCTTGGCATTAGAGTAGGATGCACCTGGCTACATTTATGCCATACCACTGACTTGCCACACTTAACTTGTGAGAAAGAGGATTTTAAAGTTTTGTTTAGAGTAAGAACTTGCCCTTCAGCAGAGTGACTCATGTAACTATTTCTATAAAATGGGGTCATCTCTTTTTAGTTAAAACTGTACTAAAAAAGAGCTAATTGTAACTTTAAATTTTTGGTAGTACGACTAAGATTAACATTTCACAGAAAATTCTGTTCAGTTGTTAGTTAAAAATGGCAAATGGAAATACATTGGAAAGGCTTTAGTTGGATGTAAATAAGAAGAATAAGCCTCCCCTCTTACGAAAGATTAAAGTATAATTTTGTGATTTAATAATAAATAAATTAATTTCTTTTATATTCAAATAACCTGCTATTGGGAAAGGTATTGTTTTCCGTTACCTCATTCTAAATAAAGACACTATAAACTTACAGAAGAATTTGGGAAACTAGATTAAAAATCAATTATCTTTTACTTTAATTTTTGCCTATTCTCTTCAAGTTTTCTTCATATCATTTGTATTTCTGGCACATTTGCTAAGATGGAGTACAGGAACTTTTCAAAACCTTTTTTTTAACTTAAAGAATATAAATTACTGACTTGATTGTGTTACTCTTGGAAAATGTGACTTATGTGTGTTCACTATTAACTGTGACTGAAAAAAATCAATAAAAACATTTCTGCCTCTCCAAACTTGCAATTAATACTGTAATTTTTATAACTTTCTCATTTATGCCAATATTCCTGTATTTTTAACCTTCACAAAAAAGTAAGAAGATAGAAATTTATAAAATTAAATAACAATGTTATATTTGAGGATGCTATCCATAAAGTAAGAGTGAAAAATTAATTTTGTGGTCTTTGTTTTTTGATTTTTGTTTTTGTATCAGAAATGATTGTTGACCATCAGATTGAGACAGGACTGTTGAAACCTGACCTTAAGGATAAGGTGACCTATACTTTGCTTCGGAAGCACCGGCATCAAACCAAGAAATCCAACCTTCGATCCTTGGCTGATATTGGGAAGACAGTCTCCAGTGCAAGTAGGATGTTTACCAACCCTGATAATGGTAATGCAGGGACTGGTTAGCTGCTTCTTTCTCTTATCATTTCATTCACCTTTACTTCATTTCTTGTCATCTTTTCTTTACCCTTACCCATCTTCCTTTCTCAAACTCATATGTCACAGCCATTCCATAATGACCCTTTTTTACCCATTGTGCAGGTTTTGGTCCTGCTGGAAGGATTTCAGCTGTTGTTATGTAGGCTGCATAGGCCACAATGCCTTGCTTGCTCCATGTTCATCTATTCTGACTGACTGAGATGGTTTGGAATTCTCTGATGACACCACTGAATATTTCAGTTGAATCAGCAGACTTGTAGATTATTGAGTACATTAGGGAATATGCTTTCAGCCTGGTGGCTTGTCAGATTTAGGAGAGTACAGTAAGATATGAATAAATGCTCTGAGGTCTTGTATCATGAAAGTGTTTGGTTAGGATGTGAGATGGTGTCCAGTCTATAATTGATTATTTCATCAAAATAAGACTCAATATTTTTGTTACCACTTAAAAAAAGTCAGATGTGAGAATAATTATTCAAAGTGGAATGTGAACCCCATTGTATAGTGAAAGGAAAGGCACTGTACCCTCTTTATACTCTATTGCATCTACCAGAGTTTCCTGTGTCATATCTATCTTCTGAATTATTGTCTCTGTTTCAAATACATTTCATGATTGGGTAAAATCTGAGGAGAAGTCAGTTTTAATAAAGTATGGAAAATGAAAGCACAGAGAAGAGGAGAGAGTTCCTAAGCATTCGACAGTAGAACTGGGTCTCTCCCTTCCAACCCCTACTCATTTTTAGCTTGAAGAGAAATGGGTAGATGAGGGAGGCTCTAATTCATTGCCCTCAGCTGCTCTGTCAGAATAACATAAACCTGTTGTCATGGAAATGGTGGAGTAAATAAATTGTAATAAACTGAATTCCTACTCAGCCACTTCATTTCCAGAAATTGGGGTTTCTGACCTAATGTTAAAATTAATGTTTGGCACAGAGAGAGCCCATTAATGCACAAACGTTCTTTGGTGTATTTTGAACTATTCCATGATTGTGGTTTATTAACGTGTTTGTATTTTTTAAGTAGAATCAAATGAAGAGTTCAATTTTCTTGAGTGACATTTTGACTTAACTGCCGTAAATCTTTTCTCTTTTTCAAGTAAAACAGGTAAATAATTAAAATAAAAAAATGCTTTTTATAAGTAAAAAGCATTCACAAAAAGAATCTAATTGAGAACATTTCTATTACAATTTCATGGTTCTCCTGTTACCTGGGATATTGCTGTTGAAGGGAAATGTTTTGGGTTTGCGTGTTTCTTCTGTTTTAGTTTATTTTTTTGTGATTGTATTTTTGAAGTGAGGGGTTGTTTAATGATTGGAAAATGCCATGGAATGAATGGTTTGTTATAACTGATGTTATCAATATTTCATTTTAAAAAACAACTCATGTTTTTGAAATTATAGCAGTTAATAAAATTGAAGCCCCCTTTTATGTCTTATTTTATAATCTTCTTTCTTATATAAAATGAAATTCCATGATTTTTGTGTTTTTGTGTATTTGTTATTTTTTAAACATGGGGTTGGGTGGTAGTATAAAGAGTTAAGGTAGTGCATTGTTTCAAATATTGCTATATTTGCAAAGAGAACAGGCATGAGCATGGCAGTCTCTGAATGCTTTTCACCGGTATGGTCTGAGCTTCATTTTCATGAAAGTGCAGGCAGGGTAGAAATGAGGAACAGCTGGGTCTTGGAGACCAGTACTTTAGGAGAAAGTATTTGGATGTGGAAAACAACTGATTAGTTGATATTGCTCAAGTCATTCAATCTTTTAACCTATCAGTAGATATTTGTACTTTAGAGGAAAGTTGAACTTGTCTTCATCATTCACCTTTTCAAGTTGTGAAATGTCATATATGCTGGGCCTACAGCAAACAGGAAAGGCACGCAGTTCTTTTCTTGCTCTTCAGGTGATCAGCTTACACTCTGAAGCATGGAATATGATTAGGCCCTTTTAAACATGTTATTATCATTGGCCTTTGTGTTATCTAACTTTTAAAAAATATCCAGAGGCAAAATTTGGCTTTGAAGGATTCTAGAGCAATGCCTCCAAGATATATTATAAATTATCAAATGGCACATTTTTTGGTTTTCTAGAGGCATTTGTTCTTAACTTGCAAGTTTATACATTTACTTTTATATCTTCAGGTTTAATTACTTAATATTTTTAGCAACTGAGAAATGTTCTTAGAATAAATGTCTAAAATAAAGAGTTATAGAACTATTGTTACTATTTTAATAAACCAAACTGGCATCTTATATCTGTTGTAGCTGAAGCTAGTTTCTAGTATCACTATGTAAAACCTAGATAAACTTATGTTCTATTTTAGGCTAGAAAGTAGACTCATTGAAATTGCCAGGGTTAGATATCATGGCAACAATGTAATTAAAAGCTGAAATTTATGGAGATACTGTAGAGTTGGGAATTTTTTCATTTCCTGTTGGTGTGCTGGAGCCAGCTCTTACTTACTCGCCAGGGTCAATTGTTAAGTTATCAGGAGTTTTGCAAGCTGGTTGTTAAACTCAGCTATTATTAATAATAAAATTACATAAACTTATACTTAAATAATTATATTAAAAACAAAGGTAGTAAACACTCGACTCGTTGCTTTCTTCTTATTTTACTTCATTTTAATATAATCTATGCTCCTGAGGTTATTAACATCTATTGTGTCTGTAGGGTGGAAATGCCATTTAATAGTGTACTACTTTGCATCTCTTTCCAACTCTGTGTTGAGTGACTTCATGTTGGTAGCTTGAAATAGGCCATGGTGGTAATAGGAAATCAGCAAATGCTGCAAAATAGGGCTTGACTTATTGTTTTGTCGTTTGTCTCTAGACTTACAAAAGTGATGAAGAAAGTGCTACTAATGCAGATTAAATTTGAAAGTATGTAGGGTCTGTAGCTGTTAAATGTGAAAGCATAAAAATTGAGGAAATATTCTTCCCATATTTGAAAACTGTTTTCCAGTTCAGCAAAGGTGTTACACACATCTTTGGTGAATGAGTTGTCTGACATAAGATTTAGTGTTTCACTTTCATCTTACTGATTAATATAAATGAAAATAGTAATCATCATTGATGTTGAAACTACACTTGTTTGCAAATTGCAACCTTAAGTTGACTACTGATGAAAGAGTTCTATGAGACTCAATTGGCTATATGAAATTTACAATAAAGAGCATTGTATAGTTTATTATTATTTGTTCAATTGTGTCTTACATATCCTTTACATCAGTAAAATTGTTATATATATATATATAGTCCCTCCTCCCACCCCAGACCTGGTTGTCAGACATTCACCAGTATAGTCATTATCAGCACACCACATCTTTCTCCATAGCTAAAGACTAACTCTTGGTTTTTAGGGTCCTGATGTGGTTTGGGGGTTCAAGATGGTATAGAGTTTATAACAAGAAATGAAAAACATTTTTATTTGTAATAAATCAGAAAAGAATCAAGCTAGCTTCCAAATGTTAATTATTCTGAAATTGCCACTTGTATGAGATGTCTGTGAATTCTGATGGACATGTCTGCCAGGGATTACTTTTCAGGGAAGACCTCTGTCTTAGTTTGCCACAGGGCTGTCGATTCAAAGTACAGAAATGGGTTGACTTTTATAATGGGGATTTTATTTAGGGAAAAAGCTTACAATTCTGGGTCTAGGAAATGTGCAAATAAAGGCACCATCAGAGATGCTTTCTCACTGAAGTCAGCTACTGGTAAGGCTGCTGTCCTGCCTTGTGGAGATCAGGCATATGGCAGGACTGGTCTCCTCAGCCTTGAGCTGCTCCGTGGGCCCAGCCTCTTGGAGTCTTTGTGCTTAAGCTTTGTCTGCTAGTGATCCTCGAGTCCTCTCTCACATTGCAGGGTCAAAAATGGTGGCTTCCTTTCTCTGTATATGTGTGTTTATATCAGACCCAGCAAGAGGGTGGAGACTCACTGATGTAGTCCAATCAAAAGGGTTGAACACCCACAGGAATGGATTAGTTTAAAAAAATCTTTATCCTTTTGGACTTTACCAAATTCAAACTGTCACAAGCTAAAACTTTTCAATATATTAATTGTGGCATTTCTATAGAGTTGGTGTTGCATGAAGAAATTAATGTTGTTTTAGTTTCCTCTGGTGTTGGATTCTCCTTTACCTACTCTTTTTTCTCATCATTGTTTTAGGTTGAACCATATGAAATTGCTGTTTTTTATGGGTCAATTAGTGACTGTCAGCAATTTCATATGGCTCTATCTAAAAATTTGGTCTGAGATACTTAGATAATAGTTCTGTACTATTTTAGTTTTCTGTGAAAGAATAACCTTTAATCCTAGAAACATTTTTGTTGTCATTTAAAAAAATCAAGTAAGATGTATTTAGTTTGTTCTTTATTAGGAAGTGAAAGTAAAGTTTATACTTAATTGATATTCATTTATTAAAAAATATTTAAGATGTTTATGGCAAAGTTAAAAAGAAACTCATGGTTTACAGGATAGTCTGGGTTTTAAAGAACACCAGGAATCTGAGAATGAATGAAGCTGCTCTATCAGGTAGGTGACAAGCTGAAAAAGGTAGCAGCTCTGAGCAAGAGCAGATGGCTCCTAGGCCTCACCCGGCTTCCTCCACTCTTTTTCCTGGTCCTAAATGGCCTTTTCTATAAATTTGGGGACTCAGGGTATGCTCTTGATTGAACCTCTGGGTTTTATCTTCAATTCAACACTTTTTCTTTTTCTCTCAAGTAAGAGAAATTGATCCATTTGTTCCTACCACTTACTGCTACCATTTACCTTCTCCCTGGGTTCCTCTTTTCAAGGCCACCTCCCAGACAGGATACTGCTTCCTAGCTCTCTGCTATCCTGCTCTTTCTAACATAAACACACAAAAACTTTTAGTTATTTTTCAATGTGTTGTAGTTTGTTGCTGTCACCTACAGGAAAATATATGGTGGTTAACAGTGCAGAACAAACACTGGGAAGAAATAAAATTTTTGTTAATAATTCTAGGCCCCATTGAAATATATGTGGTATTAGGCAGTCTTGGATCTGATTTGAGATTAGGTCTTTCCAGACTATTTGGTTTGCATATTAGAGCTGCTAGACACTGGCATGTAGTGGATCTGGCTTGGGACTACTACTACGTTTGGTAGTTTTCTTGGTCCATTTAGAAATTTTCAATTTTTTTGTCTGGACTTTGGAGCCCAAATTGTCCTAATTGTCTCTGGCTGGGCTGTTCTGCTTTGCAGTCCCCCATCGTACTCTTGAATGTAGATATGGTCCCCAAATCAATGGCATTTCCCCTACTTCCCCCAAGATACCATTCCTTTGAGGCATGCTTCTCTAGATCTGAGATAGATCCATATCTTAAGTCTCTTGGGTCCACGAGACCTTGAGATGAGGGTCATCTTTTCAGGTACCTTTCTGCATACAGTCGGCTCCCTCCTAAAACCAGCAGCATACATCCCTCTGTTTTGTCCAGCACTCTAATTCTCAATTCATTTGCACTGCACAGAAGAATAGCCTGGCTAGAACCCAGTGAATGATCCAGCACTTCCCAGCCTTGGATTAAATGAACTAATCCATGTAAATTTTATAGCAAAGTACCTGAAGGAAACTATTTCTTAATTACAGTGGCCATTATCCTTATTTTAAAAATAATATTTCTAGTTCATCCATCAGGTGTGGTTCTTATTTTCCTTTCTTTCCCCTAGGCAGGTAACTGATCTTCCGTTTTATAATGCCCAAATATTTAAATAAACAAAGCGTCATTCCCTTCTCATATTTGCTGGTCCATTCTGCCCTTATGGCAATGAAAAGTTAGGCTTGAGAGGTATTAGATAACACAAGTGGCTAGCTTTTGACATTAAAGGCTTGCTTTATGATCTTCTCCTCTACCAAAGGCCTTATTCTAATCTTCGACCAATACTTAGTAGCAGTGTGATTTTCAGCAATTTATGTGATTTCCTTGAGACCCAGTTTTTGTATCTGTCAAATAAGGGTGGTAATATCCAATTTTGTGTATATAAAACCAGGAGTGAGATATCTTTGTGAGAAATATTTAAAAAGTATAAATGAGATACTAATGTAAGGAAGAGCTATTATTCAGAAATATTTTAAGGGGCAAATTCAGTGACTTTAAGATTTAAAATTATGCATCTATTTGACAGACCTGGTGAAGTTAATGTCTGCTTCTGAGGTTTCCATTACAGATGCAAGGAAAAAGATCCTCGTCTCTTTCTGCCTCTTTGTGGTAGCTGAGATTGAGTGGAGGAATGCAGGAAATACTGAAAACATGGTCAGGGGGAGCTAATTTTTGCAAATCAGAAATAATCTTGTAAACTGCAGAGAGCCTTTTTACTCCACAAAAGGAGTCTTAAAGTTTGAATTTACATGAGAAGTATAGGAAAATTTTTTTCCCTACACCCTTGCCTTCTGGTTGATTGCTGGTTAAAAAGTTTAAAGCTTTAAAAACTTTAAAAGGTTAAAAAAAAAACGTCATTTAAAAGCATGCCAGTAGTTCTTAAAAAAAAAAAAAAGGATTTAATATTGAAGATAGGCTTCAATTTTAACTCACCACCATTATTTTGTTTTCTATTATTTTCTGTGCTTCTCAATTTTTTCCTTACCACTCCATAGATGAAAAAATTCTTGGGGTTTTATTATTAATATAGGTCTACTTTCATTCTCAACTTTGCAGATAACAGATAATACTTAAGGAAGTGTCTCTTATGGTCTTTATAATATTTTTAATTTAGAGTATAAAAATTGATTAGTATGTCTGAGCAATGACTGTTCTTAGCCAAAGTAAATAAAGTATGTATGGCAGGTTGTTATCATGAATTAAATATTTTAAAAAATTCACTAATTGCCAGTCTTATATAGTCAGGGTCCATGATAGGGGACAGGAACTGGACTAATTGTGTCTTATCCTACAAATATGAGCACTCATCCATTTTCCCTCTCTGTTATGGCATGTAGTTAAAGAGCCTGAACAGATTTGCTGTTGCCAACCCTGAGTAAATCTTTCAAGGCTGGATATTCTTGGTAGAGCCACCCCTGCAAAGGCTTTGATTCACCAGCCTCATCTTGCAGATAGGAGAGTAGGCGTGGATCTGGAATCAACTGCTAGTCTCTGTGAAAGAGAATAGGAGAAGAGGAGAATGAGGGACAGGAACACGTAAGGAGAGGAGGGACGGCAAGATAGAGACATCAGATATGAGCATTATGGATTCTTTATCATGCCTTCTAAAAGGACAAAAAAAAGTGTGTGGGGGAAGGGAAATCAAATTAAAGTCTTCCAGGACTGATTAAACATTCCTTGTTGTACTCACTCCTGTTTTCAATAAAAGTGCAAGGGACAAAAGGAGGTCTCTTTAGGCTTGTTAAACTACTTTCTTAAAAATGACAATTTGCATTTTAAAGTTGCATTTAAACTAGGCCAAGGTTTCTGTCTTTAGTATTTTCCACCATCCTTCAGGATGTTGAACAAAGGAAACATCAGTCATTGATGATGTTAGTAGTTGCAACGACACCTCTCATTAATTGAGCACTTTTTATACACCAGACATTGTTCTCTATGATATCTCTAATGTATGTATCATCAAGTCCATTTTGCAGATGAAGACTGAAGGTCAGAAATGTAAAATAACTAGTCCAAGCATAATAAATGGAGGAATCTAGTGTGCTTAATAACAATTTTCTATTTCAAATACAACAGGCTTCCTCAAACATGTTTCCCACTCATCAATGAGTCAAGGTCTGTTACTCTTGTAAGCATACGCTATCAAAGGGTTTCTGGACGTGTTTCTACATCTAGGCAGGAATATGACCAAACAGTTGGATATCTTTATTGGCTTTTGAAACAGAGATTTCTAGGCAGCCGGTACTCATGTCTCATGCCTTAACAGGTGAAATGCAGCTATACTCTTAGTTTAAATTTCTTGGTGAAATAACAGTGCCAGATGCACAGTAGGTGCTCAGTAACTGTTTTAACATACAGCATTGCAACCCCAAAGAGTCCTAAAACTTTTACATGAATAATACTTATTTTCTTCTTTGATAAGTTGTTTAAAAACATTTTGCTGGATCAGTTTTTTAATCTATTTTCATGATTCAAGTAGAGACAGCCTCACTTAAACAGGTTTAGGATTGATGGTTTTAGACAAGTTGATTCTCAAGGAGAAAATGAATTTAGAAAAAAATCCTCCCCAACCTTTTATTAAAATATATGTTTTGGAAACTGTCACTCAAAAATTTCCTTTTGATCCATATCATATATTTTCTTATCAAGTCACAATAATGTAAACCAATTTCAAAATTGTTTAGGCCTGAAGTCACTTAAAAGGTGATGTAAAAGAGAGTATGTGTGTAGTAGCAAAACTAAGTTGCTTATTTTGTAGCTTAAGTGTAGAAGAGGTTCAATGAAAGCATTTTTGGAAAGGTATATATTATATACCATTACCATGGTATAATTAGAGGAAGTTTGGCTCCAGCTATGGAAACAGTTTTCAAAAATTTGATCTTAAAGTCAAATCTGGAGGTAAATTTATGAAAAGAAGATGAACGATGGAAGAAGAAAGATTATGAAGAGAAAAGAAGATGTAAGATGAAAGCATTACAGAATTAGTATCCCTGCCTTTACAGAGTACATGGGGCGGGGGTAGGGGGAGGTGGGAAGAATCACAATGTTGGAATTTGCCAATATAAGTAGTGAATGCTATGCGCCTCCTGTTTTCGTGAAGGGTAAGTAGCCAGATGGCTCCAGTCGGGCTTTGCTAAAACACAGGCTCCAGGTCTCTATGGGGAGTTTCATTTTCATGCCTGTCTTGGAGCCAGACTCTTTGCTGTTGTGTGCCAGGCTCCTCTCCAGTGTCCCCTTAATGGTGAGGTTCAGCCCCCACTGGTGTGCAAAAAGGAATTCCCAGCTTTAGTTCCCAAGAAATAATACACTGATGTGGTGACGGGGTACAGGAAAGAGAGACAAGAGAGGCCTGCGTGCTCTTGACCCGAGCACTCCTAAGTACAAGCTGTTGCACTCTGTACTCATTTTAGGAGCAAGCTGTGGAGTCAGTGATAAAATTTGGGTAGCTATGTGCTCATTAGAAGCTAAAGAAATATGAAGGCTCTTTGGAGTTTACTTTGCCTTACCATCCTCTGTCAGTTTTCACTGATCTGAAATTTCAGTGGGTCCATGTTCAGGTCTAGATAAAAGTTCCAGTTGTCTAGCCTTTTCCATTTCCTTTAGCTAAACTTGCAGGAAGATTGGCCCTTCAAGCCGGTCACTCAGTTGTCAAAAGAAACAGGAAGTGAAACTTGGTCAGTATGGTAATATACATTTCTAACTGCCTCCCATTGACAGAAGCAATTTTGGAGTAATCTCAGTTGGTTCATTTTCCTTTTCAATTTTTCTTAGTGCAATAAAAACTTGCAAATAAGTTCAATTATGGGAAACAATTAAAAATTCAGATTGCAAAGAGAAGACATCAGATTTGCTTCAAACAGGTGCTGGCACAGATGGCCTGCTCACAAGTCCTGGCTTTATTTACAGCTTTTAAACACATACAGATAAATTGACAAAAATGTTTCTGGATTTTATAACATGCTGAATGCCCAAGTTTGGCCATAAACTTACATTAATTTGTAAGTGGTTCAAATTAAGACTTGACCTCTCATGTCACCAGCGGCCCCAAGAAGACAATTTATCTGTCCCATAGTTTGCACACTGTGTGAATACATTATTTAATTTTTGCTTTTGGTTGGGTATGCTTTAATCGTTTTTTTCCTTGATCACTGCAATACCTAGCTCTATTATTAAGGAATATGATATACAGTCTGATGATTAGATATTTCCAACCTCATTGTCATTCCTCAGAGGATAATTATGCTGTCCATTTCTTACTATCCTTGGAGTGTAGTGTTTGATAAGAATTGCAAAACAAATGGCATGAAGCCCAAATGAAACTATTTTCAGGAAGAAGTTGATGGTCCTATACCCAGTTGATGAAAAACACCTGGAGGAACTGTACTATTTATTTTTTATTTTTTTTAAAGTTTCTTAGCAAAATATTCTTCTTTTTCTTCAAATAAAATTTTACTGAAGAATATCATTCATACATGAACATATGTAAACAATAAGAATACAGGAAAAGCTGTGAACTTACCAAAAAAAACCCTGCCAGTCATCATACAGGGCTCTCATACATCACCCCACCACCAACACCTTGCACTGTTGTGAAACATTTGTTACAAACTGTAAAAGAGCATCGTCAAAATATTACTATTAACCTTAGCCCATATCTTACATTTGGTGTATTTTTCCCCAACCTACCTTATTATTAACACCCTGTTTTAGTAATATACATTTGTTACAGTTCATGAGAGAATGTTCTTATATTTGTCCATCTTTCATTTAGCTGCATCATTATACTGTCTTTGATGTGATCTAAGATTTGGTGTGAGGGCACTAAATATTAAAATTACAGTAAAATAAGTATTAAAGGGCATCAAAAAGTGAGGAGTAATATGTATTTCTTTATCTGTTTATGTTAAGGTATTGAGTTATCTATATCCCAGTCTCATGTTACTGAAGGGCTGAAACAACAGGAGGTAAGGGAAAGTGAGAGCCAGTTATATTCATCAAGGAAAATATTTCAGAAGTAGAAGTATGAAATGTTGCTTTCTGCTTTTGTGCATAAGGTCCATAGAAGGGATTATTGGGTAGATCTTAAGAAAGCTGCTGACTAATATGACACTTTACCCTCCCTTTTCTTTATAAAACTATGTGTAACTTCCCTCTGTGTGTGTGCTTATGTGGTGCAAAATTATTAACAGTTTTGATCTTGCATCTTGAAATTAGTGTCCATTATATAAACTTTCCTCTTCTGGGTACAATCCATGTTTTGTGTATTGGGACTGCAGGGTGGATCATCCATTGTATTTGGGGAACCATAGTGGTTGAATATAAATGTTTTTAGACGTTTGCGTTAGAGTCTCTGTTGGGATTTGTTCCATCTAAAGTTGCAGGGTCATGGGAGGGTTTGTGTCAATGTAATATGTCATTGTTCTTCTTTAACCCGCTTGTGTGATTTGCTTTAGTATTTTTTCCTTCTTAATTAATGCTTCCGTCCTCATCCTTGTGGTGGCTGCTCATGTGTCCTCCTCCTCCTCCTGTCTTCTGCTTCTGACACTAAAGCCCGCAGCCCGCTTGAGAACTCAGTGGCCTGCCTAGCAACCCGCACCTTGGACGAGGACCCCCGAGTGCGGTGCGCTCCCAGCGCAGGATGGCTAAGTAAGTCAATGACTGGGGAAGGGGCAAGGATGGTGGTGGTGGGTGGGCGTGGGGAGGCAGGACGTGCATGGTTACGGAGTGGAGGGCATCCTCAAGAAATGTAAGATTAAAAGATTCCTACGTTCACTGTCAGTGATTTATTCCTTCTATCAAAGAGGACAATAATAATACATTCTCTATGGGATCTGCCATCCTGAATTCAAGTCAGGCATCTTGTAGGGTAGTGGAAGGAGTGCTAGACTAAGGGTTTGGCCTGGCACTGGCAGTTCTTTCTCCATGTGGCCCTTCTCTGAACTGCAGTTACCTCATGGGTAATGATGCTGAAACTCTGACTTCAGAGGATTGTGAGGAGGATCACTTGAGTTGAAGTCTCTGAAGTGGTTTGAAAAGCATTCAAGTGCTGGGTAAGAAGAGGAATTTCCTAAGTTAATGACTTAAAAAGAAACCCCCATGCCTGTTATGTACCAGAAAGGTAATATGTGCTATGGACAGTGAAAAAGGAGCATAAGATAAAGTCTTTACATTTTAAAAATGTAGAGCTTTGTTAAGAGAAAAGATTACAAACCAAAAGACAAAAGACCATGTACAGGAAACTACATGGACTTTTCCCTAAATTTTCCAAATTGATTATATGTGGTTTACATTTTTGCAGTTGTCAAGAAAGCCATTCGTGGTGACATCATTAGCTTTTAACTGTTTATTATTCCCTTTGGTATGATAAACCTACTGATTTAAGCTTCTTATTATTTTAGCATGAGAAAATTTCACTTTCCTGGGAAGATGGCTTTCTCAAATGACTTAATAGGGGAAGTTTTTAATTCATCCTAAAATAGTATTTGTTGAACTGCTTTCTTCCAGGACTTCTCTTGTAGAAAATTTGACATTTTTGGAAATTGTATTAGTAATCTGTATGTCTTTTATAGATAGTAAATGTATCTGCAAACAATTATGCACTGTACATCATTGCATGCTAGGCACTGTGCTAGGTACTGGGTATACAGAGATGAATAAGGTGAGTCCCTGCCTTCAGCGGGCTTCCTTTTTAATGAGGGAGGAAGGACACAAATTAATAATAATAGCATAAATGAAATGACTGAAAACACACACACACACACATACATGCACACAAAAAATATGGGAACATCAGCTTGACCTGGGGAGTCATGATGATAGAAAAGGTTATTGGAAGAGGTAATTTCTGAGCTAAATCTTACAGGAAAAATAGGAGTTTGGTAATAAGAGAGTGAAGGGAATGGCCCATTATTAAACTATTCATTTATGATTTCTTCTCTAAAGTAGGTCTACGGAACTTGACTATAATTTTATTGAATAATAATAAAAGTTGCAAGCATTAATTTAGCACTTTTCAGGTACAAACCTTCAGCTAAGGACTTTACCTATATGATATCATTTAATCTCCAAACAACTTTGTAAAGTGCTTATGCTATTATCCCCATTTTACAGGTGAGAATTTGGGAGCTTAGAGAGTTTAAATAATTTTCTCCAAGTTATAGGTAAATGTCTAGTGCAGGACTTGGACTTCATTATATGGTGTTTCATCTATAACTTGATGGGTCATGTCTTATTGAAGTTAAAGTATAGGAAATTCACATGGTCAGATTGCCAAAAAGATCTAATGTGCACATAATTTTTTTTTTCTGCAAGAACATGTGTTCCTTCTCATAAATTCTTTTTTCTCAGTACTGCCTCTTGGGGAAAATATATTAAATTCTGGTGAGATGTTTAGTCATTGGGGGTTGGAGTCAGGCAAGATTGGATTTGAATCCTAGATCTATCACTTACTGGCTCTGGACTTTGGGCAAGTTACTTCTCTAAGAATCAGTTTCTTAACTGTAAAATTAGCTTAATCTTACCAACATAGATTGTTGTAAAAAATAAATTAAAAGTATGTAGAATGTCTGGCCCTCAATAAATCCAGAATTACTTGTTATTAGCATGATGCATATGGGAATTGCACAGGAAATCATAGCTGTTATTTAAAAGTTTTATTTATACCATGCCAGACATCCAGACATTGAAGTTTTGTTGGTGATAAAGCATCAAGGAAATTGACTAAAATGTCTCCTGTTTTTTGATGATATGGAAATATGGCAACTATTCAGAACCCTCCCTATGACTGTACCCTGGGTCAGTCCTTCTAAGAAAAAATATTTTTTATCCTGAGAGAGGGTCCTGTTCTTTGTCTATTCTCTCCCTATACAATCAGCATTGATCTATAATCTCAATAACCTTCCCCAAGGCCCCCTATTACCTACCACATCAATTCCATTCAATTTAATATACACCTATTGAATAACTAAGATGTGCAAAGTAGTGTTAAATCCTGCTGGTTCCACCCGCCTGTCCAGCTTCATTTTCATCTCTCTCCTCAATATGAACCTCTTTTCTAATCAGATTGCCCTTTGCCTTTTCTTATATTATCTAAATTCTGTTTGCCTTAGTTTATTTCTTTGCCCTTAAAGGAATGGTTTTTCCAAAACCATTCAGTAGGGCTAGAATGAATTCCATCTCCTTTTTATAAAATCTTTCTCATTAACACATCAGATGGTTTCAAGTCTTAAAATCCATGGCTTTGTCTGTACCTCATAGTTGAAGATTTGCCACATATTGTTTTATTTTGTCCTCTGGTGTTTCGTTGTCTGTACTTTTTTCATTTCAACTACATAAAAAAAGCTTCTTTAGGCAGGGCCATATCTCCTGGTTTTGTGTCTCCTCCATTTCAGTGCTGGTACTTGAAACTTGGGAGTTGTACAATAAACATTTATCAATCCTTGACACACTATTATTATTATATAAAAGCATCCAACAGCCCAGGTTTTACCGTGACAAACGATTAACCAGAAATGAATATTGTTTACCTGCAGTAACTGTTTCCCCATATTCTTGCTCATCACCATCTGATGAATTTGCTTATCAGTTTATCCCTAATAGTTAACAAGGAATTACTTTTAAAAAAGCATTGCCCAAAATGTCAACTGAAAAACAGGTTTGTGAACAAGGTTCCATTAATTTATCTTTTAGTATTCTTAGCAAGACATTTTCAGGCCTAGTGTAACTTGAAGTAACTAACTACCTTGAAAAAACTACATTTAAAGTTGCTTTTGGGGAGTAAGCTCTCGTCATTTCTACATTGTATGCTTCTTATCTTAGTTGTCACCTGAGGCAGATGTGAGCTTAAAGCTCTTATCCATTTCAAATGCTGCCAAGGTATTGAATTAGAAGTTGGAACAAAACCAAAAATGATTTCCTCTCACAGATCTCACTGGCAGGTCTGAAATCAGCCTGGGCCACCAAGAACAAAAGAAAAGCTTTCACCTCTACTTTTCAGGACAAGTTAATACCCACCTAAATGCTTTGCCATTATTAGAGCGTAGGAGCATATTCTATCTTGGTGCAGCCAAAATGGCTCTTCACTTCTGAGCACTTATCTGTGAATTCAATTTGACATCTAACAGCTGTTATCATCTGATCCCCTAGAAAACACTTGTGTCCTTCTGTAGTTATTGGCAGTCCAGATCACCTGTTTTAGATTCTTAGGTCTGAACTCCAAAGAAGAAAATGAGGCTTAAAGCTTTTTCCTGCCTTCTTATGCACATACCCAGTGTCTGTCTTCACTTTGTTTTGTGTTTTGTCTGTTAGAGTGTTAAAGTACGGGCAGGGACCTGGGCCAGTCCAGTGTTTTTCTTTGTAGGTACTTAGCCAGTGTTTATTGTTATCACTGCCCTAAGTGTTAATATTAGATAGTGTTGTTTCTATTTATGAAACCACACTGGTTTAACTGTAGATTCTTGTTTCATTCCATGATCAGGGTACACAAGTATCGTTAGAATTTAAAGAACTGAATTGTAAGTTGAACTTTTTGCTTTTTTAGCAACATTTTTTCCATTTTCTTTTTGGGCATTTCTAGGATTAGACAATTCAAAGTCATTCACCTTTGGAAAGTTTACTTCCTAAATAAAAAAACAATTTTCTCTAGCGCTAGAGTTTTCTTAAAAAGTTTTGGAACTTCTTTAGGAAAGTGGTGAACCCAGATAATTTACTTTAACAAGTTTAATTCCACAACTGTTTACTGAGCTCTTACTTTGATAGTAACACAGTCTAGTTGGAGGGAAGGTGCTGAGAGACTTTCACAGACAATTTGAGATAGGTGTTGGTATGTGCCAGGAGAAGAGTTAGAGGACAGACCTGTTTGTCTACAGCACCCATCATGTAATATACTCTCTGAAAATGCTTACTTAGAAGAAGAGTGTATGCTGTGGGGCAAAAAAACAAGGGAATTGAAAACAGAATTCTTCTTAGAGAAGACAGACTTTTCAGTGGACCTTAAAAGATGGGTGTGCTTCTCTAAATGGAGGTTGTAGTAAAAGCAAGGTGAGCCATTGAAAGGTGACGCTAGGCTGAGAGAAAAGTATAAAAGCAAGCCGGTTGTATAAAGATGAGTTTGTGTGAAGTAGAATGAGTTGACATACCTGATTAGCACATAGGGCAGAAGAACAGGACATTGGGGAGCTAAGATGGCAAAATAATTGGGCCATTTTGTAGAATGCCTCTGAAGGGTTTTTAGCATAAGGATAGCATGGTCAGAAATGCAAAGGGAAATTAATCTGCCTGGGGTTATTTGAATGGAATAGAATGGGAAAAGGCTGGAGCCAGGGTGAAAGTTAGGAGGTGATTGCAGTTGACTGGATGGAGGTAATAAGGATCTGGGATTGTAACTGTGGAAGTGGAAAGAAGAGGCTAATACAAGAAATGCTATAGAGATGGCATCTACAGGATTTGGCAACTGACTGACTGTTAGGTGAAGGAGAGGAAGGAATCCAGGATGGCTCAGATTTAGGGCTGCAGCCAGGAAGATGATTGTAAACCCTTCATGGATAAAGATGATGGGGTTTATGGAAACATGACAGTTTAGATTTCTGCCCTCATTACGCGTGTTGTGGTTATCCTTGAAGATATATTTCACGAAGTGACTTTTAGATTGCTTATCATGGGCCAAGACTCTTCTAGATTTCTACTTTGTTATAATATTCTCACTATAGTTTTTTCTGAGCTCCATCTAAACCGCCCACTGGGGACAACAGCCACCACATCACAGCCATCTTTATTGCCAAGTGAATTTAGAGCATTTTCATCCTGATTCCAAGTGCTTGACCTTACATTTCTCTGTTCCTTTCTTGACCAGGTTCAAGATGTAGGATTGTTCATTGTCGGGAATGTTATTAGGGTCTCGAATCATACCATTTATACATATATTTTTGTCCTCTCAAAGACAAAAGCAAATACAAATCCAACTTGAAACATTTCCTCACCATAGCTTTTCATAGTCACACTTTTCAAAAGTCTCTGTAGAAAATATGATATATTATAATACAATACAATACAATACAATACAATACAAACCTGACACCTACCTTCAGTTTTTAAATTAACATAAGACATTCAGAAAACTTACATCATTTCCAAGAATGAGTTATAGAAGTCTTCAAATGTAGACAGTCCTAAACACAAACAAACAAACAAACAAACAAACAAGAAAGGGATTGGTTACTGTTTATTCTGGGTTTCTCAAAGAGATCTCATTACCTATTTCACTGATATCTAAAAGTGTATTTACAATGGACCAAGTATATGCTGATTCGAAATGGTAGAATCAAGGTGGAGAAAGCATAAAATCTTATATATTCTAATATATTTCAGAGAACTGGGGACTTGGAAGAGATTTCAAGAGGCATAGATTTGGAAAATTTTGACAGTCTGTTGAAATTATAAAATAGGGTTGATTTCCAACACGGAGAATTTGAGATTCACGAAGTTTCAAACTTGTACCTGATAATTGTGATGATACATGGAAGGTGTTTATAATCAAACTCTTCTTTTCTTTGCCATGCCCATCCCTGTTTATGACCTTCCTGATCCTTACCATCATTCTCTCTTCTTTCAGACTAGGACATCAGAGTCATCTTTAATTATACACTCTCCTTTTCCTTCTACCCCCAACAAACAACTAAGTCTGTTAAATGTAATGTCTGTAATATTGCTTGCTTTTGTCTCCTTTCTAGTCTTACTGTCATTACTTTTGTTCAGGTCTTTATTTCCTTTTGCTTAGTCTAATCCAGTAGCCTGTTATCTGGGGTTACTGCTTATGGTTGGGCACACACAAATGCATCCTACATTTGGTCTTCCAGTTAATCTTATCGTACCTACCTGACAAGTTACCTCCTTATGTGGGAATAGTCAGTGGCACCCTAGGGAATCTCAAACAGCATTCAAAGCACTGAACCTGGCATTCAAGGCACATTACACAATGCCCCAATGTTGAGTAAGCAATTTTTAACACTATTGTATTTCCCTTTTTAACACTGCGTTTTAGCAATTACTTACCATTACTTGAACTGGTTGGGTGCTTCCCTCTCTTAGGCCTTTGCCATGGACAGTCTCTCCACTTGGAATACTCTCCTTCCTCCTGAGACTTTCTGTCAAAATATTGCCCATCCTCCAAGGCCTGCATTTCCCTTGAAGTGTTCCCAAATTGAGGGATTCTCTACTAACCTTGAATTCTGAAAGCACTTTTCTCAAGTTTCCTACATGACTCCTAACTCATTCTACTTTGTATTATTGTTTTGGGGTACATGTCTTATTGCCTCTACTAGCTATAAATTTCTGAATGGCAGGACCCATGTCTAATATATTCAGGTATTCTTTAAAACAGGCATTGGTAACCACAGCCCATGTACCAAGTCTGGCCTGCTACTTGGTTTTGTAAATAAAGTTATATTGGAACACAGACAGGCTCATTTGTTTATGTATTGTCTGTGACTGCTTTCATGCTAAATGTCAGAGTCATGTAGTTGTAACAGAGGTCTTTCACAAAGCCTAAAACATTTACTATTTGCCCCTTTTGGAAAACATTTGCTGACCCTTGCACCATGGTACTGGTTCGCAAAGTGAGTACTGGGGACCTCCAGATATTCCTGAGACCCTTTTAGGAGATTGAAAGGTCCTAGGATTTTTTTCATATAATTCAACCAAATCAACTATCTTAATAGATTGAACGCAGAAGTAGATATGAAAATCCAACTGTATTCCATTAAGCCATACATTAAAGAAATGTGAAAAAATGTGAAACCATGTGCAATAATCAGGATTCTCTAGGCAAACAGAACCTTACAGGAGATGTCTGTAAATGTTAAGAGATTTTTATAAGAATTTTCTCACGTGACTGTGAAGATGCAGAAGTCCAAATTCTGTAGGGCAGACTGCAAGCCAGGGACTCTGATGAAGGTTTTTGATGATTCCCCAGGAGAAGCTGGCTGGCTGAAGTAGAGATGGAAATTCTCTCTTCTGACTGCTGAAATAATCCCTTCTCCTTTTAAGGCCTTCAACTGATTGGATGAGACATTTCACGTTGTTGAAGGCAATCTCCTCAGTTGACTGTAGATGTAATTAGCCATAGATGCAGTCAACTTATTGATGATTTAAGTCCATGAAATGTCCTCACAGTAACAATCAGGCTGGTTCTTGCTTGATCAAACAAACACCAAAACCTGGCCAAGTTGACATGAACTAAACCATCACACCATGGCATTATTTTCATTATTTTTTTTGTTTGGGAAGATATAGTTATTTTAATAAAGTATGTTGTTTATATTAATATGTAATGAAATTATTATTGTTATTTTAAAAAGAATAAATAATTATTTTTAAATTTTACCTTTAATTTCTGATATGGTAAATATCAGTATATATAACCCAGATAAACAAAAGCTTTTAAACTTTAAGAGTTTAAAGAGGACCAGAGGAAAAAAATGTTTGACAACTGCTGCTCCATTGTGTATAGTAGAATGCCTTATACATAGCAGTAGATCAGTAAATGTTGACTGAATGAATAAGCATCAGAATCAGATGATTCAAATGCAAGATTAAATAAAGCACAGTGATTATTCAAAGTATTGAAAGGGAAGGATTAGTAAGAGTCATTAATAAGTGATGTCTAGCTATGCGTTTATGACTCTGGCTCTCCCTTTGCCTCCCAGAGAATATTGCTGAGGGGGTAAGAAGAAGAGTTGGTCTTCCTGACCTTTCTTTGCTGCTTTCATGACAGCTAGATGTCAGGATGGGCTGGATTTTGCAACAGTGATAGTCAGCCCATTACTTCTCAGTTGTTTGGCCCTCTCAGTTTCCTTTCCTACTCATGCTGCTATAAATCAAATGTGAATCTTCAGGCAGCTCTGCTCATTATAGTTACTCAGGATCCAGGCTAACAGAAGTCTTAACTCAATACTTGTTTCCACAATCATTGTAGCAGTGGAGAAGTGTTGTGGTGACTCACAGGCTGTGTCTTAAACTTCTGCTCAGAAATGACACGCCACTGTTAAATTTTATTTGCCAAAATAAGTCCTGTGTTCATACATAACTTCAAAGAATTGCTTTTCTAGCACATGCCCCAAAGGTGGAAATTCAGAAATATTTTGCAAACCGCACTAATGACTATTACCCAGTCATGACAGGAATTATATTCTTGACTTTGGAGTGTTCTCTTCTCTGCCAGGCTGAGAGCAGTGTGACGCTCTGCATGGCCGGTGTGCAGAAGATCGCCTCCTCCTGTATCCTGTTACAGATGGAGGATGAGGGCTTTTCTTTTAGTGAGAGAGAACTGGGATTACCAGTTCAAGGTCTGTTGAAAAACCAGTGCGGTTTTACAGGGGACTTGTGAGGCAGACTAGATCGATTCAAAACTGATGGATTCAAAAGTTTCATGCAAATATACAGTAAAACACCCTGATTAGACCAGATGATGTCTGGATTTAATTATTGGAGACAACTGAAGATCTAACTACTTGAATTAGTATGGCTGTGCATATGTGAGTGAGAGAGACAGGAGGAGAAGCAAATGCAATATTCTAGTTGGGGATATCAATTTCAAAGTTAATAATGAAATTTGTTCTTGGCAGTAAAGGGTAGAATTTTACATTGATGAAAATTGCTGGCAGAATCTTCAGAAATATATCTTTTTCCTCTATGGTAAACTGAATGTTTATAGTGCTTAGAGTTGTCCTGGTAATTCAGATCTCAGTTCTGATCCTCTTAATGTACCCTCCACTTCAGTAGGTCTGTCATCTATCCCCCCACCAGATTAAAAAAGACCTTGTCATTTTGGACACCTCCTTGTCCTTCATCTCCTATATTTTATCAGTCACCAAATCCTTCTGATGTTTTACTTCCTATTCATTCCTGCCCTTCCACAACTCTCTAGTTCAGGCCCTCATCATAGCTTGTGTGGATTATTTCAGTAGCCTTCTGTTTTCCCAACCTTATTCTTAGCCCTTTAAATCTATCCCTCGCAATTGCTAGAAGGACCTATATAAGTCGTAAATTTCAACACTTCTCTCCCTCTGCTAAAAAAACCTTTTGTGACAACTCCCTTTCATTTAGAAGGTCAGTCTCAAGTTCCCCAACCTGTGAGATATTCCTTGATTTGGTCTCTGCTTAACTTTCTAGTCATCTCTTCACATTCCTACTCTTGTACTACAAGCTGCAGTAGTCTTTTGATTCCCATATGCTTAGATATCATAGCTTACAGTCTCTCTGTTCCTTATTCCTACTGTTACTACTGCCTAGAACCTTTATCTTCCTCATGGCTGACGAAATTCAGCCTATCCTTGAAGTCTCTTATTTGCTCCAGGAAACATTTTTTTCCCCTCACATCTCTTTTTCCCTCAGCCCACAAAAGTACCTCTCCCTCCTTTCTACTCTAATAACCGTCCCTCCCCTTGCTCTGTTACTGCATTCACCACCTTGTAGCACAAGTATATTTCCTTCATTGTTAGCAAAGTGCCTGGACCAGATCCCATACATCTTTGTAACTCTGGTGTCAAGAACCATGTCTCACGTATAGTAGATGTTCAATAAATGTTGACTTGGACCAATTCACCCACCTCTTTCCATTGTTTGCTGACCATGGACTATCAGTTCCACTTGTATTTCCTTTATCTTACCAGGGTGGCATGGAGAAGATGTGCTCTGATTACCTTGAAGAACGTAGTCAATAAAGGAGGATATAGAATATGTAGCATCCACTTAAGCCGAACGTGTTGTATATGTTATCCTGAGACGAATGGTTTGAATAATAGATAGACCTGTTTTATTTTTGACAATTGTGTGTTCTTGGAAGGAATGATTAGAAACTACCAAAATTCATCTAGATTTCTTTATAATATGACTTGGTTGTTGATTTTTTTTTTTTTTTTTTTTTTTTTTGAGTGCGTTGGGGAACTGTCATTGATCATGGATTGTGGTTAATCTTATAGAGGGTGGGACTCTTCTAGAGAAAATGATTTTTAAAAAAAATTTGTCAGACCAGAGTTGTCATATCACTCAAACTGATCAGCCTTTGTGGTATGGGGCAGCTCTGCTGCTTTTCTGTGGCTGCTGATATTGTAAAATTTGGGAATTGTGTTGCTTGGTCTGGCACTCCATTTCTTGCTTTCCAGACCATTCTATCCATGGTTGAGGTACCACTACCAGGGCAACTACTATTACTACCAGCTATTGGTTATTAAACATAATGCAGTCTCATTTAATCCCCACAAAACACTCCTATGAAGTGAGCATCAGTGATCCCTTGTTACGGATGAAGACACTGAGGATCAGTGAGGGTAAGTACTCACGGTTGTCTTTAGGCTATTCACAAATATTCCAACTCTCTTTCTGGGCATGCATGAGGACTTTGCTTCCTTGCCCACTTGAAGTTAGGAGTGACCACATGAATTGCTTTGGCCCATGAAATATGATCAGATATGATGGGTGCCATTCCCAGGGGAAGCTTTAAGAGCCAGTATGTGCTTCACTTGTCTCCTTTTTCTCAAACCAGCTGTGTTCTGGAAGGTTGCTCTTCCACACATAAGGATAGTGATGCAGAACAAATCCCCAGCAAGCCCATGATGGACATTAGCATGAGTGAGAAATAAATCTCTGTTGTATTGCCTACCTAACAGGTGGAGTGTCTAAGGATGCCTACTAAGTGGTGGAACCAGAGTTTGGACTCAGGTGTGTGGAATCCACATGACCTGGTTCCTTTTCATTCCTCCCTCTGCCTATCAATCTCTCATCTTGAAGGTCTCTAATTTCAGCCACAGAGATAGATACTTTCTGCCTGATAATAAGAGGTATGGACACTGATGACTAAGAATTTTGTTTCACATTCGAAAATGAAATTTCTGGTATTTCTCAATGAGAAGCAATTAATTAGGCTTAGGAATACAACTTTTAGGATGTTTCTGTTTTCTAAGACTTGTTCTTATGAACCCCAGGAAAGAGCTGGAACACACAGACTAGCTTTGTGGGCAGTGATCAGATTTTGCCTCAGAAGGAGGCACACACTATGACGGGTTCTGCAAGTAGTAGCCATGGTTACAAATTAAAGAACAGTCTTGTTACATGAATGTAGAAGAGAGACTAATATCAGCTTCCTTTTTGAGGAAGAAGAACAGAATAAATCCAATTGTAATGACATGTTTTTGTTTCCCCCCTCAGTAAAAGTCTTACTTTAAAAATCAATTCTTCTAACACACACTTAAGCTGGAGTCTGGATTTCAGTAATTGCCATAAGTGTCAAGATTGAATCATTTCCGCAATTTCCAAAGGACACCTTTGAATAATTCTTGTCTCAGTTTCTAGGGAAGTGCCTACAGCCTATAGGAAAGTGACATTTCCTCTTCTCCAGCTAGTGGCTTAAGCTTAAGCTGTGTAGGTTTTTATTATTATTTATGATGACGTCAATGATAGTTGTGACTCTTGTCTTCAATAAGAATGATTATTATAACCTTGGATTGGGAGGGTCCCTTTCCCTCCCATTTATAGGAGATAATTTCATTATATTTGATTGCATCATAGAATTTTGGGGCATTACATTAATTCATTCAGTCATCTCAGCTAGATGCTAGGAGTATACAGTGAATAAGGTGGGCATATCTTCAGAATGCTACTAGTTAAACGATTTTACCAAGGGAATAGTGATTTTATGATAAGCTGGTTCTCCTGAGCAGGGTAAGAAGTGCTTGTAGAGAAATAGTCAGAATGGGTCACATCTGAAGGACGTGAATGAGAAGCTAGAGACGCTCTAGGACTAATCAGATAGTGAGAGAACTAGATATGCCCATAGGAGTGGTTACTAGAGCAGCTGGAGAAAAGGTGACTTAGTTGGTTCATGAGAGCTGGTTTAATACAAATATGTGGGGGAAAGTACACTTCTTCTTTGCTGCTTCGGAGAATAGAACCAGGCCTTATGGGTGAACATTTCAGGGAATAAGATACTGTCTTAGGATTCCTAAGATTTTGGGTGAGAATTTGAATGTAAGTTTTAGAGTGCAGTAATTTTCCAAAAGGATTGATGTTCTGATGCAGACTTTATTTTCTCAAGTTTAGGCCTGTTGGCTGGGATTTAGTCCCATTCCTCTTGTATGAGGATTCAGCATTCTTCCATCAGGGGCCCTTTGTAAACCAGTTTCTAGGGAGCGAATGAGGGCTGCAATAACTAACTCCCCAGTACTAGAGAATTGTAAAAGGTAAAGCAAGGACCTCTATTTATAAAGATCCTTAGTTAAGCCTGAGAATATATGAGAATGAACATTAGAAGGTGACTAGTGGAAGTTATGTGTATTTAAATGATGGCTAGTCTTTCTGAGCATGTATGTGCTTTGTTTGTCACTCTGAACCCAATCCAGATTTTGCCTCTTGGTCCATCCAAAGCCTGCTGTGTGTTTACGTGGAAATTGACTCAGTTCACCACATATAAGAATGTGCTTTTTTTTTTTTTTTTTTTTTTTTTTACAATGAAATGGGTTAATAGGTTACTTCATTAACTGGCAAGCTTTCAGTCATCGAAAGTATGAAAACAGATATTAGGAGACCTGCTGTGTTTGATGTTATAGGAGTAAAGTTGCTTGGGAGTGAAGTTGCTTAGATGATCTGCAAATGCATTTCAATTCTTTGATTCTAGGAGCCACATGTATAATAACATCCCCAACCTCCCAGAGAATCTGCCTGTGGGGGTATGTACACTTATTGTACCCTCTGTATTATATTCCTGGTCCCAAGATAATGTACAACTGTGAGAAAATTCCAGTAGTAGTATACAGGAGGCATTTCTGAAGCTAAAGGGTATTTGTTGTTTAAATTTGTATTTTGAAATAACCTCAAATCCATAGACAGGCACAAAAACAACACAACCCCCCTACAGAGAACCCCAGCACATCCCCAACCCCTATATACCCTCATCCACCAAATCCTGATACTCTGTCACCTTTGCTGTATTGTCCTGTCCATCCGTCCATCCGTCCATCCATCCATCCATCCATCCATCCATCCATCCATCCACCCACCCACCCACCTCTGTATACATCTATCTGTTTTCTGAGCACTGGAGATCAGGCTGCACACTTACTTCTTAAACACACAATGCTTCCATGCACACTCCCTACGAACAAGGATACCCTCCCATGTAGTCACCTAAGTGCAATTATCAAATTCAGGAAATTTAACATTGATATAAAACTTGTACTCTTATTCCAATTTTTTCTTATGTCCCAGTAATGTCCTTTTGAGCCTTTTCTCCCAGATTCCATCCAGTATCATGTACTACATTTAATTGTTATCTCTTTAGTTTCCCTTTCTTATTTTTAAATGTGGAAATAAACATACAACATAAACCTTCACATTCCATCCTCCCCCAAACATACCATTCAATGCGATTAATCACATTCACAATGTTTCAGCAGCCTCACCACTGCCCATTACTAGAACTTCCCCTTCACCTCAGACAGAAATCTTGCACATGTTCCTAGACCCCTCTGTTTCCTCATTTTTATGTAGTTCTTGTCACAAATTACATATTTATGCGCTATGAGTCCCAAACAATTGATTTATCATTATGTTTTATGCATTTGTCTTTTAGATCCTGGAAGAAGATAAAAGTGGAGTTACAAATAAAAAATGCAATAGTACTTGTATTTATAAACATGCCATTTTCTTTATTGGAGATCTTTATTTCTTCATGTACCTTCACTGATTGTCTAGTGTCCTTTGCTTTAAACCTGCAGAGCTACATTTAGCATTTCTTTTGGGGCCAATCTAGTGGTGATGAACTCCCTCAGCTTTTGTTTATCTGGGAATGTCTTAATTCCTCCCTCATTTTTAAAGATGGTTTTGACAGATACAGAATTATTGGTTGGCAGTTTTTTTGCTTTCAGCACTTTAGATATGTCTTCTTGCTGCCTTCTTTCTTCCAGGGTTTCTGATTGAGGCTCCCTTGTAGTGCCATGTTGCTTCTGTCTTGCAGCTTTCAGATTTCTCTTTGTCTTTGGCATTTAACAGTTTGATTGTAATGTGGCACAGTGTGGGTCTATTTGGTTTTATCCTGTTTGCACTTCATTGAGCATCTTCGATGTGTATATTTATGTTTTTTGTTAAATTTGGGAAGTTTTCAGCCATGATTTCTTTGAATATTTTCTCTACCCCTTTCTTTCTTCTCCTCCAGGGGCTCCCACAATACAGACATTGGTATGCTTGATGCTGTCCGACAGGTTCCTCAGGCTCTGTTCACTTTTCTTCCTTCTTTCCTGTTTCTACTCCTCAGAAAGGATGATTTCAATTGTTTTATCTTCAAGTTCACTGACGGATTCTTTTGTCTACTTCAATCTGCTGTTGAACCCCTCTGGGGAATTTTAAATTTCTGTTACTATGGTCTTCAGCTGGGTTTTGTTCCTTTTCATAATTTCCATGTCTCTATTGATATTCTGTTTGTGTTCATCAGTCATTGTCCTGATTTTCTTTCATTCTTTGTCCATGTTTTCCTTTAGCTCTTAAAGCATAATTACGGTCTTTAAAAAAAAAAGTCTTTGGATTGTCTCAGGTCTGATCCTCCTCATTGACAGTTTCTAATGTTTGAATCTTCTCCTTTGCGCTGGCCATTGATTCCTGTTTCTTTGTATGTTTTGTAATCTTTTGTTGAAACCTGGACATTTTGATGTTTTAATGTGTCATTGAGGCATCTGTTCCTTAAGCTTGTATCCAGCTAGTGTTATGACAGAGCTTTCCTTAATTCCAGGAGGTAACCAAAATAATGAAGAAAAAGAAGGGCCAAAAGAAAATGCCTTTCTCAGTCTTTGCAGATTGACCTGTGCCAGTGCACTCCTTCAGAGTTTATCCATACTATGAGTTTATGGATGGCTCCCACCAAAGATTAGGAACACCCTGATCTTTTATGTGCATACCTCTTATCTTGGTATGTGCATGTGGAAGACCCTTGGAATTCCCTATTTACATGAATATGAATGTCTCCTCTTTCCTAGGAAACAGTTTCCTTACTGTTCTGGGCACCTCACTGTATGTCCTAAGGCAAGCAATATGTTGCCCCCAGCAGCTAGACTTGACTGTTCTCTCACAGCTTCTGTAGAACTTGCTGATCCCCCTTCTACTTCTAGCAAATTCCTCAGGCCTCCACCAGACAGATTGTGCCAGACATTTATGCTCCCACTATGTGCATGAGAGGTTATCCTCTGGAGCCAGGACCAGGCATTCCCACTGGGAACACCGGTAGGCTCCATGCCGAGCTGATGAGAGGTGGGGGAGGGGCAGTCTGGGTGCCACGAGATCCTACCACCTTTAAGAGGCCTTTTTCTTGATTCAGAGCTCACCTTGCTATGGCAATCCTTTAACTATTTTCTGGAACTTTGAGAAAGATGTTTCAGCCAATTCTTGCTGGTTGTCCAGAGCTTCTATAGGGGGACGGAGCCCTGAAGCACCGCACTCTGCTATCTTGATCAGTGCTGAAGCTAAAGTTTTGCTACTGATCCAGATTATTCCCAGTATGAATTTCTTTTTCATCTTTTGCTTCTTTTCTCTTCATCTTTATTCAGAAGAAAATGGATTTTTTAGAAAGCACCTTTGCCCACTGGATTTAAACAATTAAAAAAAAAAAAAAGAATAAAAATAAATAATTTAATCACCATAACCAGCTTCAGAGATGCATTCTCAGAGTCTTCTTTTTTTTTTTTTTCTTTTTGCTTAAGGCTTCATGCTTTACCACTTGCTTTTTTCCCACTCAACTTGCCCTCTTTACCACTTTAAGTAGTAAATGTAGAAAGGAATATATTTTCCTCACGCCAGGATGACAGGTGCCAGAATGAGCAAAGACCACAGTCTCCTCAAGAGAACATTAGAAACTATCATTGAAGAACTTTTCATCCCTACTGTGCAGTGGACATAAGTAAGCTAGATACAGCTTGCTTTTGCTAGAAGCTCCTAGTGCCCTTTGTGCCCAAAGTCACCACATACCCTCTGTGTGATGAATAGCTGCTACATTTAGGCCTCAGTCCTCATTTTTTGAGATTTCAAGTTCCACCTTGGGGTGTGGATTAGGACAGCAACCTCTCAATATCTTTAGACTGGAGAATTACAAATGGTAAGTGGTTATAGAACCTAAACCATGGCAATTCTAGTTCATAGTTTCCTAAGAATCTCGAGTTCAGATGGGATTTATGCACATGATTATGGGCCAGAGGGAAAGAGAAGAAAACTAACATTTATTGAATATCTATGCAGGGCAGTTCTTCATGTTTTTTTTTTCCTTGTTTAATCCTTATGGCAAACTTGTAAGGAAGGTATTATTACTCCTCTTTGACAGTCTTTTCTTACTCTAAATTTGTCTTTTCATGATATGCTGACATAAATGATCTCTTGGGTTCCTTTTATATTTCTCCTTCTGGGCCCATTAGACTCATCACAATGATGTGTGAGCCATTATCCCTTCCTCTCCTCCCCCACGTGAGAAAAAGGGCAACCAAACCGTTGGTGTCAGCAGGACTGTGTAACAGAGTTAAAACTCCTCACCTTTGGGACTTCTTAGAACTGGATAACTAGAAGTGATTTAAGACCAGGATGTTATCACCTTGGAACTACAAGCATCTCAGTTCAGCTTGTGCTTTTCAACCAGAACAAAATCCTGGGCCCATCTTAGTTCTGACCAGGTTCCCCCGGGTAACAGATTGCTTGAGGCCGCAAAGCTCCCACACCTTTGGAACCTAGATGTCACTTTGGCTGAATTGCATATTAAAGTTCTTCAAGAGGGAGACATGAGTGTATGAGCAACTGCACACCTGGAAAAGCTCTGTGCCCTGACTTTGCTCTCACTCAGACATGAGGCAAATTTAAATGTGGAAAGTCTTCAAGGCCCCTTGGGTGAAAGACAGAATATAAGCCTGGGTGCTATATGTATGCTGTGCTTTCCTGGAAGCTGCTTTCAGCGTTGCAGGTGACCTGTGGTCACTGATTGCTCCGCGTGTGTCAGCTAACCCGAAGTGCAGTCAATAAGGCCATGTAGAGTTACTGCACTAGAAAGCCAATTTTACTGGCCTTTCCCCTAGGTTACGTTTTGTGAGCCATAAATCTAGAACCATAATGAAGGAGTTACAGTTTTAAGTGGAGGCCCAGAGAATGTGTCTTAACTTAAAAAGTTTTATATCTGTATCATATATCATTATATCTATATGCATATCCATATCTATATATGGCTTCAGATGTAGGACTAAGCCAAATGGCTAGCTTTTCTGCAAATATCAGTACTTTTGGGTATAAGGTTCTTTTGTGACTAAAGTTATAGTTTGGAAACTTTGACAAATAATTCAGACAAAGCCTTAATTTAAAAAATAGTGTAAATAGTGTTTCATGAAGAGAGTTAAAATGACTTAACAAAAAATTGATTTAAAACCCTCTTAAATTTTTTGATAGTCATGTTTGTATTAAAATTTGACTTAATTAAATCTCTCAAGGTTGCTAGTCAATAATGCTGCTAGTGAATAATATTTTGACTTAATCTCAGATACTTAGATATAATTAAATTAGATTTGATTAACAATTTTCATAAGATAGACATATATTATATTTTTATCTAAGTATTATGTGCAAATGGTTATGGAATTGAAGAGTGCAGAAGGATTCTAATATACAGCAAACTCCTTTGCTTTATCTTCACTGTGCCCAGGCATGTCCCTCCTAACAACCACTTTTACCTCCAAATTGTTTCTAATATTTTTTTCTTTTAGTTTATTTTATGGTTTTGTTTATATCTCTATATAATAGTCTTATCCTGCTAGTTCTGATTTATCAGTCTTTAGATATTATTTATTAGTTTACTGCTATGATAGAAAAGGTTTTACCTAATTTGTACAAACACTTCTCCTTCCTCCAAATATTTTTGTATCACTATTTTTAGATTCATTATTAACACTTGTAATTTTAAGATGTAAACATATGCTTTTATATCTTTTGCCAGCAAGTATTGACAGGATCTTTTGGCTTTTCACCTTGTCAAAAAGGGTATTAGCACCACCACCTTTCATTGCACTTCCCCGCACTGCTTCTACTTCCAGAATTTTATCATCTGTACTTTTACTTTTTATTGTCAGTATTGAGTAGATTTTCCTTCTCATCTATAGATCAATTATGTGCTTTCTCAATCAGTTTATTCTAAAGTTGGAAACCCATAAATAGCGTTTATATTATTATGACTATATGACTATAGTTCACGCTAAAGGTTTGTAATGATTTATAATACATTTCCTTTCTTGTACTTTTTTTTTTTAACCTGGAGTTTCAAATTGTCTTCTGTGTTTTTTGAATTATCCATAACTGTATTTTCAAGCTTTCCCAATCTCTCAAGGATACTAAGAAACCTTTAGAACCCCTCGAAATCTCTTTCCTGAAGGGCCTGTCCTTCCTTGTGGCTTCGCCTCTATCTCCTGCTCCATCAGTGACTGATTGTTTCCTAGACCGTTGCACAGCTGTTATTCCCTCTTACATTCATTGCTCTCCTGAGTTAGAGATCATAGATCTCTTTTTTTTTGTTTATTCTTTCATTTTGCTAAATCACATTCTCAAGTAATTTCGTATGAACGGGCATATGAAATTTTAAACATTTTCAAGGTGTTTTATTTTATGTCCTGAAAGTTTCTTTATTGTTTTTTTTTTTTTTTTTTTTTTTTTAAACTTGATCGATGATTTGGATGAGTTTAGAATTCTAGTTTGAAAATAATTTTCCTTCGGAGCTTTAAAAATATGGTACCATTATCTTTTACTATTTACTATTCTTTGTTGCTTAAGAGAATTCCAGAGTCTAATTCTTATTTCTTTTCCTCTCCAGATTGAAATGTTTAGGTTATTCTCTTCATTCTTGGTGTTGTAAGTTTCACAATGATTCATCTACACAGAAGGTTGATTTTTTAAATTTACCTTTCATGGTTTACTGTGTTTATTTTTCCCTTGGGGGCCTTTTGATCATAAGAAACATGTCCTTTAGCTCTGGGATTTTCTCTTTAATGTTCTGTCCTCCATTTTCCTTGTTGTCTTAAGGGGGCTCCTGGTAATCAAATAATGGCCTTCCTCTACACCTTTTGTCTTTTCTCTCATATTTTCTGACTCTTTGTCTTTCTCCTCTCCCCTGCTTTTTGTAAGATAATCTTGATCTAATTTTATAACCCTTATATATTTTTCTCATTGGGAATTTTTTTTCATAGTGCCCTATCCATGGTTTATGGATATAATTTCTTCTAAAATTTCTCTGTGAATTTATAAGTAATTTTTGTTTTATATTTTGTAAATTGTATTTCTTTTTCTGTTTTGTATTTCTTTTTCTGTTCTGTACAATGAACCTCAGCTGTCCATTTATATTTAGGAAAGAAGATTGGCTTTAGAGTGGACAGAAAGGATTACCTTGAAGGGTCCCCTAAATTCTGGAATTCAGAGGACGTTCCTCTGAAGTACAAATGCACTAATTGCCCTTGTCTTTTTGGAATACCTTTTTAGTAAAGAGTCCTTCTTATTTCGGGCCTATAGTTTAAATGCCTTGGTTGCTTGGAGTTTTGCCCACTCGGGTGGTGGTAAACTTGCTCTGCATACTTTCCATGAACTCATAGCTTTCAACCTGAATCTTACTCCCGCCTCCCTTGTACTTGGCATTTTACGTTCTGGAGATTGTCCAGGGTTTTACAGGGATATCTGCTTTGGTTTTTGATCTACCCCTTTGCACGTATTTTACAGTGAAATTTCTAAATAGCATAAATAGTATCAGGTTGTGCTACTCTATTTGCAGTTCTAGAAACTTACTGAAGTCTTGTCTGTGTTTGTCTCCTACCAGTTCTTTTAATTAATGTGACTTTATATTTAAAAAAAAAATACTTTTTCTCTATCATTTAAAAAGTGTCTAGAAAGGGATAGGAGATAAACATACTTGTGACCCAGCACAGTCATATATTAAGTAATCTTCAATCGTCAGTCTTAAAATATTTTAAATTCAGACACTTTATCAACTCAGACAATGCCTCTCCTAGTCTGAATTAGAGAAGTTTTACTTTATCTTGGATCTGGTGTCTAATTACAGATACAGAAGGGTATGCCAAACTTATAAAATCAGACACTGGTACATGCCTGTGGAATGATGTGGCTATAGGATCCTATTCTTTAACTTGGTTTAGGGGCATTTAGGAAAAAATCACTTTGAGTCAGTGCCTATTTGAAATAAAGGCAGAGAGTGTGTCCATTTACTTCTGTTATAATCCAACATTGATAGGTCTTTCCCACTTACCCTTTCATTGGCTAGTATAGGCTTGTTTAAGATTCTGTTGTTTCTGTTTTCCAATTTTGTGAGAAAAGAGGGTCACAATTTATTTTACATACTTCTACCTACATTTTTTGTAAAGAATACATTCTTGTTCATAGCTTTATTTTAGGCAAGTGTGCACATGCATGCTTATGTGTGTGTGTGCATGTGTGTATGTGTGTAGGAGCTTATACACACATGCACACACACATATATATGAAAGAAAGAGAAACACTATTATAGAATCACAAATACTAAAAACATAAGGACCATAGAGTTCTTGAAGTTTTTTATGGAAACTTTCCTAAGTTTTCTCATCCATGTTTGTTTCTGAACTTCCTCAGCTGAGTGGAGATTTTTAAATGTTTTTATGTTTGTGTGTGAGAAAAAGAAAATCTGCTTTAAAAATTAAAATACCTATTTTAGATCATAAAAATTAAATATACAGTGCAATATTATTAGAATGGGGATCACCATGGTCTACAGCAGGGGTTCTTAAATTCAGGAAAGCATTATTCTTATGGGGACGTGTTGGTGTGGGTGTGATATATTTATTAAATAATACACAGTATAGTGTGGACTTAGTAAGGGGTCTGTGGTTTTCACCTGACTGGCACAGGGGTCCGTGGAACAAAAAAGGTTAAGAACCCCTGGTTTAGAGAATTTTGCTTTTGCTGGGTGAAATTTAAAAAGGAATTAGAAGAAATGAACCTGTATATTTGACATTTGAGGTGTCTCAGACCTGATATTGAATCTTGGGAAAAGCCCAGAGAGTAATCATAAAATTTAAGAACAGTAAAGAACAGAGTCAAAGAGGTTGATGTTAGATTATAAAGGCGAATGTGGACAACAAACGATAAAAAAGGGTAGAGGATGGTCTTTACTAGGAAAGAATGGTTTTAGTGAGGACTTATTGACAAAGGAATTTACCTGTGTTTGTTAGGTACCTAATGTCAAATTTGCTGTCATTTAACCTTTGCACACTTCCTGCTTTCCATATAAGGATGTCTTCTCCATTATCTTTTCCCCATACATTAGGAATGATTTGAACTTTTAGCTAGAACTTTACTCACCTACTCTGATAGAGTTCTCTGTGTCTTTTGATGTCTTCATCCTTCCTTAAATTTGCTCCATGTTCCAAACCAATTACATTCTTTATGCTTCTTCATTTCTCCCAGGTGTATATATGAGAGAAAGAGAACTCTAATCCAGGTTCTCCTTTTTTTTTAGCTGAGATCCTGCACTGTCCTTCATTTCCTCTGGCACTCTTTGCTGGCAGTTTCTCTCTCTTTTTTTTACTGCTTGTTACCTCTGTTTTCACTGCTGGCTGACAGGCTCTTGACCAGCTTGGCAGAGTCATTTGGGTCTGTTAGTTCTGGGCCAGCCACAAACTTTTTCCTTATTTACTCTAAGGCTTTCCAGGTCTAAAGCCTCTTGGAGTGCACACACAGTATCTCCCTTCATAGGAAATGGACCTTGAACAGTAATGTTTATAGCAGTAACCCCAAATGAAGATAAAATGATAACCAATCACTATTATTCATTCATTCACAAATATTTATTAAGTGCACTAGTGCCAGGCTATTAGGATGTAACCGTGAACAAGACAAACCAAGGGCCTTGGATCTGGGCTTATGGTGCTTACTTTATAATAAATCATGAACAAACAACCAACCCAAATCCTCTAAACAATATAAAATGAAATTTGCAAAAATAGTAAACTGATTTTTCTCTTGCTATGAAATTCCTTCAAAGGGCTTTTGACTGGTAATATTTTTATATTTCCTTAGCCTAATATTTAAATTTTAAATATTTTAAATATTTCTGTATTTTATTGGGGGTGGGTGGGAATGGGTTAGGTGTCCTCAATGACATGATTTTTTTTGTTAGGGACATTGCTGCTTCTTCTGTTGCCATGGGAGACCAGGCAACTGGTCTGACAAAATCCAAGCTCAACTTTTAGCCATCCATTTTCATAAAGAAAAGAAGGAAAAATATCAATTTTAAATGAAAAGTAAAGAAACATAGTTCATCTTCGGGAGCAGCTAGGTGGGAAAACAACATATGTACCTTAAGCATCCTTAGCTATGCTATATTGCACATAATTGGCATGAATATAGATATGTTCTTTGTGGTTGTACATTAAGTTTTCTCTTCATTGGTGTGATGTGTTGATATGTTTGTTTAGGTAAATAACAGAGTGAGGCCAGTTTTTCTCTCAGGGTCAGTGGAACTGAAATTAAGAGATCCAGGTTTAATTCATGGTTTTACCACTTGTTGTGTGACCATGAACTTAACCTCTTTGTCCGTCATTTTGTTTATTCATAAAGTGAAAGAATAATATCAACCTCACAGTGTTGTTAGGATTCAGTACAATAATATAAGTGAAAGTACCTAGGACTCAAAAAGATTTGTTGATCTTTAACTTTGTATATAAACATTTTCTAGCAGGTTTGTTATCCCAACAAAATAAAAAGGATAGCCATTGGTCAGTGGGGTGCAGAAAAACACTTATTTTGAAGCTACATTTATTATTAGTTTTGGGGTCCCAAACTGTGCAATTCAGACTCACAACTGAATTTTCTGACATAAATGTCCAGATTCAGTCATATATCTGTTATTGGTTATTTTTTTTGTGTTAAAAATATGTATTATTTATTTATTTTTAAGAATAAAAAATCTAGTTTACTACATAAACCATTTGATTTTTTGTTTTAACCTGCACTATATGCTCTATTAGCTCATTTATAGAATTATGAGATGGAAGTAATTTGTGTGTCATTGTATTAACATACATATTTACATTTTTATGTAATATGAACATGTTTAACTATCATGCTGTGCCTAAGCTGTACATTTTCCTCATATCCTTTTATTGTATCTAATAGACATAATTGCAAAGGATTTTATAAATTGCAACATGTGTGCTAAGGAATAACAATGATTTTCAAACTTAGTACAGAAAGTAATTAATTTTTACAGAAGACAGTATGTACCTGCCAAGTGGGTACTTTGAAAATGAAATTGTTTTTGATTGTGTGAAACTGCTTGAAAATGTGATTCTACAAAGTTTTCTTTTTCTTTTGGCCAGGAAATAGTGGTATGGAAATTAATTATTATTATGCACTCGAGGCTGGTTCTTTTTCTTTTTTTAAAATTAAGCTTAAAAAAACAAAGTTTCTTTTTGCCAAGAGCAATCATGAGACATTTGTATGCCTTGGATTTTAGATGGAAAGGGCCTACTAGTGGTAGCTTTGAGTGAATGAATTACCACCAGCAAAAGAAATAGCATACATTAGGATAGTCTTGTATTTCACTTTTTTTTGGTACAAAGTGACATTTTCTTATACTATCCCCACTCAGGATTGCAGCATAATGAATTTACATTATAACCTAAAGTGCTAAATAGAAAGCACTGATCTATTCTGACAATGTGTCTTATTGAATGTGCGGTGCAAAATATCCACAATAGAATGTTGTTAGGGTACTTGTGTAATAGCTTCCCTGGTTTGCTAAAATGCCACTCACAAATTTCTGATTGCCAGATATAATCTGGTTTGTAATCTCTTTTGGCTCTTGTCTTCTTTGATTTGCGAGATATGTTTCTGGAAAAGCCTGATTAAACAGTGAGTTTCCAAAATTATTTATTTATTGGTTGCAGGTGGGGATTTAGAGAAAAAGTGGACTATTGTCCTTTTTGTGTTTATATGGTGAGGATGATAATTTAGTGTCTTGCATGAGATATGATAGTTTGGAGCAGTGGCTTGGAGGAGGGCCAGGTTATCAGAATTACCCCTCTGCCAATTCTAACCTATATATGCTTCTCCCAACTCAGAGTTCAGCTACGACACACCTTCCTGTTAAGCTAACTGGTTTATTTTGCGCAGTGGTTCGCAAACTTTAGCGTGCATCAGAATTACTTGGAGGGTTTGTTAAAACCCAAATTGCTGGGACCCACACCCGGAATTACATAGTTGGTCTGGGGTGGGGTCTAAGTATTTGCATTAATAACAAGTGCCTGGTAATGCTGCTGCTGCTGGTCTGTGGACCACTAATTGAGAGAACCAGGAAGCATTTGTCTTTCGTTTAAGGCTTTGGCGGAAGTGAAATGGGTTTGCTAAAGAGAAAAGTGGACCAAGTTTGAAGAATGCTGATCTTCTCGTTTAGTTACTTAGAAGTTTTGATGTTTGAATTCCCCCAGAGTATTAAAAGTTAAATGTTAGTGAAGCTGTTAATATTCATTTCATTATTAATGAGAATCAGATCAAATTAGGAGGGGCAATCGATTTGATTGCTTCATAACATCAGCCTTATCTCCCTCATCTGGTTTCCTTTGTCTTCCTTGGACCTGAACGTTTATCTCTCTGCTACCCAGGTAGTGTGACTGTAGATAGCCTTGCTATCTTTTAGAAATGAAAGAAAATGAGGCAGCGTATCAGATTTCTTGGAGCAGTTTTGACATCAATCAAGGTTTTTATCATTATAATAAAAAATCTTTTTCATTTGGTTTCTACCTATTCAGATTTTGCAGCAGTTAGAATATTACTTGGGCTGAAATGTACCTTTGCAGTATTTATAATGAATTTCCAAAGCAAATCAATGAGTTTAGAATGTTGCCCAGGAAATTTAAATTACTTAATGAAAAAACTGCTTTCAAAATTATTTCAATACCGCAGCTTAAATAAAATTGATTTGATAACTACAAATCAGTCTTATCTATTCATTTACATAACTGCTTTTAAATTGTAATTATGGCTAGGAGTGCTAAGGCTTCATTGCATTAGGGATATGTAATTTAGATTTCTTCACTAATTCAGCCCGAACCTTCACCCATTTAGCCTAAATAACTATCTTTGCTTTTTAATATAAAGTATAAAATTATACCTACTTATTATTTTCTATAATTTTCAAACCCTGAATTATTTGGAATCATTCAAGTATGTACCCAGTGTCTTTTGTATTAAGTGGACGTTAGAAACCTGGTATGTGCTTTAAACAAGAAAATGTGGCTTTCAAAGGGGTTCGTTTAATTTTGCCCATAAAGCAGGTGTTTTTAAAATGTTCTTTCCTGTGAAAAATGCCCTGTGCTCACATTTTCCTAGAATAAAATTCCTTTACCAGGTGAAGGATTTAAGATTTCTATGCCATGTTTACTCAATGAAATGCAGCAGAGTGGAAACTCTCTGTTTTGCCAGCTCTGGAGAATTATGATTTTCCTGATCTAGTATTTTAAAAGCAGTTATGTTCCTTATAGACCTGCTATATAGACACTAAGTTACTAGAAGTAGACATTAATCTTTTGTAACATTATGCTTTAAAGTTTTGATCTGAAGGAATTAAAGTGTGCAATTTAAAGAATTATTTGGCAGAAGATGTGAAACTGTGTTCGAACTTCAGGGCTTATTTTTGACCCTTGTCCTCTTGCTGTGAAGACCAGCCTGAGTCAGATCATTGAGGATTAATGATGAATACATTACTCAGCCCTTTGCAAGGGTTGGATCAAACACCCTTGCTTTGAAAAGTTACTCTTTTACTAGAAATTTCAGGTTGGACTGCAGAATGAAAGTTCACTGTTCTATTGATTAAAACAGTCTACTTTAAAATTGTCTGTGATTTCTAGATGTCTCTCCTCCTCTTTATTCCTGTTTAACATTGTTTGAAATCATTGGGCAGATTGCCAATGAATTTTACCTACAGCAGCTGTATTGGCAGGGAGATTGTTCCCAGGTAATATGCCTGATGGAATCCATCCTTTGACTCGAGTAAGATATTTGGCATATTAAGAGAAGAGAAGGGCTAAACTTACTTTAGTCTGGCAAGTGAGAATGCAGAGAATTAAGGCAACCTGTGATAGGACTGCTTTGCAGCAAAGAATGGGGATCGTGAATCAGATTCCCTCTAAGGAGAAAAATTCCTGATCAAAGTGTAAGCCAGAGAAGGGATCACTTGTGGCTTTAAGGGTTGATCAGAGCAAATGGTGCTCTAGGAAGGCTGCAGAGAGCTGGGTGAGAGGAGGTCAGGGTCTGCATCCCAGTATGAACTCTGCTGAAGATGAAGGATGAGCTGGTCTCTGCAGGACACCAGCTAGATTAGGATGTGTGTAGGGCAAAGGGCAGGGACGAAAAGTAAACCAAACCAGGAGTAAATTAATTTTTATGCTTATTTTCTAGAAATTTCATTCAAAGCTTAACTTATCTTGAAATAGAACCAGGCAATAAACTTAAAGTATTTGGGATTTTACCTACTTTCCATTTAATCATGTTTATACCACAAACTGGACTCTGAACAACTCTTCAGGAGAATACTAATGTAGTTAAAAGCATCACCACCATTCCCATCATCATCTTTGAGTGTTTATTAAGTATACAACTAAGGTCTTTGTGATTCTGAGGTCTTTAACTGGAGTTCACTTTTTGTTTTTCTAGGTAGCCCTGCTATGACCCACAGGAATCTGACTTCCTCCAGTCTGAATGACATTTCTGATAAACCAGAGAAGGACCAGGTAAGCAAAGAATTCTTGTTTCTTTGAAATCAAAGATTGAATATATATCTAAAAGATTCAGGAAAGATTAGAGATGATGGATCCCTAACATTATGTACAGAGTGGGGTTCACACTTTCTTTGAAGGGAGCCGAAGCAGTGTGTGAAGGGATTTGGAGTTTAGAAGCTAAGAATTTGACTCCAGTCCTTATAAATGTATTCACTTGGGCAATTTAACTCCTGGGGCTTCAGCTTTAAAATAGTAATAATAATGCTACCCCAGGTTGATTGTGAGGATTAAATGAGATAATATGTAAAAAAAAGTTCTATGGTAAACTATACAGGGCTAAGAAATGCTAACAATTGCTAACTTCGGGTATAATTTAGTAAAGATAACGATAATTAAAGTAGTCTGGTTAGCTGGGTATTTATTAAAAGCCTTTTGAAACAAGTGAAGATCAGGTTTTAAATCTCTTTATTAGCTTTCTTTTGAAAAGAATGTGGCAGAAACTGAGCCATGTTCCCAGTCAGGTGGGTATCTGAGAAAAGAGATTTTGTTTAAAAAATATACTGCATTAATATTTATAAAAAGATGCTTCCTCAATAAAAATTCTCAAAGCTTCAAAGAAATGAAAATAGCATATTTTAAAAGTGTTAGGGTTCCCTCAGGGTTGTAGGGGAAGTGGCATATGCTGGAAAGAGCAAGGAAAATGAAGCAAGAAGATCGGGTCTTGGTACTTGTTTCAAACCAGCTGTATGATGTTGGGTACCAGTTTCTTTCTCTGTTAAGTGGGAACAATAAAGCATAACTCAACTTGGAAAATCATGTATCTGATTTTTGCTGCAATAAATTGCACTTTTTGTCCTTTGATTTAATAGATGAGTGTGAATCTAGTTTGCTTCATGCTTGATGTGCTATTGTATACCATTTGCATGACTTTATTTTTTATTTTTTTTAAGAAAAGGGTTTTAAGGTCAAAGTGGCTTTGAAGATTCCTCTTTTTACACTTTTTTATTTAAAAAAAGCCATGTTTATGATGGTGTTCTTCTTTGACTGGCAGTACTTTTAGTAGTGACAGAGGATTCTAGACCTTCGTGAATTCTTAGAAAGCAGAGGAAAGATTATAAAACTTTCTTCCTTCTGAAATGGCTCTTCCATTCTTTCTTTCTTTTCCTTCTCCACAGCATCGCCCTAGTCAGGGTCTTCATCTTCTCAGACCTGGATTGCTAGAAAACCTTTGGAGAACATTCTCTTGTCTTCATTCTCTCACAATTCAATAAGTTTTTCATATTATTGCCCTCATTTTTCTCCTCTGGCTTAAAATCTTACAATATCTTCCTATGAAGTTAAGTTCAGAATTCCTTATTTGACTGGTAAGACCCTCTGAAATCTAGTGTTATCCTTCTTATTTTTATTTATATTCCTCAGAATAGTGACTCTCTGCTTTGCTTAGACCTAATTCCTTCAATTTCCTCCCTCTCTACATTTTTATAATTTTTTTAAATTAGAAAAGGTTTACAGAAATATCTTGTAAAAAATAGTGTTCCCATATAACCTCCCCCTATTTATTAACACCTTGCATTAATGTGATACATTTGTTATAATTAATGAAAGAACATTTTAATAATTATTTACTATAGTCCAACTTTTACAATAGGGTTCACTGTGCTATACAGTCTTTGGTTTTATCTTTGAATTTTTATTCTAGGAACATATATACAACCAAAAATTTTCCCTTTTAACCACAATTACATATATAATTCAGTGTTGCTAATTACACTGACAATGTTGTGCTACCATTGCCGCCATCCATTTCTAAAACTTTACAACCTAAATAGAAATTCTGTACAAATTAAGCATTAACTCCCAATTGGGCCCAAAATGGGCCCTGGTAATCTATTTCTAGATTCTAGCTGTATGAGCTTCCTTATTATAATTAGTTCATATCAGTGAGAATCATACAATAGTTATCCTTCTGTGCCTGGTTTATTTCACTCAACATGATGTCTTCAAAGTTCATCCATATTGTCCCATATATCAGGACTTCATTCCTTTTTATAGCTGAAAAATATTCCATTGTGTGTATATATCACAGTTGTTATCCATTCATCAGTTGATGGATACTTCGATTTCCTCCATTTTTTGGCAATCGTGAATAATGCCTTTATGAACATTGTTTGCAAATATTTGATAAAGTCCTTCCTTTAAATTCTTCTGGGCATACACCTAGTAGAGGGATTGCCAGGTCATATGCTAATTCTATACTTAGCTTTCTGAGGAACTGCCAGACTTCCACAGCAGATACACCATTTTACATTCCCACTAGCAATGAATGAGTGTTCCTATTTCTCCATAACCTTTCCAACACTTGCAATTTTCTATTTTTTTTTTTTTTTTATGATTGTAGCTATTCTAGTGGGTGTGAAATGGTATGTCAGTGTGGTTTTGGTTTTCATTTCCCTACTAGCTAATGAAGTTGAGCATCTTTTCATGTGTTTTTTAGCCATTTGTATATCCTCTTCGGAGAAATGTCTATTCAAGTATTTAGCCCATTTTTCAATTGAGTTGTCTTTTTCTTGTTGACTTGTAGGACTTCTTTATATGTTGTGAATATTAAACTCTATCGAAATATTGTTGCCAAATATTATCTCCCATTGAGTAGGTTGTCTTTTCTCTTTCATGAAAACAAAATCCTCTGATGCACAAATGTTTTTTTTAGGTACTAGGGGCTGGGGATTGAACCCATGATCTTGTATGTGGGAAGCTAACACTTAACCTCTGAGCCACATCAGCTTCCCTGACTTGGTTTTTTTGCTTGTTTTGCTTGTTTGTTTTTTCAAGAGGCACCAGGAACCAAACTCAGGACCTCCCACGTGGGAAGTGGGAGCTCAACTGCTTGAGCCACATCCCTTCCGCAAAAGTTTTTAATTTTGATGATGTATCATTTATTTTTTCTTTTGTTGCTCATGCTTTGGGTGTAAAGTCTAAGGAATGCTTGCCTAACATAAGATCCTGAAAATGCTTACCTACATTTTCTTCTAGGAGTTTTATACTTCTGGTTCTTATTTTTAGGTCTTTGATCTGTTTTGAGGTAATTTTTGTATATAGTATGAGATAGGGGTCCTCCTTCATTCCTTTGCATATGGATATCCAGTTCTACCAGCACCATCTGAGTAGACTATTCTTTCCCAAGTGAGTGGACTTAAGCAGCCTTGTTAAAAGTAAATTGGCAATGGATATGAGAGTCTATTTCTGAACTCTCAACTTGATTCCATTGGTTTATCTGTCCTTATACCAGTACCATGCTGCTTTGACCACTGTAGCTTTGTAATGTCAGGAAGTGTGAGACTGCCAACTTCATTCTTCTTTTCAAGATGGTTTTTGCTATTTTGGGCCCCTTGCTCTTCCAAAGAAATTTGATAATTGGCTTTTCTATTCCTTCAAAGTAGGCTGTTGGAAATTTGATCAGAATTGCATTGAATCTGTAAATAATTTTGGGTAGAACTGATATCTTAACAATATTCAGTCTTCCAGTCCATGATCATGGAATGTCCTTTCAATTATTTAGATATTCTTTGATTTCTTTTAGTTTCTTATAGTTTTCCCTAGATAGGTCCTTACAGCCTTCGTTAAATTTATTCCTAGATATTTGATTCTTTTAGTTGCTATTATAAAGAGAATTTTTTTCTTTAATTCCTCCTCAGATTTCTCATTATTGATACATAGAAACATCACTGATATTTGTGTGTTGATCTTGTACCCTGCCACTTTGCTGAATTCATTTATTAGCTGTAGTATCTTTGTCATTGATTTTTTGTGACTTTCTATAAATAGGATCATGTCATTTACAAATAGTGAAAGTTTTACTTCTTCCTTTACAATCTGGATGCCTTTTATTTCTTTTCCTTGCCTAACTGCTCTGGCTAGAACTTTTAGAACAATGTTGAATTACAGTGGTGACAATGGGCATCCTTTTTTGTTCTTGATCTTCGAGTGAAAGTTTTCATTCTTTCACCATTGAATATGAAGTTAGCTGTGGGTTTTTCATAAATGCTTTTTATTGTGTTGAGGAAGTTTCCTTCTATTCCTATTTTTCTAAGTGTTTTTATCAAGAAAGAATGCTGGATATTGTCAAGTGCTTTTTCTGCATTAATTGAGATGAAATGTGGGTTTTCCCATTGTTTTATTAATGTTGTATAATACATTAATTGATTTTCTTACGTTGAACCATTGTTGCATAGCTGGGATAAAATCCACTTGATCAAGGTGTATAATTCTTGTTTTTTAAAAATTTAATTTAATTTTTTTAAATTTTATGAAGGTACTGGGGATTGAATCCAGGACCTCATACATGGGAAGCAGACACTCAACCACTGAGCTCACCTGCTCCTGGTGCATAATTCTTTAATGTGCTGATAGATTTGATTTGTCAGTATTCTGCTGAGGAATTTTGCATTTATATTCATAAGGGAAATTGGGTGTAATTTTCTTTTCTTGAAGTATCTTTATCTGGCTTTTGTATTAGGGTGATGTTGGTCACATAGGATGAGTTGGGTAGTGTTCTCCCCTCCTGTTCAATTTTTCAGAAGAGTTTGAACAGGATTGGTATTACTTCTTCTATGGGTGTTTGGTAGAATTCCCCTATGAAGCCTTCTGGTCCTGGGCTTTCCTTTATTCAGAGGTTTTTGATAACTGATACTATCTCTTTAGTTGTAATTGGTCTTTTGAGATCTTCCTTTTCTTCTAGAGTCAGAGTAAGTTACTTGTGTGTTTCTAGGAACTTTTTCATTTCATCTGGGTTGTCTAATTTGCTGGCATACACGTGTTCATAGTATCCTCTTATGACCCTTTTTATTTCTGTGGAGACAGTAGTAATATCCCCCTTTTCATTTCTGATTTATTTGCATCTTCTTTTTCTTTGCAGTCTAGCTAAGGGTATGTTAATTTTACTTATCTTTTCAAAGAAACAACTTTTGGTTTTGTTAATGCTCTCTATTGTTTTTCTACTTTATTTATTTCTGCTCTAATCTTTGTTATTTCCTTCGTTCTCCTCCAAAGCTTTGGGTTTATCTTGCTCTTCTTTTTCTAGTTCCTACAGATATGAAGTTAGGTCTTTGAGTTTAGCTCTTTCTTCTTTTTTAATATATGCATTTATAGCTAAATTTCTCTCCAGCACTGCCTTTGTTGAATCCCATAAGTTTTGGTATGTTGTTTACTCTTTTACATATGTCTCAAGATATTTACTAATTTCCCTTGTAATTGTAATTTCTTCTTTGACCCACTGATTGTTTCAGAGTGGGTTATTTAACTTCCATATTTAAGTGCGTTTTTCAGGTATCTGCCTTTTATTTTTTTCCAGCTTCATTCCATTATGGTCAGAGAAGATGATTTGTATGATTTCAATCTTTTCAAATTTATTGAGACTTGTTTTGTGACCCAAATGTTGTCTATCCTGGAGAATAATCTATGTGCACTTGAGAAGAATTTATATCCTGCTGTGTTGGGGTGCAATGTTCTGTATATGTCTCTTAGGTCTAGTTCATTCATCATAATATTCAAGTTCTCTGTTTTCTTATTGATCTTCTGTCTAGATATTCTGGCTGTTGATGAGAGTGGTGTATTGAAATCTTCACCTGTTATTGTTTAGGTTTCTATTTCTCTCTTTAGTTTTGCCAGTGTTTGCCTCATGTACTTTGGGGCATCGTGGTTAGGTGCATACATATTTATGATTGCTATTTCTTCTTGATGACTTTCCCATGTTTAAATATATAGTATCCTTCTTTTTCTCTTGTAACAGTTTTGCACTTAAAGTCTACTTTGTCCAATATAGCTATCCCAGCTCTTTTTGGTTACTATTTCCATGGAATAGCTTTTTCCATTCTGTCATATCCAATCTGTATGTTTGGGTTTTAGGTGAGCCTCTTTTAAACAAAATATTGTTGCACCATGCCTTTTTATCCATTCCATCAATCTCTGTCTTCTGATTGGGGAAGTTAATCTATTAGCATTCAGTGTTATGACTGTAAAGAAAGTATTTACTTCAGCCATTTTGTCCTTTGGTTTTTGTAAGTCATATCTTTTTTTTTTGCCCCTCTTTTCCTTTATTGCACCCTCCTTTGCTATAAAGTTGATCTTTTGTGAAGTATGTGACTGATCCTTTTCTTGTTTTTATTCGTGTGTATTTTGTAAATACTTTCTTTGTGATTTCATGGGTTTGTATTACACAACCTGCCTCTATAAGCCACTAATTTGAAAAGATATGAACTAAGCTTCAGGGCATTTATATTCTCTGCTCCCATATCCCTCTGTTTCACCTCTTTATGTTGTTTTTGTCCACTTTATGTCTTTATATTTTGCATATCTGTTATCTAGAAACATGCCTTTTTGTTCAGTTCTATTCAGGCTCTTACAAATTAAAGAGTAGAGTTGTATATTGAGGATACAGAATATTGCCTTTTGCATTTGTCCTTTTAGTGACCTTTACTGAAGATCTTCATTTCTTCACACTCCTCCAAGCCATACTTTCCTGTCTTTTCCTTTCAACCTGAGAATTCCCTTTAGTAATTCTTGTATGGCAGGTGTTTTTGTTGACAAACTCTCTTGGTTTCTGTTTATCTTTGAATATTTTAAACTCTCCCTGATTTTTGAAGGGCAGTTTTGCTGGATAAAGAATTTTTGGCTAGGATTTTTTTCTTTGAGTGTCTTAAATATATCATACCACTGCCCTCTCACCTCGTTGGTTTCTGATGAGAAATTGGCACTTACTCTTATTGAAAATCCCATATGTGGTGAATCACTTTTCTCTTGCTACTTTCAGAATTCTCCTTTTATCTGTGGCATTTGATACTCTGATTAGTATGTGTCTCTGAGTAGGCCTCTTAGGTTTATTAAAAGTATGTTGTGCTTCTTGGACTTGTATATTTATGTCTTTTCAAAAGAATTCGGATTTTGGCAATTATTACCTCAAATATTCTTTCTCCCCTTTTTCCTTTCTCTTCTCCTTCTGGGACACCCATGACAGGTATGTTGTACATTTGATGCTATCCATCAAATCCCTTAAACGCTGCTCATTTTTTTCTATTCTTTTCTCTATCTGTTCTTCTGACTGTACTGTTTCAATTATCTTGTCTTCTAGTTCACTGATTCTTTCTTCTGCCTGTTCTAATCTGCTGTTGTATGCCTTTAGTGTATTTTTTTTTTTTTAAAGATTTTATTTATTTATTCATTTATCCCCCCCTTGCTGCCCGTGCTCGCTGGGTCAGCCAACCACGTCCCGTGCGGGCGGGCTTGCCCCCACCAGGAGGCCCCGGGAACCAAACCCAGGGCCTCCCATATGGTAAACGGGAGCCCCACTGATTGAGCCACAGCCGCTTCCCTTTAGTGTATTTTTAATCTCCCTTATTGTGCCTCTTATCCCCTTAATTCTGTTATATTTCTTTTTAAAATTTCAAAGTCTTCTTTATGCTCATGCATTGTCTTCTTAATACCCTTTAGCTCTATATCCATATTTTCCTTCATTTCCTTGAATTGATTTAGTAGATTTGTTTGAATTTCTTTGATTACTTCCAAATTCTTTGTTTTCTCTAAAGTTTTAATTTGTTCCCTTAACTCTGCTATAGCCGTTTGGGAATTTGATGTAATTATGAATTCCAGAAATATAATTGGATCATGCTTGTAAACTGATCTGTTAATCTAGGCATGATTAAGTTATGGTTAGGGTGTTGACTGGGCCACGTCAGTAGGGTGTTGAGCCCCACCCCTTGGTGGGTGGGGAATGAAATATAAAAGGCATGGCAAGAACAGAGTTGAAGCAGTTTTTTTTGAGAAGCAGTTTTGATGTTGGAGAAAAGGCCCCAGAAGAAGAGAAGTGAGCCGTTTGCCTGATAGTCTATAGCTGACCTTGTGGAGGAACCAGAAGAGCTAAGCCTGGAGAGAAATGCAGCCCCAGGAAGAGAGGAACACAAGAAGCCTGGACCCTGGCAAATGTCAGCAGCTGTCTTGCTCCAACACGTGGCAATGAACTTTGGTGAGAAGAAACTTAATGATTTATGGCCTAGTATCTGTGGACTTCTACCCCAAATAAATACCCTTTATAAAGACCAACCCATTTTTGGTATTTCACATTAGCACCCCTTTGGCTGACTAATACATCTGCCATTTTTCCTGTTTCTTAGTATGGCTTGTAATCTTTTGCTGATGTCTGGGCATCTGATTATTTTGATTTGTTTACTGTGAAAATTGTTTATCCTTCTTGTCATGGGTTTTATTGTTGATTGTCTTTGTGTTAAGGCTCTTTAATGTTTGTTCCAATTTATTCTGGACCATTCGTGTAGCCTGTTTTTAACTGTTCAGATTTTCTCAGCTCGTCTTCATCTGTTTCTTGTCCTGGATATGCAGTACAATTTTCAAGCATGCACTTTTTTTTGTTGTTGTTGCATTTTTTTTCAACAGCAAGAGAAAGCTTCCTTTCCTCTGTTCCTTCTCCAGAAATCTTGATCTGTTCTGTTTGTTTATGCACAGAATTCTTCTCTCCAACACTTATCATTTGTTTAAATACTCTCTCCTTCACTCAGTGCCCCCTTTTCCTTATACTTTTCAGTTCTGGGGCCCATCCTATCTTACAGCAGCTCAGTTTCCCCTCCCCTCCCCCCACCCCTCCATGTGTTTAAGTGGTCCAGTGAACAGAGACTGGATTGAGTGTGCAAACCTCTTGACAAGATTTGTGTGGTGGTCTCTCTCTCTCTTTTCTCCCTTGAGGACCCTTTTGTATGAAACACTCATTTGTGGCTTGTGCTCTGCCTTGGGTCTCTGAAGATGTGGGTCCCTGTGCCTGGATATACATGGAGTTCTAACTTGCTGCTGTGAGTGGCTATTTAGTCTGCATCTGTGGCAAGAGGGACCTGGGCCATGGTGCCTCTCTGTGACTTCCAAGCTGTATGGGACCAAGTGAGGTTGAGGGGTCCGGGAAACTGCTTACCTGATGTGGGAGATTATTTTTCTTTTTCTTAAGTTCAGAATTTGTGGAGTCCTTCTTTAGTTTCTATCATCCTCCAGAGTTCTGAGCAAGTGGGATTTTTCCTTTTATTAGTTTATTTTTAGGGCAGATTTTTTCAGGGGATGTATTACATCATCATGTTAATGACATCACTCCTATGCCTCACCCTTTACATTTTGGTTTATTCTTGTCTCTGTTAGCTTCTTCCTCTTCAAATGCTATTTCCTTAATATGGATTGCTCTCCTCCCTCCCATCTGCCTATCTTTTTAAATGATAAGGGAGAAGATCAGTTAAATATTGACTCTGTTAGTAGGTACATATCTCTGGTAGAAAAGGGAAAACTTAGGTCACTATAAGTTGTTGAAAATTTCTCATAAAGTTATCTTGCATGTTTTGGGACAATTCACTACTTACCAATTGAATTATTAGTGAATAATTCAAGTGAATAATTAGTGTCCTAATTATTTATGCAGTTGGTCAGGTCTTGATGCTGGACAAGGAAGTGTACTAATTTGGGTTAAGAATATCTGGTTGATGGGCCTTTTGAGGAAGACTTCTTTTATCAGGGACAGCCCTCCTCTTGCCTGAAATTTGTTGATAAGTGAATGGGTAAATGCTAACCAAGAAATTTTCTTACCTCTTGAGTCTCTATATCTGGGCATATGCAGAAGAAATTTGATGGCTTAAGATACAAAGTACATTTAAAATCTGGTGTTAGAAGAAATATTTGGAACACTATGATTTTGGGGTGTTGATTTTGTTATAAAACCTATGTGATTGTGGTCTTTTGAACCAGAACTTTCTATGCCTATCACTAGCATCTCCTAGTCATCACATTCATGTTAGGATGAAATCAGGAATATTTAATTCAGGAGTTTTGTTCTTTTTTTTTTCTTCCCCAAACCAGCAGATGAAGGTTGATGTGTATATAAGAGGAACTACTCATGTACACTATCCATATAATGGCCATAGTTAATCCATGAACTCTGCCTCAGTCCTTTGTCTCCCATTAGAGTTTGAAGAAAAGATGTAACTGACCTATGATCTCTCTCCTGCAGTTAAAGGTAGAGAAGGAATTCAAACAAATAGTTCCAATTTCTACACCTAGTATTTTATTGACTTCCATTGCAAAATCTCCTACTTTTGGAAAAATAAAGAAAAAAAAATTGGCTAGCAAATAAGATGAAACTGTGGCAAAAAAACCCACAATAAACCTGGAGCTTTTATTTTTTAACCTGTCTTTCCTCTGTTTGGGTTTGGAAAAAAAAGGTTGCCAGGTTCAAATTTGTTTTGAAAAAGCTTTTATAATTAATTAGCCAATGTCCTGAAAGTGATCTTGGCAGTGAAGTCAAACTTGTTCTGTGTGCAAGTTGGCCAAAAAAACTTCCATTCTACCCGGACTGAAGTTTCTGATTGACTGATTATTCTGCTTGGATATAATTTCAACAGTTGTAATGGTACCTCATGACTTCCTGGAGATACATAACTTCCCAGTAGCACAAGAAATGGGTTTAATGTTGGGAGTTATGAAGGGGAACAGAATTTCTCTTCCTGACAGCTACATAGTGACAAAATTTGAGGGCATATTTTTTATGAGATTCTGTTTTGGGAAAACAGAAGAAACAAATCTGTGGACTGCACTTTATCTTTCTTGGCTCTGCCAAGCCTATGTACTTATGATTTCAGTAGCGGCTGCCTTGTTGAGAAATAACTCAAAATAGTTAACAGGAGAAGAGCACAGCCAAAATTTAGGTGATTCAATGCTTCAACAGTATTCCAACTTGGTTGTTATATTTATTAAGCAGAAAAACACCTGGAGAGAAGTAGATTAAAAAAATACATCTGGAGCTCATCTCCTTGTAAATCTACATAAATAACCTCTTCTATTTTGTTGCTATGGAGGGTTTTTTTTTTTTTTTTTTTTTTTTCATTTTCTAGCTATCGTCCCCAATTACCTTAGATTGATTTGTTTTCCTGTCTCCCCTTATTCCTTTTGTGTTGTTTTTAAAAATTTACAAGTGTGATGAGTGCTCATCAAATGTGTGGTAGGTTTGCTTACACAGCTATCACAGGATTATTGAATCATCTATTAGGATAAGAAAATTAATCTTTCTCATTTTACCTCTCAGTTTTAACTCTCTTATAGAAGTCTTGGGTTTAGTGGTGCAATGGCTTTAAAAGTGCTTGACTTTTTTTTTTTCAGGTTTATCAATAATACAATAATATATCTCAATTACTATAATCACACATCCAACCTTTAATGAAGTTATTGTAGTAGATGTAATAGATGTAGAAATACTTTGCAGATTTTCAGGGAAGCACTTCAGGCTGAGGTAACCTTGTGATCTCCCTGTCGGATTATCACTTCTTTCATATTCATTATTTAGCTAGCTTATCTGAGAATCTATCCCATAGGTCCCCTGGTGAAATTTGTCTGAAGATTAAATTCTAAAGTGTATCATAATCATTTTTAGCACCATCGATTGCCTGTTATATTTAAATATGCTTGGCTGCCTTGATTACTATTTTTGAAGCCTGAATCTTTTGCAGAAATAGAAGACCTGGATTTAAATAGTTTGTCAAAGAGAAAGAGGATGAAACCATCAAGCCATTTATAAGTTTGAATGAGTTTCTTAAAATGAACTCTAGAAAGAAATATTTTGTCATAGAATGACCCCTAATCTTTTTTTACACGTGTAATATAGGGGTAAGTCAACTAAGTTTAGGTGAAATGACTTTTTTGTAGTATTGAAGTTATATTTTCATCCCAGGGCCCACATAAAACTTCCACCAGTATTAATAGCTATTTCTTATTCACAGTGATTGAAAAGTACAGTAGCACCTCCTTTTCTTTTTCATCACTCAGCCAGAAAACCTGCAATTTACACTGAGTACTGGCTGGTCTCAGTCCAGTCCTCAGGGAGGGCACAGTGGCTAAGAAAGGTTCATATTCCTGAGATTATAATACTTGCCTTTAGTATGTTTAGTATGTTTTCAGTGACCAGTAAAACACTGTTGTGTCAGGAGAGCTCCAAATTGAATTATATCTGTGAAAACTTGAGAACAAAGGCATGTTGTGAGGAGGTGGTTACACTAGTTTTACATCATTACTCACTAATTTGTTAAATAGCATGAGCTTCTCTAGCTCAGCAGCTACAGCTCTCCTTCAGCTGGGTGTCCTTGATGAGAACTAGTTTAGCCATTGATTGCAAGGATTATCTTTGGGCCTCTTTCAAAGAGGATACAGCTTGCTAGCCAGATAATTGAAAGGAAAAATGTCATCATCTTTTCCCTCTTTACAAGAAATTTGACTTAAAATAGCTTTCTTCTCCCACCCTATGCTCTCTCCCATATTCTTAAAATTTTAACAATTGATGGTTATTATTAGTGCTTGGAAAGCACTGATATTAATACTGATTTTGAAATCCTGGGTGTTTTAAAATTGGGACAGTTGAATTTTCCTGTTTTCATGGTGTTATACTCCCTTGAAAGCCATTTACTTTGATCAGAAGACTAGCATTCATTTAAAAACAGGCTCTTTGTGAGTTTTAAAATGAAGCATATAAACCTGAAGTAAAGTAAGCTCAGTTTGTATTTTCAGATAAGAAGCAGAGGGGTGTTTTGTAAGATTTAGAACCATGGTTTCAAGTAACTGAAATTGCAATAAATTTGAACTTCTAAATCATCCCTTAACTCTATACTGCTATGAACTGCATTTATTCATTCATTCATTCAAAAAGTATATTCTGTGCTAGACGGTGTTCTTGGTTGTTAGGGTTCCAGAGGCAAATGAAACATATAAATCTTTGACTCATGTGGCTTCCATGCTTCTGGGGAGAGAGAGATTATAAACCACAATAAAGAAGCAAGCAATAAATAGGATAATTTCACAGAGTGTAAGGGCTATCTTGAAAATAAAGCAAGGTAATGTGGTGAGGTGCAGGAAAGCTATTTTAGGTAGGAGGTTTAGCTAAATAGTAGAAGAAAGGGGGAAGGGGTTTCTAGGCTAGGTAGAATGCAAAAATAAAGACCTAGAAGCAGAAATGCATGTGGTGTAATCAAGAAACTGAATGAATGAATGAATGAATGAATGAAAGAAAGAAAAAGAAAGGAAAGAAAGGAAGAAAGAGAGAGAAAGAGAGGGAGGGAGGGAGGAAGGGAGGGAGGAAGGAAGGGAGGGAGGGAGGGAGGGAGGGAGGGAGGGAGGGAGGGAAGAAGGAAGGGATCATTGTGGCTGGAGCAAAGGCAGGAAGTGTGCAGTGATAATGAAGCCAGAGAACTAGGTAGGGGACCTTTTAAATTTTATTTCAAGTGCTGTGAGACACGTTATAGGATTTTTACTGGAGAGTTGTACAGTCTAATTTACAGTGTAAAGAGATCGCTGGGATGCTTCATGATAGGGTGGAGGTATTTGCCAATGGTCTGCATCTTCCAGTGGTGTTCATCATATTAAAATTGTATGACTACCACAGTGACTTAAACCAATAGCTTAGTAGGCCAAATAGCCAATTTTTAAATATATTTGCCATAGACATCAAGATCTTATTTCTATCAACAAAGAAAGTTCTGTTTCTTAGAAGTATTATAAGGGAAAAAAAGAATTTCCTACTTAAAAAGCTTTCCATTTAAAAATGATCCCATTTAATGCACTAGAAGTGTATGTACATCACTGAGAGTAAGGAGATGGGGATTTTGAGCAATTGTTTGTGTACCTGCAGTCCAATTGTTGATGCTTCGGTTGGGTAACATCAGGCATGCTGTGGGGGTGAAACACATGACTCACGAAAACCTCCCTGGAGGCTTCTCTGGGGAACGGCGACAGTAACAAGCATCTTCATTTTTATGGTTCAGGAAGGAGTCTCAGGATGTAAGAGCAGGACAGGGTAGCCAGGAAGGGGTCTAGTACTACACTCTTACCTGTACCTGTGAAAGAACTGAACTTCAGGAGTACCTCAGGGGAGTTCCTGTATTCAACATTTAAAAGGGGGCCTCTAGTTATTGCAAGTCTTAAATAATAAACTGGCGTGTTTTTTATTTGATGTCACCTTTTCACTTCTGGGTGTGTAGTTTTCTGCCTGTATCTCAATACTGCAGATATGTTTGAGATATATTGCCAACAGCAATTATATTTAATAGAAGTCTACTCTCATGTCATTGGCTATCCACTTCTGACCAAGACCACATGAAAATTATTTTTTTACCTTGTGGAAAATTTTTATAAAACCAGAAAGCAGCAAAACCTTATGATGAACATCATAAAGCATGGTTTACAAAGTTTATATAGGTGTTCATATATATTTACATATAAATATATATCATTCTTCAACTGCTGTAAAATGTTATCTATGTAGTTTTTAAAACTAGTTTTTTCTGATTCAAATCTATACAAAATATACAAAATTTCTGTAAAAATTCAAACAGAGCAAAAAATGAATAAAATAAGTGAAAGTTCTTGAATTTTTACCCTTCAAAATAGCCAGTATTAACAGTTGTTAGGCAACTTGATTTTTTTTTTAACCTAATAACAGACATCTACCTTATTCTTTTTAAAAATGTATATCTTCATATTTGTGATTTATTCCCTAAATTCTCTCCCACCCCCCTTTGTTGTTTTTGCGCTCACTGTCTACTCTGTGTCCATTCACTGTGTGTTCTTTCCCGGTCTGCTTGTCTTTTCTTTTTATCTTTCTTCCTTTAGGAGGCACTGGGAACCTATCCCGGGACCTCCAGTGTGGGAGAGAGGCACTCAATTGCTTCAGCCACCTCATCTCCCTGGTCTGCTGCATCTCTCACTGTCTCTCCTCTGCGTCTCCCTTTGTTGCATCATCTTGCTGGGCCAGCTCTCTACGGCACAGGCTGCCAGCTCTCCATGGCATGGGCCATCAGCTTGCTTTCACCAGGAGGCCCCAGGAATCAAACCCAGGGCCTCCCATATGTTAGACGGGAGTCCAATTGCTTGAGCCACATCTGCTTCCCTACCTTATTTTTTTAAAATGCTGCATAGTACAGACGAATCGTCTTTTATTTAAATGATCTTTTAATAGATATTAGTTATATTCCCTTCTTTGCAGTTAAAACAAGCCTTTAAAAATACATATTATTGTAAAATTTTTTTTGCATTCTTTCATGAACTATTTCTGGAGGAGAAATTGCTTGGTCACCATATACTGCCAATTACCTTCCAAAAGATTATGCCAATTTGTATCCTAGATCTTCTAAACATTTTAATAAATCTTCTTCCACTGCTAGAATACTGTTTGCCAGTTAGACTTGAGTTTCTTCTTTATTATTCACTCCACTAAAAGTTTAGCAACTCAGTTAAAGTGAAAAGAATCTCAGTAAGTAGCAACTGCCACCCATCTCACTTTGGGGACTTCCTTCAGAAGCTTAAAATATTGAGGTTAAACTGGGTTTCTTCTTCCTGTCTAACTGATCTTTCAGCCAGCTAATCTGCCTGAATTCTGAGGTAAGGAAGTGAAGAGTGCAAGGCCAGTAGACTTGGCACTTGTTAGTTTCTTACTGCTTCTGCTAAAGATGTTGCTGTTCCCAGCTCTGAGGAAAATCCTTCAGGCCTTGTTGGAATTTCCTTGGCAACCCAAATGGCCTCATCTCAAGAGCCCTTCTTGGTGGTCAGCATTAGGAACAAACAAAAAGGAAAATCACAAGAAGAGTTGGACAAGGGTTGTCTTTGAAGCACTAGTCAACACATTTGCAGCTTGGCTTTGTGTTCCCCTGCCTCCAGCCCCAAGAGAATTTTAAGTGAATTTATGTCCAGACTGCAAATTTAATTAAGTAAAAAGTTTTATACCTTATATGGAAGTATTTTTATTAGAAACTTTGAAGAAATGCTGTCATCTTGGACAGCTAATAAAAATATAGGTGAACTGTTCTCTTTATGTTGAGTATTAGTAGAATCTGATGATCTGTCCCTCTCAACAGGGAATTGCTGCAGAGTAGATTTATGAAGAGGACACATCATGAAAGGAAATTTTTCTTGCTCTTCTTCAGAAAGCAGAGGGCTTCCCACTGTTTCCAGCTCACTTGTTTGATTGATCCAGTGGCTAGTTGATTTATTTGCCTCAGCAGAATCTCATGACCTTATCACTCACCAGAAGAGCTTCCTGATTTCTCCCTGTGTTACCGCCAATGGTCTGGTTTCACTCCCTAGAACTGAACTAAAATGCAAACAACCATGCTCCTTTTCCCTCGGCTACCATGTTAAAAGGCAGCTATCATACTTTCTACAATCTGAAAGCCAGTGGTTAATAATAACAAGTTAACATTCCTGCCTAATCAGTGTTTTTTTGAATGCACATCCTAGAGGCTAGAAAGTAACCCAGTTATTGCACAGGGAGCCATTGGGACAGTTTTCATCTTTAAAATGAGCTGCCTTGTCATTCAGTGGCTCTGTCTGGTAGTATAGAGTCTATTCCTACATAAAGAATACTTAACAATAATTATCAACAATTAACATAGATTCAGCACTTGCACTAATGCTGTGGGATTAGTGCTATCAACCCTGTTTTACCTGTTGGAAAACTTGAGGCACAGAGATAGTAAATAACTTCCCCAAATTTAAACAGCAACTGGTCTTAAATAGAGCCTATGCTGTTTTATGAGTATAATGCATTCTGCCTATTTGGGATTAGGGTCTATTTTAGGTCATAAGCCATAGTGAGGTGCAATTTATAATTTCTGGCATTGGTTTGTCTTTGAGGCACACATTGTGCTGAATAAGCTAATCACCAGAATTACTATTTAAAAAATTAGAAAAAAAGTTAAGGCTCTTATGGAGACTGGATGTTTGTGCTGCTACAGTGAGATTAGCCGGGAAGACCAAATAAACTGGTGCTGACAGCAAAGTGCAGTAGGAGTTCAGCTAAAGACAAGATAACTGTGTGGGCTGGAGCAATTGATCACAGAGAAAGGAGGGACTTTAGAAGCATCTTTCTGTTTAGAGAAAGTAAATAACAGAAGATAAGAATTTAGTCACAATGAAACATTCTTCCTTGGAGAAAGAGGTAAGAGATAGGAGAAATAAAATGGAATGGAACTATCGGCAGTTTAACAATACAAATGAATGACTTGGATGCTCCAATAAAGGCAAAATAGTGTGACTTTTAAAATTCTTTGAAACAAGGGTCAAAATCTCCCCAAATTTGATGAAATATAACAAGTTTCAATTTTAATTCATAGTTAGAACCATCTGGAGAATTAGCAAAAATAGATTAGATAACCACGCCAGATAATCAAGAGTTAGAACTCACTTGATTTACAGATCCCTGCTTATACTTTACTGAAAATCACCCCATGATTGACTTTCAGGCTTTCATTATTCACCCTCAGTATAGATATATTCAACTCTAGGTCATTAAGTCTGATAGATAAACAGTATCATAACACTTTTTTTTCTGATGAAACAGAAGAGCAATTATTATGGGACTATTTCACTAAAGTGATCATAGGACTAGTATTGAAAACTTAAATAAGCATGTTAAACCTTAACTCCTCTGAACTCATTTTCCTAATTCATAGTTCTATCTGACCTGACTTCTCTACAGTTGTTGCCTGAAAAGTGCTGAATATATTTTAAAATATTATATAAACCTTAATTATCATTGTCTTTTTCATTATTTAAATGTGCTAATGCTCTCTCTCTCTGTTTTTGCTTTGTTTTCTTTTGCAGTAAGATTGGATGGGATGAAAGTTGTTCTTTACCTTTCAAATTACGTTGCTAATTTGGCTCTTAGGGGTTTCATGCTACATTACCCTGCTCTACCCACACTAATGAAATGTGTCTGGTTGTCTTTCCAAGAATAATTTTATTCCATGCACATTTTTATCAGACCCAAATGTCTCTTTTCCTCTCTACTTTGCCAAGTTGACAAAGACCTAACACAAGTGCTTCTTTTTCTTATATCCTTTCTGGAACATTCTAGCTCATGTTAATGACTTCTGTGTCTAAATTCCCATACCACCTAATATTTACTATTTGTACCACTTGTCATTTAACGTGGACTCCTTTGTTTTCATTTTGTTTTGTCTTATCATTTCTAAACAGGAGCAGAAGATGTGGGGGGAAGGGAGAAGCAGAAGTCTTGTGAGTTGGTTGCTAGTGATAGTGATGACTAATTGGGGAGATTGGGGAGAATCAGCCTCTTCTTATCCTTTAGCTCAGGACTTTTTGTGTGTGTGTGTGTGTGTGAGGTACTGGGGACCGGAGATTGAACCCAGGACCTTGTATGTGGGAAGCCGGTGCAAAACCACTGAGCCACATCAGCTCCCAGAGTCGGTTTCCTCCTTTGTTTTGCTTGTTGTTTGTTTTTGTTTTTCTTGGAGGCACCAGGAGCTGAACTGGGACCTCCCATGTGGGAAGCAGGCACTCAACTGCTTGAGCCACATCCACTCCCCAGGACTTTTTTTTTTAAGACTATGAAAATAGACTATGAGAATTTCTTGGAGAGACAGGTGATTTCTCAAAGTATTTTTATTGTATCATTTTTTCATTCTGGTAACTCCTTAGAAATTATTATTTCTTATGATCATTGATGAAGTGTTTTATTAGGTTGCTTGAAATGCACATTCTTGCCCATGTCATACATTTTTAGTTTTTCAGTTAAGACAGTCATGTAAATGCTAACATTTTACATGTAGTTTGTTCTTCTTTCATTAAAATCCCATTTATATATTTTTCTCATACTGACAGCTTAGTGAACATTGTTAATTGGATGATTGAAATAGTGTGAAGAATACATCAATCCTTTTTTGTCTTTAATAAAAACAAAGTGCAGAGTGGCACAGGACATATTGAAAAAAAAAAGCAGCTGTTAGCACAGAAAGGTATTCTATTGCAGGACATGGTGTTACTGTTTTCCCAAGGGTAGCACATTTTAGATCATGGACCATCCAACATTCTACTTTTGGAGATGAGCTACTTCTTTTGTAAAACATGAAATAGTACAAAATTAGGGGTAAGGTGGATCAAACTTGGAAAGGATTTATCAATGAATGGTATTTATCATTGAATTTATTAGTGCTGAGCAGTGTTACAACCCTGTTTCAGTACATATTTTACTTATTGTTTGGATTCCAAGGATACCATTATGCCGAATAACCAAGTATATTATTAATAATATACAAGAACAGCTTAAGCTGAAATGTAGCTATGTATTAAGATGATTTGTTTGAGAAAAACCTTTTGGTCAGAAATAAGTTCATCTCTTCTCATGGTGTCTTTGGATCGCATTCCTTGTTTCTTAAATGAAACTTACAGCTAAACCCTCTTTCAATATCAGCTTATTTGGGATACAGAGTAATAAGTAAGGGGAATTTGAGAAATCTCAAGTAAGTAGCCTCTAGTTCAATACTTGTATGAAGAAAACCTAGGTGGATAATTTTACTTTCTAGTTGAATCATGATCTCCAAGAAGTCATTCCCTTACACTACACTCTGGAAGGAAGGTCATGTTTAGTAAAATAACACTACTACGACTTTAAAAATAGTTGTGAAACTCTTTTCCAAAGTGAGGAATTCTCATAGAGTAACTTTTTTCATCATGACATTATGAAAACATCTGTAAAAATGTGCCAAGAGATTTTCACGGGAAGATGGCAGCGTTGTTCCTGTCCCCGCACGTCTTGTGAAACCCTCTGAAGGAAATCCTATTAAGGGTCATAGAGTTCCATTAGTTCTTTTGATAGACCTGGATTCATATTATATTTTGGTTTCCAGTTATACTTTTAAAAATCATGTGGTTTTTCATTCCTAAAAAATGTGTTGAAGTAGCACAACATGCAAGTTTTATTAAAATAAAAACCTAAAACAAGTGAAAATAAAGAGACTTATTGAAAGATCTACTTTCTCTAATGTTATATACTAGGGGCTATATACGCATATGCTTGTGTATTTTTAAATCTGTACCTTTTTTGCTCTATACCATGCTGTGATTTATACTGTACTTTAGCTGTGCTGTTTTGGGCTAAACTTCTAGCCTGTGAACCTCAGTGTGGCAAGAATACGGAAAAAAGGATTTAAATCAAAGGGTTAGAAGATTAGAGTCATTTCAGAGTTTTCTGGATAATAGAGAAATGCATTTTGATGTAGAAAAATACTGGGTTTTCTAATTCTTGAGCTGTTGCTTCAAATCCTGGCTTTCTTCCTTACTAGGTAAGTGATCTAGGTCAGGGTACATAATGTCTCTGAGCCTTAAATTTCTCATTGGAAAACTGAGGGTTATAAAACCTGTCTCCTTGTATTATGAGAATAAAATGAGATAATGTTTGTGAAGTACTCCAGGCACAGAGCAGGTGCTTAATAAATATTATTTCCCTTTCCCCACCCCTTACCCCTGTCTTCATGTGAATATGGGATAGGAGAAAATATGAAAAAAGAAAAAGGAAAATGGAACAAGTAAAGTAACTGAAGCAATTTATTTTTAATTGTTGGACAGGATCAAAAGAAAGTAGCAAAAAAATAACACTGCAGTATTTTTGTTTTTGTTAGAAAAGGTCTTAATTTAGAATGATTTTGCACTAGTTTCCATAGGAGTATATAGGAGAAATTTTGTGGTGATGTTGTTTTCTCTTTCCCCTCTTCTTTCCTGAAAGTAACAAGCCTCTAGCCAATCTCTGATAGTATATTAAGAATTGTTTTTATATTCACATAAACCATTATGATTTTTACATCTGAGACTGTAGAAAGCTGACAAAGCATGCAGAGTACATGAAAAAATAAGGCAGGCCTTTGTACTAAAAAAGTGGGTCACTTTCTGCTTAAAAATTTTGATGGCTTCCCATTGCCCTTGCAATGAAGCCAAGAATCCCTATTATGACCTCCAAAGCCCTTTGTAATCCTGCCTGTCTTTTCCCAAAGTCATTTTGCAGTCTTTCCTTGCTGATGGTACTCCAGTCACACAGGTGTTCTTTCATTCCACTAACATACAGCCTTGTCTTGCCCTCGGGCCTTTGTACATGCCATTTCCTCTGCCTGAAATGCTCTACCTACCCAGGTGGCTCAGGCTCACCCATAATTCATCACTGTAAATGGCACCTCTTCGGGGAAATTTTCTGTGAATTCTCAACCTAGGCCAGGCCCATCTAGTATAAGCTCTCCTTGTACATTATGCTTTTCTTTCATGACACATACCACACCGGTTATCCAATAGCTGCATATTTTAATTTTAGGTTAAATGTTTGTCTTCACCAAGAAGCCATTTGCTCCAAAAGTGAAGAGATGACGTATGGCAAACTATGGCCCATAGGCCATATCTGGCCCATAGCCTGTTTTTGAGTTGTTCGCAATCTAAGAAGCATTTCAATTTTAAAGAGTTATACGAAAAAAAACAAAAACAAAACACTAATATTTGACAGAGGTAGGAGGTGAGTGGCAAAGACCCTTGAAAGAAAAAATTTGCCAATATTTCACTTGCGGTCATTGCTGTATATTTTGAATAGAGTCAGTTAATAAAATCCATCATGATATTTTTGTAAGCGCTTTGAAGACCTGCGTCTGTGTGATTATCAGAGGGTTCTTAGCTAAACACCTGTACTCAAAGTGTGTTAATAAACTGTCAATATGGAGGTGATTTCTAATGTCATGGAGCTTTTTAGTGTATATTGCCCTGCTGAACATATTTATTAGCAATTTGGATCAACACATAAAAACAATCAGATTTGGAGATGACACAAAATTGACAAGGTTGGCTATCTAGAATTTTACATGACAGGATTAAGATGGAGAATGATCTTGACACAAGGAATTTAACAAAAAGTAAAGTAAACTATATCAGCCCAAAATTTAAAGTGAGTAAGTAGACATGGTAAATCCTATTTTATCCATATAGAAATTTTATGACTTTCATAAGATTTAGATTTTTTCTAATGTGTCCAATATTCAAAAATAGTTGAGGGTATGTGGTTACAGCAACTAGGACTGTGAGATGCCTAGCACTAACCAGAGAAGAATAATAGATATAGCTCAACTGCCCTCTTTAGAGAAGAGAAGGCTTGAGGGCTGGGAAGTTCATGAAGGCTGTCTTCCAGTGAGAGGCAGTAGATTTGTCATCTGTTGCTTCATGTCAAATTGCGATAGAAAATGAATGTTTCATGGGGATAGTGTTTATTTCAATATAAGAATGAATTACATAGGGAATAAAACATTATCATTAATTTGTTTATGAAGATTTTATTAAGTCCTCATTTGAACCAGCCACCATGTTAGGGGTTAGGATTACAAAAATGAATAGAACATAATCCCTGTTCTTAAAGTGCTCTCATTATAGTTGGCAAGACAAACCTGTAAACAATGCAGGATGTTAGTTTGTCAGGCTGCTAAGACAAATACCACAGAATGGGTAGGCTTAAACAACAGGGATTTATTGGCTCATGGTTTGGAAGGCTAGCAGTCCAAAATCCAAGCAGCAGCAAGGCTATGCTTTCTCCCTAAAGCCTATAGTGTTCCAGTGCTGGCTGCCCTTGGGGTTCTTGGCTTGCATCTTCTCCTGTCACATGGGGATCTCTCTCTCCTTGTCTCTGCTCTTCCAGTTTCCATTGACTTCCGGCTTCTGGCTGCCCCCTGCAGCTTTCTCTGACTGACTGCATCTGAATTTCTTCTGTTATAAGGTATTCCAGTAATACAGATTAAGGCCCACCGATTCAGTTGGCCACGCCTTAACTAATAATATCTTCAAAACATCCTATTTTCAAATAAGTTCACATGCACAGGGATAAAGATTAAGATTAAGAACATATGTTTGTCGGGTACATAATTCAATCTACCCCCAATGTTCTAGGCCAGAAAAGGGAGTAGAGAGTGGCTTGGGAGTGGGCACAGGTGACATTTGAATTGATTATTGAATTTGATTGCTTTTTCTTTCTCTATAATGTTTAAGAAGAAGCCAGTGACTATATGTAAGGAATATAGTATTGGATGGGAAAATGGACTAGATGGTCTTTGAGTTCTTTTAAGATTCTCTGATTTGATGAGTATCAAATGAATGGCACATGGGATTCAAAAATAAGAGACAGAACTTTAGGCTAGAGTAGACTCTGGAACAAGAGAGTGAATGGACCCTCAGGCTCAATGTCCATGTCAGTAAAGTGATCGTTACCTATTGGTGACTCAGTTAGTGGCCCACCAGATACAAATGAAGAAACTCTCAAGGTTGTTTTTATATAGTTGTTTGTCTGTCCTTGTATCCGAACCTTACTCTCTTTCAATTCCCTTTTTCCTGCTTCTGCAGTATTTTCTATTGTTCTAATTTGGTACATGTTCTCAGAGACCTCAGTGAAGGGTACATTTTAAAAATCTGCTAAATAAATAATAGCATGACTACTACAGATTTAATTATAGCTATACAGCTGCCTGTTTGAAGTGTTCTGCTAGGGCCATATGGTCCCTTGTACACTCCAGCCCTGGAAGGACCTGTTTTAAGTATTTCCCAGCTGATGATACTGAATTCTCAGAGAACTGCTGACAGCTCCTTGGAAATCAACAGGTGGTGTGCTTTACCTTGACTCTCCTTGGATGGACACTATATTGACAATTTCTTATTAGGCCTCAAGTAATCAGATATTAAAGCACCCGCCCAGATAGTTATATCTACTTGCTAGTTTTGCAGGCTGATTTTTGTCACTACAGATGATGTAAGTGAGAACTACTTCTACATTTAACCACTTTTACTCGACAGCATTTTAAAAAAGTATTTTAACAAATGATTCTTTTGTTTTCTGACCCAGGGGTGTGGTGGGAACAGAAGCGGAGGAGGGCTCAGGAGAGGGCCTGTGGTCCCAGCCCTGAAGCTGTTCTGTGAGCATGACCTTGAACAAATATTTAGCTTCTCTGGTCCTCAGTTAGGGAAGCCAGGACTGGGCTCTTCTTGGTCTCTTCCAGCCCTGAAATTCTGTGCTTGTGATTTTGCTGTGAAACAAGCTCTTGCTGGTGATTATGCATGTGTAGGAGAGCAGCAGTTTTTCATTTTCCCTTTGTGGCATTCTATGTGTTGCTTTCCCTAGTGCTTAGAAAGCCCAAATTTCCCATCCCTTGGGCCACAGATATCTTTCATTATGAATTTGGCATAAAGGTCTAAACTACAAAGTGTAGCAGAGTTTTAGCCTTTGTTGTGTACTTTTTTCAGTTCAAAGTCTATCCAATGCAGTAGTTCTTTTTAAAACTTTTTTATTTTAGTAACATATACACAACCAAAAATTTCCCCCTTTTAACCACATACAAATATATAATTCAGTGCTGTTAATTGCATTCACAATGTTGTGCTACTATCACCACCAACCATCACTAAAACTTTTCCATGGTAGCCAACTTTTTCCAGGTCAAGGATCCATTTGAGCTTGTGGTGAAATTATGGACTTTCACCAGAAAAATGTACAATAAATGCATTGGCATAAAAAGCTGCATAATTTCAAGGTGCCCCTGGGTCCCAGGAGTACTACCAGGGATCCCAAGTTAAGAACTTCTGCTCTCTGCTTTGATGAGGGCCCTGCCTTCTCCTTACTGTTTTTTTTTTTTTTTTATAAATATATATATTTTTATAAATATATTTTTTTATTGAAATGTACAACTCATTCCTGAGCATATAGTAACATTATATGTATAGTAAAAGTTGGGAACTCACAAAACAAACATAGGTAACATCATAAAGGTATTCCACACATAATATTCCACCAGCTTCTTGCTCTGTGGTGATACATTTCTTATAAACTAGGCAAGAGCATCATGAAAATATGATTACTTGCTGTAGTCTGTACCTCCTTACTGTTTTGAGTGAAGGGAAGTAGGTGAGATTGAGAACAAAGAGGCATGTGATCTGAAGCACCAGCTCTGAGGTTCATATGGTACCCAGGGGCAGAGCATTGGTTCATAGATTATACTGGGGTGTTTTTTGTTTGTTTGTTTGTTTGTTTGTTTTTTCCAGTTCCTGCACAAGAAAAGCATTCTGCATAGGTGTTTATCAAGCCATTGACTTTTGACTCTTGAATGCCTGCTATGCTTCCATTGAGTCCACACTCCCTCCTCTTGACCATTGAACTTTTTATTTTTAAGAGCACAGTCTATGGTTTCATTAGCTACCCCAACTTGGATATGTGCAAAAGAGAATGCATATGAAACATTTCCCCTTAAACTGTGATTTTTCTCTTGAAGTCAGTAATCCCACGATGTTAGTTTTTGTTTGTTGGTTTGTTTTCTTTTGGTTGTTTCCTCTGAAACCCCTATCCTAATGGCAGCTGGAGATTGTACGACCAAAAAAACCACAATGCTTAGGTTCTTTCTTTTTGGGGTGGAGAGGGAAGACTGTGTTAACAGGTATTGCTTTTTAGATGTTACTAGATAGGGCAAGAGTCAGAAGTAAAGCTTTTCATGTTCTTTCCTGCTAAAAACAGTCATTCAAGGACAAGTGTGTCATTCTGAGGGAATGCAGATAAAATGGTGCTGTTATTGTGAGGAATTATATTTGTTTTACAGTATAGCTACATTAATCCACCCACGCTTACCTCAGGCATTCAGTTCATCTGATTTCAGCTTTATACCAAGGGGTGGATCTCTCTGCAACCTTCTCAAGTTAAAACTCATGCGTTTATAGACTTGATAGAATTAACTTATCTACAGAGACACTTTTCTGGATGGCTTTATGATTTTAAGTTTATAATGCAAGCTGGGGAAGGAGATTTCTTCCTAAAATTCAGGGGATTTTATATCTGAATTAAATGTTGTGCCAGTCTAACTGCATTTTACTTTATTCCTTTGGAAGAGAAAAATTTTATTTTGCCAATCACTTTCTCTTTCCCATTTTTTCTAGGATTATAAGTCTCTAACATGATGATATGTTACCTTTTATTGACTCTTACTATGCTATTTCAGCCACTGTGCTAAGACTGTTTACACTTTATTACCAGTAAAGTATTATTATAGATCTCACTTTATAGATGAAGAAGCTAAGGGCAGAAGGTAAATAATTCTCTGATCTTCTCAGCAACTGTTGTTCAGGTTAAAATATGTTAAAATTTTAGGGCACAGGTATTTTTAGTGTCCAATCAGATTTTTACTGGTGTATTTAGTATTGACCAATATTGTTGAAATATTTGCATTTGATATAAGTGAACATTAGCACTTGAAGAAATGCAGTTTTGCTTTTGTGTATCATTCTAGAATCTTCCTTTTCTTTATGCTCTGTAGGCATTCAACAAGTACTATACCTTCCATCTTTTAATTTTTCTTAAATAAGTTTTTATCATTCTTTCCTCACTGTTGCTTTCTTAGTTCAGGGTCTCATAGTATTCCTTCATTTGCCACTTTCATTGAGGGGCCTATTAACTTCCCAGCCCTGTGCTTACTTTCAAACATCATTTAATTTATTTCTTTTAACAACACTATTAAGTAGTCATTTATTATCCTCATTTTACAGATGTAGAAGCTACAGCTAGGATGTAGAAGAACTGAGGTTTGCTTACAGTTCTGTGTGATTCCAAAGCCTGTTCTCTTTTATCCCTACTTGAATTGAAAACAACCGGCAAACAGTTACCAAGCATAGCTTGGCAAAGCTTGGACTCTGGAGCGAGACAGCATTTGGTTTGAATCCTGGCTCTGCCTTTCCTAGTTTTGTGATCTAAGTTCTACTTACGTACCGTTATGTAAACGATCTAAATCTCAATTCCCTCATGGACAAATGGTGACAATGATAATGACTCATTCTTAGAAATGTGATGAGAATTAAATAAAATAGTGCATGCAAAGTTCTTGGTCCAGTGCCTGGCACAAGATAAACATAAAAAAAATGGTCATTAGTATTATTGTTACTACTAATAATTTAAAATTTATTATTGAAGATCTTTGTGTCTCTTGGTAACAATGGGGTCTCTAAATTGCAGTCCTTCCATTCTGAGTTTCAGAGTCTTAAATTAGGAAGGAATTCAATGTGCAGCAATCTTCCCAAAGCAGGTCTCCCCTTGAAGACCTCATTGATAGATCCTGGAGAAGTGAAGAACTTTCAGGCACTTCAGGAGGGGATGGTTTTATTTTATTATTATTATTAAATGAATTTATCTGTCAAGAAGGCTAAAAATTAATATTGAAAAAATTAAAAACTATAGTACAAGTATCTGGAACTAGTGAAAATCCTCCTAGTCTCACCAGAGACCTTGCTCAAGTTTGCTATCACCAAATGAAGGACCTTTTGTGGAGCTCTTAGGTTCCTTGGTTGTATTTATGGAGAGTATAAGCACACCACAGTACAGGTGTGATCACGTGGACTTCACTCATTTAACAAATGTTTATCAAACACTTACTGCAAGTCTTGTATCTATGTTACTCACTGGGGAAACAAAATTGAATTATATGTGGTCTCTTTTTATAGAGTGCTTTAGTATCCTTTTTAAAGGTACATATAATCTAATAAGAGTCACAGAGAAGTAAGTCAATGAATGTATGGTGATAGTTTAGTCACAGAGGTAAGCATAGAATCCCATGGTAGAATAAAGTAAGGGAAAGTGAGGGTCAGACTTACCCTTCCTGTAATGCCTGACTTGAGTTTGGAAGCATAAGTGGGATTTAGCATTCTAAGGAACAGGGTAGGCAGGGCAGGACATCCAGGCAGAGGGATTTCCAACCTGAAAAATTAATGGGAATTTCAAGTCTCCTTTCTTAACACATGGAGCAGGTGACCTTCCCTTACAAACAATGTAATTCACTATACAAAAATGAAAGAGGAAAAGCACTTTTAAAAACATTACCTGTGATATAATTGTCTCGGTGACAGTGATTGTCTTGATGGGTGGAGACTCACACAATAACTGAAAGAATATTGAATTACCATCCTAGGGAGTTCTGCTACATTCTCTAATAGGATGGCAAAAATTCCCTGAGTACAAGGGCAGTGCCTAGTGAAGGAAGACAGATCATTATGCTAAGCCCTCAATATTGATGATTGTACTTATGAATCTTTTCTTGTGAAAGTGAAGCTTAGCCTAATATTATATATTGCCTAAGAGTTACCTCCTGAAAGCCTCCTTGTTGCTCCAATGTGGCCTCTCTCTAAGCCAAACTCAGCATATAAACGTACTACCTTCTCCCTGGTGAGGGACATGACTCCCGAGGATGCGCCTCCTGGCACCAAGGGATTACTACCAAATACAAACTAGCAATGCATCTGGAAAAAGACTTTGCCCAAAAGGGGGTAATGGTAAATACAAATGAATTTTTATGGCAAAGCTATTTCAAAATGAGTCGGGAGGTCATTCCGGAGGTTACCCTCATGCAAGTCTCAGCAGGATCTCATTGACTGCCACAGTAAACAGTGCTTCAAATAGCAGTGCTCCTGAGGGCTCTGAAGACATCCAGACAGTTCAAGAATTTGGCACCCTGTCAATGTGCCTTACGTTGGAATTTAAGCTCCCCAGTGTAACAGAGTTAAACTCATTTATAGTTTCCCTACACATGGCACTTCTGCCCCTTTTATTTGAACCTATAATTAGCACTATACTTGTTAAATATATGTCCCAGAATCTTTTAAATCTTTGGCCCTGAATCTCAGCAGAGTTGCAACACCAGCTCTCCAGTTCATTGGATTCACCCAGGACAACTAACAAGGAGATGATGATGGACAATGCCCATCCCAAGGAACATAGAGTGTCTGCAACTGCAAGCAAGATAGTTCCATACATCTGCTCCATGGGATCTAAGCCCCCGTCAATTAGACACAGAATGACATCACCATCCCCAAATCCTCAAGATTGGGGAATGAACAATGGACTAAAGTAGACTTATTAATATTCTAGCAATGGAAGAACTTTTATCGTTGATATAAAGGCAGTGGCCACCAGAGGTTCTGAGGGGTGGGAGAAGGAAGAATAAGTGTAATATGGGGGCATTTTTGGGACATTGAAATTCTCCTGCATTACATTGCAATGATGGATATAGGCCATTATATATTTAGTTACAACCTACAAAATTGTGTGGGACAGAATATAAACTATGATGTAAACTATAGTCCATGGTTAGTATCCGTACTTCAATATGTGTTCATCAGTTTTAACTAATGTACCACACTAATGAAGGATGTTGTTAATATGGGAAGGTGTGGGAGGGGGAGGGAGTAGGACATATGGAAATCCCCTATATATATGTGTGTACATATATATGTATTTTAAAGCACAACTTTGTAGGGCACTTTTTAAAAAAAGACTTATTTATTCCCTCTCCCCCTCATTGTTTGCACTTGCTGTCTGCTCTCTGTGTCCATTTGCTGTGTCGTCTCTGTGTCTGCTCGTGTTCTCTTTAGAAGGCACCGAGAACTGAACCTGGAACCTCCCATGTGGGAGAGAGGTGCTGAATTGCTTAAACCACCTCAGCTCCCTGCTTTTTGTGTCTCTCATTGTGTTTCCTGTTTGTATCTCCTTGTTGCGTCATCTTGTTGTGTCAGCTCACAGTGCCAGCCCATCGCACCAGCTCACTGTCTTGCTCATCTTCTCTAGGAGGCACCGGGAACCAAACCTGGGACCTCCCATGTGGTAGGCAGGAGCTCAGTCACTTGTGCCACATCTGCTTCCCATCCCCTTTATTTTTTATGTAACATTTATGTAATATAAAGGTTCTTTAACAATAAAAAATACAATTAAAAAAAATAACATAACCTAACTCAGCTAGCACCTAGAATTTCCAGGTTCTTGGCTTTCTTTAGTTAGTTTATTCCTTTTTAAAGTGTTGTTCTCTTTATTTGGGTTTTCTCCTTTCCCTCTTTCTCTGACCCATTTCATGTGATGCAATTAAATACTGTTAAATACTTTAAAATGTGCTCATTAAAGTTTTTTTTTTACTGTTATCTGTACAGAGTCTAAACCATTGTAGATGCTTAACATTGGTTTGCTATGTGAAAAGTTCAGGGATTTCAGGACAGTATCTTCCAAATTTTAGGTAGTAAAATATGTTCATCAGAAATATGTGGATTTCACAGTGTAGTGAAGTGGAAAAAATATTAAAAAATTAGAATGTTTGGATTCAAGTCCTAGCTTGGCCATTTGGCTGTATGAGGTTGGTGAAGTTCCTTAAACTTTTAAGCCTCAGGTTCCCTCATTAGAAAATGATGTAGTAATACATTGCTCACAAGCTTCCTGTGAGATTTCAAGTAAAATAGGATATATGACATGGTATAAAAATTACAAATGGTTTATACATATTGACAATGTTATTTTTTAGTGATAAGAAAAAACATGACTAAAGATTCTGACAAGTCGATTTTTAAACTAGGTCAGTACTTGAAATTTCATCCTGTTTAGGAAATCAGAATTGATGGATTGTACTTAATGTTATATTTAGCTTAATAGTCATTTGTAGATGTGCTGCTTTGCAGAATCATTTGCATTAAAAGTGGTGAGATGTCTATATTTGGAAGGAGAGATTAGAAAATCAAATTTTCACCCTCAGGGGACTGTTTTCACTTTGAAGTTGTATTTCTTAGATGGAATAAGTGAACATAAAAGAGTGTTCAAAAAGTAAAAACGTGTAGCCACAAAGCCTTTTTGCATCTTGATTATTTAATGACTTTTTCTACATTATTTCATATTTTATACTCCCTGGAAATCTCAGACCACATCATAAATGTTAAGTATCTATAACATTATAAATGATTGTCTAAACTTTGGATTCTGTGGGTTATCAAGCAATAGCTTCTGTTTTTAGGCTGTTTAAATTTACCCACTGGACATTCTTCCAAATTACAGCCTGAATATAACCGAAAGGACAATCAGAGTTTCATTTAAAACAAAACAAACAGTTTGTAGTAATTATTCCAGTAGCTCTATCACACCAAAAAAGTCTTATCCTACAAATTAGTTTAAAGAGATGAGTGAAGAATATCCTTATTTAATAGAAAAATTTTGAGATAATTTTTCATGTGTGTTCTTAGAATACAAGGCAACACCTAAATAAGCTTCGAAAACAGTGATGCTTATCTTTTACCTTCTTCTACCATTTCCTAGTTCGGCAACCATTCACTTTAGAGTAAGGAAGTGAGATTTAGGAATTGAATGCTGGTGTGTGGATAAGATGGTGTTTGTCTGCTATTCAGGAACACACAAACCCTGCACTCAGCCCCACACTCTGTCTGGTATGTCATCAGGGGAAAAGTGTACACAGAGAAACAAAGGGCAAGGAACCCTTTATTACTGGCACAGTCTTTGGCTTCAGATTCCAAAGCAGAACCCTGGTGAACTAGGCAGGACCTTCTGCTCATCTGGGTAGCTGAAAAGAAGCTATAGGCTAAACAGGCTCTTTGTGCTTGGAATCCAAACCTGAATTTCACACATGGAGCAGGTGACCTGTCTTTACAAACAGTGGAGTTCACTACACTTATAGATATGGATCTTACATATGTGGCTCTTGATTCAGTCCTACAAAGAAAGGCCAGAATATAGTTTTCAGTGAGAAGAACTATTTTCTCAATATTGAGGGCATAGCTGGTCTAGGCTACTTGTCTTAGAAGTTGATTATTTCACATCAGCTCTTTCCTCCTCTGGGGGTGGGGGTGGGGGGTGGGGGGTGGGAGGATGAGTTACAGGGACAGCCTTCAGTTAACTATGGAAGCCAGCTGTAAGCAATGTACTGGTTTCCAGCCATCATACTCTAGGATTCCCAGAGTTTGAGACTGTAGATCTGCTCCTTGTGGTCAAATGTAGCTTTTTGATAGGTCCAGTCTATCTCAGAGTTGTCCAAGGATTAGTTTTTACAAGGCTGCTTATCATGGCTTGTTTATTCATCCAAACCCTTTGGAGGTTTTTACCTGAGAAATGTATATTTGATTACGTTTTATTTAAGGTTAGTGGTGGGATTTTAGGGTTTGTATACAAATGGAAACAGGAATGCATCATTCAGACATAGACCAAGTATTGTGTACATTCAGGTACTGTCACCCATATGTATAGCAGGAGGAGAGAATGCAGTAGGGTGATTTACTTTCTGTGTAGGATAAATTTTTAAAAAATGGGGGGTAGAGACTGAGCCCCATATTTTAAAAATCTTACTAGGTACTTTATATCTCCTATCTCTTCTAATCTTTATAGAAGCCTTTAAAATATGGTTTAAGGCTATGGAATATGATTTTAGTTTTTCACAGTCCTTTATTTTCCTTAAGGGATCCCTGCCAAGGGAATGCTACATGTAAGCCAAATTTGCAATGAAGTAAGTTTATTTATTAAGCAACTCATTGTAGTAAAGCATTTTTAAAGTAAAAAATATACATATACAGTATATATATATATATATATATATACTGTATATGTATGTGTGTATATGTATATTTTTAAGCACAAGCATAAATCTACTATATGATAATTTCTCACAATGTGACCACACTTTCTAAAATTTATTTTTAGATATTTGGGAATCTTTTACATGCTATTTTATAAAGAAATTTTTTCTTGATTTCCTCCTCAGAGTGTTTATAATTCATGCATAGAAACTACTGATTTTTGGGTGTTGATGTTGTAACCCACCACTTTTTAAAAATCATTTATTAGCTCTAGAAGCTTTGTTGTGAATTTTCAGGATTTGCTATATATAAGATCATGTAGTGTACAAGTAGGGGAAGTTTTACTTCTTCCTTTCCAGTTTGGATGCCTTTTATTTTATTTTTTTCTTTCCTAATTGCTCTGGCTAGAACTTCTTAGTACAATGATGAATAACATTGGTGACAGTGGGCAACCTTGTTTTGATCTTGATCTTAGTATTAGAGAGAAAGCTTTTATTCTTTTACTATTGAGCGTGATATTGGCTGTGGGTTTTTCATACATGATTTGATCATATTGAGTAAGTTTCCTTCTATTCCTAGATTTCTAAGTGTTTTTATGAAGGGGGGGGGTGCTGGATTTTATCAGTTGCCTTTTCTGTGTTAATTGAGATCATGTTTTTTCCCCCATTGTTCTATCAATGTGTTATATTACATTAGTTGATTTCTTATGTTGAATCACCCTTTCATACCTGGAATAAATTCCACTCAGTCATGGTGTATAATATTTCAATGTGCTGTTGGATTTGGTTTGCTAGTATTTTGTTGAGGATTTTTGCTTCATATTTATATAGGATATTGGTCTGTAATATTCTTTTTTTTTTGTATAAACATTAAAATTACATTTTTAAAAATATTTTTAAAATTTATTGAAGTATATCACATATACATAAACATACATAAACAATAAGTATATAGTAATAGTTGTGAACTTACAAAACAAACATACGTAACATCATATAGGGACATCATACCTCATACTATCAATAAAATCTTGCATTGTTGTGAAACATTTTTAACTAATGATTAAAGAGCATCCTACCACAATATTACTACCAACCAAAGTATACTACATTTGGTGTATTTTTCCCTCAACCCATCCTATTATTATTATTATATCATTTATATATAAACATACATAAACAGTAAGATTATAGTAAAAGTTGTGAACTTACAAAGCAAACATGCATAACATCATACAGGGATCTTGTGGTAGCTTCATCTGGGGTTCGTATGAGGGTGATGTCGGCTTCATAGAATGAGTTAGGAAGTGTTCTCTTGTCTTCAGTTTTTTTTTGGAAGAGTTTCAGCAAGATTGGGGTTAATTCTTCTTAGCATGTTTGGTAAGAATCACCAGTAAAGTCATCTAGTACTGGGATTTTTTTGTGGTTGTTGGGAGAGTTTTAATTACTGACTCAATCTCTTTACTTCTTATTTGTCTGTTGAGATCTTTTTTTTATCTTGAGTCAGTGTAGGTAGTATGAATGTTTCTAGGAATTTGTCCACTTCATCTAGGTTACATAATTTGTTGGCATACAGTTGTTCATAGTGTCCTCTTATCATCTTTTTTATTTCTGTGAGGTCATGAGTAAGGTCCCCTGCTATGTTTCTTATTCTAGGTATTTGTGTCCTCTCTCTTTTCTTTGTTATTCTAGATAAAGAATGTTGATTTTATGGATCTTTCAAAGAATCTCCTTTTGGTTTCCTTGATTCTCTTCTATTGTTTTTGTATTTTCTATTTAATTCATCTCCACTCTAATCTTTATTTTCTTTATCTGCCAGCTTTAGGTTTAGTTTGCTCTGCTTTTCAAGCTCTTCCAGTTATGAGGTTAGGTCTCTGATTTGAAATCTTGCTTCTTTCTTCAGCGTAAGCTTTTTTTTTTTTTTTTTTTTTTTTAATTATGGGTAAAAATCAAAATTCTCACAATACATACAAACATTTGCAAAATGATATATAAATATATATGCATATATGTGTATTTGCTTACAAAAATGTTATTTATATATATATATATACATATATTTTAAGAGGTTGCTTAGATTACCCAAAATATTACACAGAACCCACTGGGATTCCCATGTTGCCCACCTCCCACACCTCCCACCACATCCCACACAAACATCTCCCACAGTGTGGCCCACCACCCTCAATGAACTTACACATCCTGGAACCTTGCTACCAACCATAGACCACAGTTCACACTGTAGACCACACTCTCTCCCACTCAGTTCTTAGTGGTGTGTGCTGATTTAAAATGGCCTACATCCGTTGCCACAACAGTACTCAGGACAACCTCCAACTCCCAAAGAAGCCCCTGTATTTCAACTGCTCATCCCCTCCCTACCCCAAAAGTGCAGCGTAAGCTTTTAAAGCTCTAATTTTCTCTTTCAGCACTCCCACAAGTTTTAGTGTGCTGTATTTTCATTTTCACTTGCCTAAAGGTATTTCCTAACTTCTCTTGTGATTTCTTTGACTCATTGGTTGTTTAATAGTGCATTGTTTAATTTCTATATATTTGTGAATTTTTCCAGTTCTCCCTCAGTTATTGATTTCTAGCTCATTCCATTGTGGTTGAAGAAGATACATTGTATGATTTCAATATTTTTTAATTTATTGAGATTGTTTTGTAACCTAACTTATAGTTTATCCTGGGGAATGCTCCATGTGTACTAGAGAAGAATCTGTATTCTACTGCTTTTTGGTGAAGTGTTCTATATGTGTCTGATATGTCTAGTTGTTTTATAGTATCATTCAAGTCTTATATTTACTTATTATTCTTCTGTCTAGATGTTCTATCCATTATTGAAAGTGGTGTATTGGAACCTACTATTAATGTAAAATCATCTATTTTTTTCTTCAAACTAGTTAATTTTTGTTTCATATATTTTGGGGCTCTGCCATTAGGGGCATATATATTTGTAATTGTTATATCTCGTTGAATTGACCCCTTTGTCAGTATATAGTGATTTTCCCTGTCTCTCATAACAGTTTTTGACTTAAAGTCTATTTTATCTGATATTAGTATAGCTATCCCAGCTCTCTTTTGGTTATTACTTGCATAGTATCTTTTTTTTTTTCACCTTTGAGCTACTTATCTTTAACTTCAGGTGAGTCTCTTCTATACAGTATAGAGTTAGGTCATGGTCTCTTATCCATTCTGCCAGTTTCTGTCTTTTGACTGTACAGGTTAATCTGTTTACATTCAAAGTAACCAATCATAAAGTGATGAATGCACAACTATGTGATTATATTGAATACCATTGATTGTATACTTTGGATGGATTTACTCTTTATTAATATGTACCAATAAAATTGATTTGTAAAAATAAAATAAACATAATGCAGGACTTTCTTCTTCTATTTTACTTTTTGGGCTTTGAAGGCTTGTACCTTTTTTGTTCCTCAATTCTTCCATTAATGCTTGCTTTCTTATTTATTTGGTTTTTAAATATTGTACCATTTGAATCCCTTCTCATTCGTTTTCTGTATATATTTTTCATATATTTTCATTGTATTTTACCATGGGGCTTAAATTTAACATCTTAAATCTATAACACTCACATTTGATTTGATACCAATTTAACTGCTATAGCATACACATACACAATTCCTATACCCCTCTGTCCTGCCCCCATTTTTCTTGTACTTATTATAAATTGTCTTTATACATTTTGCATCCATAACCATGGATTTATCATTACTTGTTTTTTAACTTTATTTTTAAAGAAGTTTTAAATTACAGAACATTTACATAAAAAATATAGGGGATTCCCATATATCCACCCTCACCCCTGGGCATATTTTCCCCTATTAATAACATCTTACATTAGTTTGGTACATTTGTTACAATTGATGAACAGATATTGAAGCATTGCTACTAACCATGGTCTCTAGTTGACATTATGATTTACACTTTGTACCGTACAATTTTATAAGTTTTGACAAAATGTATAACGACCTGTATCCGTCATTGTAATATCATGTAGAACAATTTCAATGCCCTAAAAATGCCCTATGTTCCACCTATTATTCCCTCCCCCTCTCCTCAGAACCTCTGATAACTACCATCTTTATATCAATGTTACAAGTTTTTCTATTACTACAATAATAATAAGTCTACTTTGGTCCATGGTTGTATTCACCCCTTATGTTTGTACATTCCTTAAACTTGAGGATATGGGGATGGTGATACCTGCTCTGTTTCAGATTGAGAGGGGGCTTAGATCTTCTGGGGAGATGGAAGGAACTGTTTTGCTTGCAGTTGTTGATACTGTTTGCTTTTGGGGATGGGAGTTGTCCATCATCATCATTTTGTTAGTTGTCCTGGGTGAGTCCAATGAACTGGAGAGTAGATGTTGGCTGCAACTCTGCTGAGATTCTGGGCTCAACTGGCATATGAACAGAATGAAGATTTAAGTCTCTGGGACATATACTTAATGGGTATAGTACTAATTATGGATTCAAATAAAAAAGGCAGAAAAACCATATGTGGGGAAATTATAAATGAGTCTAACTCTCTTACATTGGGGAACTAGGTTATTGTATATCCCAAGGTAAGGCCCACCAATAGGGTGCTGATTTCATAGAGTTGTGTTCCTTGCCTTTGGGTGAAGATATCTCTAGAGCCCTCAGGAGCACTTTGTTTACTATGGCAGTTAGTGAGCTCTGCCTGAGTCATGCATAAGCATAACCTCTGGAATGACCTCCTGAGTCACTTTGAAATCTCTTAGCCATAAAACTCTTTTATATTTCATTATTCCCTCTTTTGGTCAAGATTTTCTCCCAAATGTATCACTGATTGGTGCTTGGTAATATTCCTTCAGTGCCAGAGAGGTTCATCCCTGGGAGTCATGCCCATGCCAGGGGGAAGGTAGTGAATTTATATGCTGAGTTTGGCTTAGAGAGAGGCCACATTTGAGTAATAAGGAGGTTTTCAGGAAATAACTCTTAGGCAATAGATATTATTAGGCTAAGTTTCAATTTTACAAGAATAAGTTCATAAGTTACAAGCATTAATATCAAGGGCTTGGCATATTTGTCTGTTTTTTTATTAGGTACTGCCTCTACATTTTAGATATTCTTACCACTCTATTAGAGATTGTAGCAGGACTCTACAGGATGGGAATTTAAAATTTTATTGGTCTTCACCCACTGAGAAACACCCTATGACAGCATGAAGACATTCATATTCCATAGAAGCATGCCCTAGGTGCACCCTTCCCCACACATCCCTCTACCACAGACCCTGAACCAGTGACTCCCCTGTCATTGTTGCCAAAAGAACACTCCCACAATTGTATTCTCAACCACAGTTCTCTACTTCCTCAGAGTTCACCTGTTCCTTCCTCCAGTTCTCCCCCCAGCTCTATGGATAGCCCAACCCACTCCCCAACCCCGCTCACACTCACACTCCAGCATCGTTGACCCCATTCATATTGCTGCACCACCATCACCCCCATTTACTGCCAAACCTCCCCCTCCACCTTATCATAGATTCTGCTTATCATTGAGCATCAGCTCACCCCTCTCTATCCCTGTCTATCACCCAGTGACCCTTTTTCCAGACTCTACCTCTTGAGTCTGCTCAAAATCCTTAGTTCATATCAGTGAGATCCTATATTTGTCCTTTAGTGACTGGCTTTCTTCACTCAACATAAGGCTTTTGAGATGCATCCATGTTGTCGCATGTGTCAATGCTTCATTCCTTCTTACAGCTGAGGAATATTCCATTGTATGGATTATATGGTAATTCTATACTGAGATTCCTGAGCAACTGCCAAACCATCCTCCACAGTGAGAGCACCATTCTACATTCACCCCAGCAGTGGATGAGGGTGGCTGTTCCTCCACATCCTCTCCAACCCTTGTAGTTTCTTTATTTAATAGCAGCCAGTCTAATAGGTGTAAGATGTTATCTCATTGTAGTTTTGATTTGCATTTCCCTAATAGCTAGTGATGTTGATCATCTTTTCATGTGCTGTTTGGAAAAGTATTCAAATCTCTTGCCCATTTTTTAAAATTTTTTGAGATTTAAGATTTCTTTATATATGCTATATTTTAGGATCTTATCAGATAAATGGTTCCCAAATATCATTACTTGTTATGCATTTGCCTTTTAGATCCTGTAAGAAGTATAAATGGTGTTACATATGAAAAAATACAATAGTACTGGCATTTATAATTACCCATATGGTTACATTTACCAGATGCCTTTCTCTCTTTATGCTACTTCAATCCACTGTCTTGTGTCCTTTCCTTTCAGTGTGAAGAACTCTGTTTGTCATTGCTTGTAGGGAAGGTCTGTTGATGATGAACTCCCTCAGTTTTTGTTTATCTAGGAATGTCTTAATTTGCCTATCAATCTCACCAGATAAAAAAATTCTTGATGGACAGTTCTTTTCTTTCAGCACTTAAATATTTTATCTCCCTGCCTTTTTCCCTCCTTGGTTTCTGATGAGTAATCTCTTAATCTTATATTGACTCCCTCATACACAATACATTACTTCTCTCTTGCAGATTTAGAACTCTCTTCTTGTCCTTGGCATTCAGCAGTTTTACTACTCTGCGTAAGGGCATGAGTCTCCTTGGGTTTATCTTGTTTGGGGGTCATTGGGATTCCTATGTAAGCACATTAATGTCTTTTGTTAAGTTTGGGAAGTTTTCTGCTATGATTTGTTTGAATAGCCCTTCTGCCCATTTCTCTATTTCTTTTTCTTCCTAGACTCCTGTAATGGCTATATTGGTATGCTCGATGGTGTCTCAGAAGTCTCTTAGGCATTCTTCATTTTTTTCTTTTTTCTGTTTGTTCTGTACCCTGAATCCTTTCAATTATCATATCTTCAAGTTACTCTTTCTTTGTCCTGCCAGCTCCAATCTGCTGTTGATACCTGTAAAGAAATTTTCATTTCAGTTATTGTATTCTTCTACTACAGTATTTCTGTTTGGTTCCTTTTAAAAAATTTCTATCTCTTTATTGAGATTCTCACATTATTCATTGTTTTGTGACATCCTTTAGTTCTTTCTCTGCATTTTGCTTTATCTCCTTGAACATATTTAGGATCATTTTTAAAAAGTCTTTCTGGTATGTCCAAAGTCTGATCTTATTCATTGATGGTTTCTGGATTTGTATGTTGTTCCTTTGGATTTGCCATCAATTCCCATTTCTTTGTTTATCTTATAATCTTATATTGCATGCTGTACATTTTAATATTTTAAAATGTTACCTCTGGGATTTAGTTCCTGAGTTGTTTGTATTTTAAATTTGTTCTAGCTAGTGACATAACAGAGATTTCCTTGATTGCAAGGAACTAACAAGACAAACCAATCAACACACAAATCACCTTTCACAGCCTCTTCAAGTTGGCTCTGTGTTGGCTACTACTCTTCTTCAGAGTTTAGCTTTCCTGTACAAGATCAGGTCAATGCCAATGTGAAGTACAGGGTTCTCTCTTTTGTTTCTTTTTTTTTTTTTTTTTTTTTTAATTTATTTTTTTATTATGGGTAAAAATCAAAATTCTCACAATACATACAAACATTTGTAAAATGATATATAAATATATATGCATATATGTGTATTTGCTTACAAAAATGTTATTTATATATATATATATACATATATTTTAAGAGGTGCTTAGATTACCTAAAATATTATACGGAACCCACTCGGATTCCCATGTTGCCCACCTCCCACACCTCCCACCACATCCAACACAAACATCTCCCATAGTGTGGCCCACCAACCTCAATGAACTTACACATCCTGGAGCCTTGCCACCAACCATAGACCACAGTTCACACTGTAGACCACACTCTCTCCCACTCAGTTCTGAGTGGTGTGTGCTGATTTAAAATGGCCTACATCCATTGCCACAACAGTACTCAGGACAACCTCCAACTCCCAAAGAAGCCCCTGTATTTCAACTGCTCATCCCCTCCCTACCCAAAAAACTGTCAAGTGGCCACTGGCTCCACCTCATTGTTATAATTTCTTGCATTGCAAGAATCACCATATGTGAGCAAGAGAATACCATCAAGTCCACTCTAGTCCATAGTTCTTCCCCCAATCCAGAGGTGACTGGGATGGTGATGTCCACTCCAACTCCAAGTGAGAGAGGGCTTATATCCCATGGATATGGTGGGTGGGATGATCCTGCCTGCAGATGCAGGCCCTCTCCATTCCCTGGGATGGCCATTTCCCATCGTTGTCTCCTCACCAGGTGACTTGGATGAGTCCATTGAGCTGTAGGGTAGGAGTTGCAGCTCCACCTAGATTTCATGCACACCTGGCACATAGGTAGGCGGGAGGCTCCAGTCTCTGGAAGTATACCTAAGAAACTCCAGCATCACATGTAGGTTTGAATAGAAGGGACTGGTGAACCATGTGCAGGGAGGACTTATTTGAGTCTAATTCTGTCACTCTCAGGAGCACAGATTCCAAAATAGAACCCACTGATAAGGCATCAGTCTCTGGGGCTATCCCCCCTTATATAAGACCAGGGTGTCTCCGGAGCTCTCAGGAACCCCACTGAGTGGGGTGATAGGCACTTAGATGTTCTATGAGCTCCTACTGAGGTGTGCGTAAGAGTTACCTCTGGGATGACCTCCCGACTCTCTTTGAAGTCTCTTAGCCACTTGAACTCATTTGTCTTTACCGTTTCCCCCTTTTATTCAAGGTCTTTTTCCAGTTGTGTTGCCAGTTGGCACTTGGGAAAAGTTTTCAATTAGCAATAATCGTGCCTCGGATAAACCTCATTGGCTATCTCTTTTGTTTCTAAACCTGCCATTGTCCTGGGGTTGTGCTTGCTTGTGGCCTTAAGAGTTCCCCCATTTATGAGAATTCAAATGCTTTCTCTACTCCCTATGTAATAGACTATCTTCCTTCTGGGTATTCTGTTGTATGGCTGAAAGCAGGTAATCCTTTCCCTAGGCTGTTTGACTTAATTATTTCTTCCACTGCTTTAGTTTTGCAAGCTGCTTCTAACTGCAGGGCAAGTTCTGGGAGGTCCAGCCAGAGATAAGGTTCTTGGTTCAGTCTTTCAGTCTTCCATCTGATAGATTGACACTCATGTACAGGAACCCCAGTAGGTGCATAGGGGTTACTTTGCTTCCTTCAGAACAGGGCCAGGGATCCACAGTGGTAGTGCATACTAGCTCCACACTGCGTTGGAGAGGGGGAGGAGGAGGCGATAGCATGGGCGCCACAAAGTTCTCCTACTTTTTCCAAAGTTGCCTTTTCTTTATTTGGCACTTGCCCCATTACTGCAACTCTAATTATTTTCTGGAATTTTGATAAAGATGCCTCTGTCAGTTTTTACTAGTTGTAAAAAAATATTCTGTGGAGACTTGGCACCCTTGTTTAATGCCATCATCTTGTTTGACTGAACTGAACCCACCTTTTTTTTTTTTTTCATTTTTAAGGAGGTATCGGGAATTGAACCCAGGGCCTCGTACATGGGAAGCAGGTACTAAACCACTGAGCTACATCTGCTCCCCACCCCACCTTTATTTTTAACAGCTTTTTTGAATATATATTCCGTATCATAAAATTCACCCAATTTATGTGTACAGTATGATGAATTTTAATAAACTTATGCATTTGTACAGCCATCAACACAATATTAATATAAGACATATCCATTGCTATGAAAATTTCCCTTGTGCTGGTGTGCAGTCAGTCCACACTCCTAACCTTATCGCCAGGCAATTCCTGATCTTCTGTTTCTGTAATTTTCCTTTCCTAGAAATTTCCTATTAATGGAATCATATGATATGTTGCCTTTGTGTCTGGCTTCTTTTACTTAGCATGATACCTAGGAGTGGAATGGCTGGACCCTATGGTATATGTATGTTTAACTTTTTAAGAAACTGATAATTTTTTCCCAAGGTGATTGTGCCATTTTATTCAAACTGACTGTACATTAGAATTCTTGTCCTTCCACATTCTTGCCAAAACTTGGTATGTTCAATCTTTTTTATTTTAGCACTTATAAATAGGTATAAGTTATCAACATCTGTTTATAGTTTTTGTAATCGCTAAGATTATTCCAGGTCTTTTTTTTTTTTTACTTCCATAGAAGCTTTACTATTAACTGGTATATTTCTATAATAAAGCCTCTGGGATTGTGATAGGATTTGTTTTGAGTCTGTAGATCAATTTGGGAAAATTGCTATTCAACAAGATTGGAATGTTCCAATCCATGAACTTGACTTTTCTTTTCATTTATTTAGGTATTCTTTAATTTCCTTCAGCATTTTTGCTAGTTTCAAATCTATAGTTCTTGCACTGATTTTATTAAATTTATTCCTAAGTATTTTGTTCTTTTATGCCATCATGAATGAAATTTTTAAATTTTATGTTCAGATTGTATTGCCAGTGTAAAGAAATATAGTTGCTTTTTCTTTTCTTTTTTTTAAGGAGGTACTGGATGTTGAACATGTGAAGCAGGTGCTAAACCACTGAGCTACATCTGCTCCCTGTTGATTTTTATATATTGCTCTTGCAATCTGTCACTTTAGTTTAACTTATTTATTTATTCCAGGAGTTTCTTTGTAGAGTCATTAATATTTTCCACATACAAGATCATTTCTATTACAATAAAATTATGTAAAGACAATTTTACTTCTTTCTTTCTAATGTGTGTGCATTTAATTTTCTTATTTTGCCTTGCTGTACTGGCTGGGAAAGGAAGTAGAATTTTGAATAGATGTGGTGAGAGAGAATATACTTAGTCCTGATCTTCCACCGTAAATATGATGCTAACTGCAGGTTTTTAGAAAAAAAAATTATTTCTCTTTCTATTTTACTGAGCGTTTTGATCATGAATGAAAATTGGATTTTTTTTTTCCAATATTCTTTTGTCATCTATTGAAATGATCATAAGTTTTTTCTTTTACTGTCTCAATATGGTGTATTATATGAATTGATTTTAGTTTGCTAAATCAACATTCCTGGGATAATTCCTACTTCATCACAGTGTCTAACGTTTTTAATACGTTGATAGATTTGAATTATTAATGTTTTTTAAAGGATTTTTGCTCCAATGTTCATGTTATAATTATTGTTTTAAATATTCTTTTACTTTTTAAAAATATATTAAGCATATAAAGGAGAAAATATATGTATTGTCTTTTATATTTTTCCATACAATCATAATTTTTGGTGTTTTTCATTCCTATGAATCTGAGTGATTTTCTGGTATCATTTTTTTTTTCAGGCTGAATGATTTCTTTGAAAATTTCTTAGTAGGTCTGTTAGCATGCTAGCATTGGTTTATCTTCATTTTTATTTTTCTGATAATCTTTATAGTACTTTCACTGACTATAAGAATTCTTGACAGTTTTTTCTTTCAGTAATTTGAAGAGGCCATTCTATTGTCTTCTAGCTGTTCCCTCTTTTCTGTTGTGAGTTAAGCTGTCAGTTTGTCAGTTTTCTCTCTCTCCTTTAAGTTAACAAGCTTTATTTTTTTTCCTTTGGATGTCTTTTTTCAGCAGTTTTATTATGCCATGCCTAGATTTGTGTTCTTTGTATAGTTTCTTGAATTTGTCCTTTGATGTAATTTGGCTACTTTCTTGGCCAGGATCACTCTCTCTCTCCTCTTTTTCTTCAACTAAAATTATATGAATATTAAATCTTCTTTTACCATGTCTCATCTTTTTTTTTAATAGCCTTTTCTTTATTTTCCATACTTTTTCCTCTCCACATAATGTGGATATTTTCTGTTTACCTATCTTTCAGTTCACTAATCGTTTTTTTACTTGTTTCTATTTCCAGTTAATCCTGTATTTCCATTTGTAATATCAGTTACTTTATTTTTGAAATTTAAAATAGATTCTGCTGAGATTATTTATCTTGTAATAATTTTTCTTGAAATAATTATTAATTATTTCAAAGTCTGTGTCTGATAACTACAATATGTAGCTCTCCTTTGTTTCTGATTTATGGTTTTAGTTTTTCTCTTGGGTTCCAGTCATTTGATCCTATCTCTTTGTGTGCCTGGTGATTTTTGACTGAATGCCTGATACATATATACATAGTACCGATAATTTGATCTTCTGGATGATTTCTTTTGCTTTTGCTTGGCATTTAGGCTGGTGTCTGTCACCTTAATTATCCAGTCCATAATTGAGCAGAATTGAAGCTTATTTTCAGTCTTTATTAAATTGATCTATTACTGCTTTGCTCTTTTGCCTAAGGTGTGGCTCTTTTGAAATCCCAGCTAAATGCCTGGCATGTTTATCCATCACTTTGATATTGCTGAAAATTCTTGCAGTTAATCTTCTGAATCTTTTGTAGGTACTTACGAATCATCAAATGCCTTTTGGAGAAAATCACAACTGAATTTAGCCTCATCTCTCTGCTCTTTTCTTCACTCAAGCATATTGGTTTATCTTCATTTTTATTTATCTGATAATCTAGTTTTTGATGCCCTAACAATTTTCTGATGCCTTTAAACAGATTTAAAAAATCCTATAGGTTTCTAGATTTTCTTGATAGAAGAGGTGGTGTGATGCAAGCTATTTTACCATAGCTGGATGTGAAAGTCTTTCGGACATGTTTTTTTTTTTTTTTTTTTTTTTTCCGGACATGTTTTTTTAATTGGAAAATTCTAGTTAGTCAAATATAGAACTCCAGGCATTCACACACCCACTTAGAATCTAAATCGTGGGGTTTCTAGACTCCAAGACACCTGTTATGATAGAGAAATATAGTTGAGCCTATGAAACACTCTCAGTCTATTCATCTAACCAGCTACATGGATGAAGATACCAAATCTCTTTTATACATTCAGTTGTCTTGTGCAAGAGAAAACAGCTTGTTTTTTTTGTTTTGTTTTGTTTTCAAGGCATTGTAACCCTCTCTTAGGAAAACAGTAACAATACATTTGTCAAATTCTAAACAATCAAATTGGTCACTTCTCTCAAGATGTAGAGAAGGGGAGTGGGCAGATGCATAGTTATGATAAAGATAAAAAACAATATTTCTTACTGTTACAGTTAATATTGTCTGCATATATAGTAAGGTAAATTAATAATAAATAATTAAATAATATAGCATAAATACTATACTAGGATCCTGTTTAAGTTAGAATCTCCTCATCTTTGTTCCTTGATTCTTAAGGTTCAACAGCATAAATATTCTCCTTTGCTATGTCTTAGGCACTATTCAAGAGTTAACCTCAATGAGATTCAAATGTAGGGTGACCGTATAATTTTTTCTTTTAGACCAAGATATTTTTGAGAATAAATGAGGATCTATTAATAATTATACCAAGACAAGCTAGTGAACTGGGACTGTCATGAGTGAACTGGGTTGTATGTTGACCCTACTTTTATGTGATATAATACATATATCTTTTTCAATGGAAGAAAATGATATTAGGGTGACTTAGAATGATTTTGAGCTTACAAGATGAGTTTGTTTGGTAAAGAGTAAGATCTGGAAATTCTCAAAGAGAATGGAAGGGGAGAATCAGCAGGAAGAAGAGAAAATAAACTAAGAAGAAGGGAGAAAAAAAAGATATGCAAATCAATAAGAAAGCCAGGAATAAGATCTTTGCCAAGGAAAATGGGTGGATGTTAACATGTGGGTGCATTAGGCATGGTAAATTGAGAATAAGTACAGATTGGAGGATTAAAATCCTTTCCGTGGAGAGGAAGATAGAATGTATGAAATGGGGTAGCAGTAGGTAAAAGCTTTGTAAAAATAATGAGAAACTGTACTCAAGTTTAGATGATTTTTAAAATATTACTTGTAATAAGGACATTGAACAGCCCACAAGATCACTTTCTAATAAATCTGATTCAAATGACAAATCAGAACTACTAATTATAAATGACACTTATTACAGATGTGATTATTTTAACACATAATAATAGTAACACAGGAAAGGAGGTAGGATTTAAATATTGCTTAGTGCCTGAGGAGTAACAAGTTAGTCTGTAACTGCTGCTTATCAGATGATACTATAGTTCTTAAGGTGATGGTAAGGAGGCCAGGAGGATATATGGTTACCCCAGCCACTTAACATTGATTAGCAGTTACACTGTGATAAGTCCCATAGATAAGACCTAAAATATGCAAACTGCTTTCATGGAAGAGGACAGAAGACTCTAAGACCTGAGTGGTGTGTAGATGATTGAGCTTTTCAATTAGCTGTATATGATGCATATATCTTAAATATGATTAACTGTTTCCATCCTTACACAGAGCTAACATCCGAAGTAAGATACCTCTTTTATAATCAGTCTGCTTGTTCAGCTTTATCCATTCATAATCTCTAGTTTCTTTGTATTCTAATACTGTGATCACTCGGTTGTTAGAAAACCACTCAGAAAGTAAGAAAGGTTAAGAAATTATAAGTGTAAACGTTTACAACAGGACAGGGACAAACTGTACTTCTATGTAATTATAGCAGGACCTTATGTAAGAAAGAGTGAAGTATACACATTTGAATTCACAGAGTTGGTGTTATAACCTGGTAAAGACAAAAAAAGTCACAAAATCTGAGCTAGCCAAAGTACCTTTTGATGATTGTAGCTCCACAAGACAGCTGTTGAAATCCATTTCTCTGAATTCAAGATTGGTTGAAGGAATTTTTTTCACTGTTTATATTCTGTAGTTGACCCTGTATAAAGTCTAGGCTGGGTATCCCTTGGAGAAACAACTAACGACCTATAAGAAAGGAATGTTAAACTTTATCTTTGGAATTCAATCCAGATGAGTTTATTGAGTGGTTTTCATCCTGATTTGAAAGCCCTAGAATCCCTTCTTGTTTTCATTATCTTTTATTGCTCTTTGTAATTCTTGGGTCATTCTTTACACTTCTTGTTTAGTCCTCACGTTTTTTTTCTTAGTATTTTATCATTTCCACCATTTTTACATAAGCCCAAAATTGATTTTCATACTTCCACCACTACTTTTTCCTTAATTCAGGTGTTAATGAGGTACTTGAAAAAGATAACATGTGATTCCATGTTTGATGAGCCCACCTTTATTTAAGGGATCAGTAAACTTTGACTCAGAGAAGAGCCTGCTGGCTTCCTTGAACTTCACTGCCAGGTGTGATACCTTTTGACTTTCCCATTGTACAATATACTTTTCATATGGTATTTATGTTTCCTCTTTCATGATAATATTTCTATATTTCCTTCTTCTCCATTTGACTTTAAACTTCAGGAGAGTAGCACTGTCTGTTCTCCACAGTGCCTTCTATGAGGCTTGAACGTTGTAGGCACCTATGAAGTTTGAAGAGCATTAAATGGAGTTGAGAGTGGGATTAGATGGAAAGACTGAGGAACTTTCTGCCCAAAGCATCAGTTTCTATTCTTTTTCATACCATATATACTTTATTTATCCTTAGAGCAGGGGTTCTTAATCTTTTTTGTCCATGGACCCCTTTGCCAGTTTGGTGAAAACCATGGACCCCTTCTCAGAATATAGCAGCAGATAGTTTTATGACACTTAACATCGGAAGGTGAGAGAAAATAAAGATAATAATGATTTTTTTTCAATTCAAGCTCACAGACCCCCTGAAATCTTTCTGTGGACCCCTGGTTAAGAACCTCTGCCTTAGAGGGAGGTAAAGCATGTCTAGGGCATATGGGCATATTAAAGGCTCTGAGAAAGTCTGAAATGCAGTATAGAAACTTATTTAATTTTATGTAGCCTGCTGTTTCCTAAATTTATTTGACAAATACACCTTTTAATCTTGGCTCTACATTAGACAGAAATACCCCTCAAACTAGTTTAAACTCAAAAGACTTTAATTTAGTGACAAGTAACTATAAAGATTCTTGGTGAGTTCACAGAATATTGAAGCTGTAGGATCTCAGGAACTGGCTCTGGGAACTCAGAAATTTATCTTTTTATTCATTTTTCCCTCCTGCTTTTGTCTGTTTCATTTCGGGTATTGACCTCATTCTTTCCTACTGTGGACAGTCCTGTGACAGACCTTTTCAACATGGTGGAAACAACTTCAGATGAAAGAGAGTGTTGATTTTTACACATCTAAATATCAGTTCTTCAAAGGATTTGGTTTCTGCCTGGGTCATGCACCCATCCCTTGGACCATTTACTGTTGATGGGTGGGGTTTACCAAGATTGGTCATATTGAGGCTGTTTGTTTACTTCTGTGGCCTGGGTAGTGGTGGGATGTGGAGAACTCACCCAGAAATGGTAATGTTCTAGGTAATAAGGGAGATAGGGAAGATTGTTGGAAAGAACAGAAATAATAACCACCTTTTATTCATTCAACAAATATTTACTGAATCTATCTATACCAGGCAACCTTCCAGGCATTAGGGGTACAGCACTGAACAAAATAGATGGGTATTCTTACCTTCATGGAGCTTACATTTTAGTGGGAAGGCAGATAATAAAGAAGATAAATAAAGTATGTGGCATGTTGGACTGTGATAAGTACAATTAAAAAAATAAAGCAGAAAATAGTAAAAAATATCTGTGGAGAGAATGGGAGGTTGAAACTTTAGCTTGGGTGGCTAGGGAAAACCTCACTGGTGAGAAGTATACTTAAAAATAAATGCCCGAAGGAAGCCAGGGAAGGAGGAATGGGGACATACAGAGGATATAGTAGGTATAAAGGCTCTAAGGTAAGATTGTGGCTGTGTGTTTGAGGGAGGTCATGGAGGCCAGAGTGGTGGGCATGGAAAGGACTGAGAGAGAATAGTAGGAAATATGGGCAGAGAGCTGTTGGGCAGCCAGAGAATTCTGGGGTTTGAGGTTGTCCAAAGGCATTAGCTTCACTCTTAGTGAAATAAGACCATTATAGGGTTTTGAGCAGAGGAGTGACTTGATCTGACTCCTGATTTGAGTATCTAGCTAGTCTTCTGAATAGAATATGGACAAGGACAGAAGCAGGGAAACCAGCCAGGAGGCCAATGCCATTATCCAGGAGAAATGAGAATAGTGTGCATTGGGGTAGTGGCAATGAAGGTGGTGAGAAACATTCAGATTCTGGATATATTTTGATTATAGAGCCAACAGGATTTATTGATAGAATGTACATGAGTAATGAGAGAAAGAGAAGCAATGAAAATGACAGCAGGTTTTCTGCCTGAGTGATGGAAGAATGCAGTTGCCTTTCACCTGATGGAGAAGACTGTAGGAAGAGCTGGTTTGGGGAGACTATCAATTTTGCACACATGAAGTTTGACTTTCTTATTAGAAACTCAAGTGGAGATATTATTATATGTCTGGATTTCAGAGGGGAGGACTTAACTGAAGAAATGAATTGGTAAGTCATCAACACAAAGATGGTATTTAAGGCACAGAACTTGAAGCGATCACCCAGAGAGTACATAGATTAAGAGCAGTCCAAGGCCTGAGTCCTTGGGTACTACATGCATCACACATTTTTATTTTAGAATAGCTATTGGTTTCTCTTAGAGTCTACTATTCCATAAACACAGTTTAAAAAATGCTGATCCAAAGGAACAGTGTTTAGGGATGGTAACAAAAATAAATTATGAATAAAAAAGCAATATCATTTTTACCCAACTACTCTTCAGAGCATATGGAATAGTTTATTTTCTTTGGCCTTAAAAATATACTTCTAATTTCCCCATATAGGTACAATAATCTCAATAAATAGGTACCATACCACTAGTAAAACATTTTGTGGAACTGTATATTCATCCGTGGCGTATTCTGCAAGTGTTGTGCGTCAGGTAATTAAGTTTCTTAGTGACAGAACCAGGCACAGTCAGTAGGTTCTAGATTGAACCTTTAAAACCTACCTAACTCTTCTGAACAGTTGGTTTTTTTATATGATTTTTAGTGCTACAGAGTCCATTCCTAATATTTATCACAGCTCAACCATGTGTGAAGTAGACGTTTGGTACAATTGGAGATAAACTGATCTTACCCCTAAGAAATTCCTAAGATTCTTGAGGAAAAGACTTAAATCTTGACAAAAGTGTGATTTAGAAATGAGCACTTCCTGAGTTCCCAAGGAAGTGGACTGAGATGTTAGAGAGACTTGTGCTGAATTCTGAAGGATGTTTAGAAAAGGTAGAAATGAGTAAAGACAATTTTTGATAATGAGTGTGTGTGCGTGGGGAGGGGGAGTTTCTAAGGGCATAAGACATAAGGGGATTATGATCAGATCCCCTGCCTAACCAGAGCAAAGGCTAGTCTGCTGGAGAAAAGGAAAGCAAAACCAGGTTATTACAGAGCTTTGTGTTTGGTGTTGGTAATGGGAACTCTCTGGCAAGAGTTTTAGGAAGATTATTCTAGCCATGATATTTTGTTAAAAAAAAAATTAAGTCCCTGTTGATGTATCTTTGAGTCACATGGCCATACCTCACACTCTCCTTTGTCTTATAGAGAACAAATCATTATTGCAACCTCCTCAGACAATAATAACAGTTTAACAACATGATGTTTTTAGACCCTTCCTGCAATTGCTCTTTTAATGTCTGTAAAATGTAAAGCTGTTTTTTTTAATATTAGCGTTTCTTAGAGGATTCATGGTTTAAACTTTGGAAAATTCCCTTGCTGCTTAGAAAGTGGTCATGTTCCTAGCATCTAAGAATTTATATCTTCCTTTTGCTTTTTTGGCTCCCACTGAATTCTTAGTCCTAATTTCCTTGCTTTTTAGTCTCACAGCTTTCTTTTCATGTGATACATCAAATTAAAACCCTGTGAAAAATGCTAGGAAGGGTGATAGAACTTCGGGGATCAATCCTCATGTTGCTTATTTCCCCTAATAAAGAACTCTTAAAATGGAGGCTGGAAATAAATGTTGCCATAACCTTTTTCTAATGGGGAAAACTGGGTCATGACTGTCACTTTCCATTTCAGCAGTAATTCATGGCAGAAAATATTAAGTTCACTAATACATTTGACTTGAAGGGAGGGACATTTATATTGGATGATATATACGTATCAAAAGTCTGTGCCTTTTGTGTGTTCCTGGAAAATTCTTATCTAGATCCTTTCAAAATTGTTGAATTTTTTCCCTTGAGCTGTGGAAGGCATTTCCCACTCACTGATGGATGCTTGAACAATCCTATTCTAAGTGGGAGTTGGAGAGGCAGAGGAAAGGAATAAGCTTTCAAAGTGACTGTGTTAAGCAGCTCCCACTCTCCAAGCCAACTGCTGTACACCTTCTCTTCTTTCTTCAAACCTCTGTAATCCCTTCCTCCTCCTCACCTTCAGCTGATGACCCCATTTTATATTTCACTGCAAAAATAGAAGTAATCTGATGACCTCATCTTCATCCCACCAAATCTCCCAAACCAGCTGCCTTCCCTGGTTAAGATCAGTACACTCTCGGTGTTCCAATTTAAAGCTAAGCCCTCTACCTATGATGTGATTATTATTTGAAGTTCTTCGCGTCTGCAGTCATCCTCTGTCTCTTCTGCAGCAACAATCTTTCTCTACTGGATCATGCTCACCAACAATCCAAAGTGCTGTTATATCTCCCATTAAAACAAAAAATCCCCTATTTTATGCCATCCTCCAACTACCTCCCCATTCCTCTGCTTCTCTTGATAGTAACATTTCTCGAAAGAATTATCACTGTATTCCCTGTCCCCACTTCTTCACCTCTCATTCTTGACTCCATGTACTAGTGTCCACTGCATCAGTTTTTGTCAAGATCACCCTGCACCTCCATCTTGCCATATTCATTGTTCCATTCATAACTCTCATCTTATTTGAACTTTCAGCAATCTTTGACTCAGTAGATTATTCTTTTCTTAATGACCATTATGTTTACCTGTTTTTGGTGATATCCTGGTTTTCCTCTTACCTCACTGGCTGCTCTTTCTAATTGGCCTCTGCTGATATTTACTCCTATTCCTATAAAAGTTAGCGTGGCCCATGGCCTATAACTTACCCCTCTTTCTGTCTTCACTCATACTCAGTGTTGGGTCATCCTGTCCCATGGCCTGAAATACTTTTTACATGGTGATGTCTCCCAGATTTATGCCTGCCTACTCCAACTTTCCACTTGGACTTCCAGGAAGCAACTCCCACCTCAGACACCCAAACCTTCTTCCTGTGACCTTCATGGCCCTTACTATCTGGTCCCTCCTTACCTATGCAACTTCATTTTCTGCTGTTTTCTCTTCTTTGCTCCTTCAGCTTCCACCACACTTGCTTTCTTACTAATTCTCTAACTTCCAGGCTCCTTCTTGTCTTAGAGGCTGTGCACTTGCAGTTCCCCTTGTCTGGAATATTCTTTGCATGGTTCATCCTTTCATTCCAAAGTCAGATATATTTCTTCAGAGGCCTTCCCTGACTCGCCTTTCTAAAATGGTACCCTCTTACCTGTTTTATTTATTTCTTTTTAGCACTTATCACCACTTTAAATAATATTTTTCTTCTCCCCTGCAGAGATATAAGCCCCAGTAGGGCATGGAGTTCTTTATTCCTGTACCCCTAGGTCATGGATGAGAGCCTGGTTCATAGTAGACCCTAAAGAAGTTTTTGTTGAGTGAGAGAGTAGATAAATGCATGAATGGATTTGTGCTATACATTGTTTCCTATGTAAACCATGTGATTATACCCTCAATACTCCTGAATTCAAGGTATGGAGAAATGCTTATTATAATAACATGGTGAGATAAAATAGAAAAATGACTGGCTAGGGCCTGTTGAAATGTAGACTTGTATAAAGGAATTCCCCATGAACCATATGTGGGGTGTCTTTTCTGTTTGCCTCCTGGGAAATAAGTTATGTTTTCTTGCTTCTTCCCATGCAGCTGAAGAATAAGTTCATGAAAAAAACTGCCACGTGATGCAGAAGCTTCCAATGTGCTTGTTGGGGAGGTTGACTTTTTGGATGCTCCTTTCATTGCCTTTGTTCGATTGCAGCAGGCCGTCATGCTGGGTGCCCTGACTGAGGTCCCTGTGCCCACGAGGTAAGCTGCTCCCTGATCCGCTGGGGCCTTATGCGGCAGAGTCAGTGTTATGAGGAAACAACCAGTGCAAGCATAGGAGAGGTGTAATCTGAACCAGTGATCCAGTCTGACTTTTATGTTATCAAAGTTCTTAGTACTTATATAGTAATAATAATTATAATAACAATAATTTGTTGGGCAATGTACAGTTTCTTCTTATGGATTATTCTATTTAATCATCACAATATCATTTTAAAATGCAAACTATAGGTATCTGAATTTTACAGATGAATAAAACTGAATCAGTTTAAGTAACTTGTCCAAGGTCATGTAGATGGTAAATGGTTCAAAGGTTTATGGTTGCTTTCATTTGCTATGTGTTATATTAGAAAATTGGTAGTGGTAAACACATATATACATATGTGTAAAAATTCATTAAGCAGTACACTTAAATTGACATACTTTGCTCTTAAATATTATACCACAATAATTTCTTTTCTTTTAAAAGGAAGCATATTACTATAATGTTACTTTCATGTACTCTTTACCCTGCAGAGGACTGTCCACCTCTCTCTTGGAAAACTGATTTCAGTTAGTTAGGAAGCTTGCCTTAGGGTGACCATTTAGTTGGATAGAAGTTAATACTTCACTTAAACTTGGGCTGAATAAGAGGACTTTAAAGAGAGGCTTGTATCTTTCAGAATGACATCAAAGATTATCACATGAATAGGAACTTTGCAAAATTTTTATTTGTGTTGTGCTTTCTTTGGGTTCCCAGACAAGGACAGGTAACTTTTCTTTTGGTTTCCCCACGTGAGCAGGACAGGCTGTGAATCCTCAGTAATCTTAGGTGGACTGAGCATGACAAACTGACCATGAGAAAGAGGCTCAAGTTTTGTTTTGAGCCGTATTAGGAAGAAAGTTAGGAGAAAATTTAGGCCTTATTCTCCCTGATCATGTAAGTAGTTTCTTCCCCATTTTTATATTTCTTAAGCACTTAAAGCAGAAATAATACATGGGAAGTCATTGGACAAATAGCAATGGGAAGGAGATGATCATAGCTTATTCAGTTAATGGGAATATTATGATTTGTGTTTTCTGTAAACTTAGCTCTTTTTCCCGAAAACATTCCAACAAAGCTTTGCAGTTCATATCTGAGCAATCACCTGGAGAACAGCTGATTCACATAATGGCTGAAGTCCAGCTCATATGCCCCTATGGTTTTATTTATGTCTCTTTGGACTAACTTTCCTGGAGCTTGAAAGAAAGAAGAAAAGAAAAAGAAAAACAAAAACAAAACGCGATGTGTTACCGAAAATTGTTTTTTTACAATTTTGTTATTATTTTTCTTTAGAAGCCACGAATTAAAAAACAAGACTTTTTTATTTAATACTAATGCAAGCTCACTGAGTAGCAAATCATGACCATTTTTGTGCTCCCTTCTATTTTTGTCTTATCAACTGCTCCTGTCTGGCTCTTCCATATCTGAGGGTTTTAATCTAAGGTGAAATACAGCATCATTAGCTGAAGGAGCCAAGCTGTTCAAGGGAATGTAATTCAATAATATCATAAAACTATTTCAGAGCAAGAATCTGAACAATATATCCTTTCATGTTAACATTTTCCCCAGGAAATAGTTTTATCCATTTGCTGTCCTCTTAACCAGTGCAAGCTGTAATCGCTGAGTAGAGAGTCTCATTAGCTTTGTGTGTGTGTGTGTGTGAGTAATGTGGGGCCATTTACAATGGCTGCATCCTGTGAAATCCAATAAAGGAAATCCCACAAGGGATCATTCTGATGGACTACCTCTGCATTTGACAATGGGCTTTAACATACATGCTACTCTGTTGTGCTACTGGGAGACCTGAAAAGTCTGTTTGTGTATGGAGATTTTCCTTTTAAAGGTGGAATAAAGCTATGCTGTCTTATATTTACTATTACTATTATTATTAATCAGTGGTATTACCACTGTGCACCTGTTAGGAAGTGTGGCTTCCAGCAGCTCTCCTTTCTCGTGTAGAATTCATGAGTTTCATCTGTTTATTCTGTTATTTGGTTGATCTGTTATAGCTTTCCTCTTGCAGTTGCCCTACTGTCAACTACATAGATGTCTGCTTGCTGTCTGTGTGAAAGTAAACATGTCTGGATTCTCTGTTCTTTGATCTTTGGTAACTTGGTAGGATAGGTGTATGATTTCCCTAGCATCTTGCAGACACTTTGCTTTCTGTCTTCTTATATCTGCGAAGACCACTACTCACTCTTATTTACGAGCTATGTAGGGATAGCTGATTTTACTGTTAAGAGATGGAGGCAAGGGGAAGATTCATTCTCAGTGCTGGAAGTAGAGCTGCAGATTTCTTACTTGGAGCCTAGACTTTTAAGGAAAGTGTAAGGTGATATGTGGAATGGATATAAAATATTTTATAGTTTCCCCATGAAGACTATTAAAAGCTCCAAATCAATTTGTCCTTTTCTAATCTTGATTTTCACATGAAGCAAATAATTAGAGAGCTCTAGTTCTCTAAAAAATTAGAGTGTTTACCCTTTTAGTATCACTATCAGTTAATACATATTTTATGTTATAAACAATGATTTGCCTAAAAGAAGTAGTTTGTGCTTCATTGTCAAAACCATAAAAAATATAGAGGAACTGGGATGGAGGTCCTGGTAGCTCAGCTCTCTAAAGTCCTCCAGTCTAATTGCTAGCTGATATTTACTGTATGTAATGTGGTTGGTTATGGTGGGTTTGTGATCCTCCTGAATACATTATGGAAGCTACAGTTTAGCCACATTTTCCAAAACCATTAAATGTGAATAATGGGTTATTTGATTCACTGTTGTTTTGAGAGAAGGGAGTAGAGGATTGGTACATGCTGAGTTTATTCTAGAAATATCTGTGATATATCAGGAAGGAAGGGGTACACATCCGTGATGAAAAGATTGAGTGGTTTAGGAAGGCTGGCTCCTTCTCTGATATTGTGCTCTGTTTTTGCCTATAATTATTATGTGAATGTGAGTATAGTCCATTGGTTCCGGATACAGATCATCTGGTACTTCTTTTTGTTGTGGAAAATGCTAGAGGCATCAGCCCCAGGCATAATCAGTTATATGAAAAAGCTCACTGAAATAGAAGGGCCTCATAAAGATTCTTGAGACAACTAGGCATTATTAAAAATTCTGTGACTTTTTTTATACTTGTGAGTGAATAAACAGAATTCAGTAATATAAATTAATTTTTTTCCAGGCTGTCAACATGGGCTGTGCCCTACTAGCCACACAAATGTGATGTTTACTCTAGTTTGTTAATAAAGAAAAAAGTTTCTGGTTAAAAATAACATCTGTCCATTGACAAAAAGCAGCTTGCACCATGAAAAGAGTGTTCAGTATATTATAAAAGCTGAGTTTGGCAGGATGTACTTCTATCATAAAAGTTTTAACAGCTTTTGCTTCTTTGAGGGTTAAAGGGGAGAGAACATGTTTCAGGTAGAGGTTAACTACAACTTGCTGAGTTGTCTGGTGCTCTTAATTTTCCCAGATCTCTCATCCTCTTTTTAATAATACAGCCTGAATTAGAGACTTCTTAAGGATCTCTGTTCCTGCAGATTAAGTTCTTGAGTTGAGGTGATGTTTCCTGTGCTTTATGGATGGCCAGATTCCCTCTCTATATCATTTTAAGGAGAAGGATTACTGACTTGTTTCTGACTAGGGTAATGTGAAAATTTTAACCAATATATAACTATGTTATTTCTAGTTGGCACTTGGTAATATTCCATTAAAGAAAAAAATATCTTTTATTAAAAAAACAGAAATTACATTACCTAGGAAAGGGGACTTCTATCTTTACATCTAGGTCACCAAACCAATAAAATTCTCATTCTGGGTTCATGCTATGAGATGTGTTATAGGCACCATTAAATGGCTACTTCCATTCATCTTTTGACTAGTACTATTAAGCAGAGAGCAAGGAATACATATATTACAGAAAATGATTGCCCTTATCTCATAGAGTTTATCATGGGGGCTCTCTCAGCTCTTGGAATGGTTACCCATCCTCTGCTCAAGTTTGTATTTGAGAGCTATTGATGATTGTTTTTCTTGCTCTTTAACAAGACAGCATTTTGGCTTTGTTGCCTGATAATTAACCCATATGTCATTTGATAAATATATTTCCATAATGTGTACTTGGAAGCTATAATCATGATGGAGATACTAGAGAGAAGTAACAAGGAGTACAGAGTGGGCCTGGAGAGGTTTTGAATATTATGAATTACTGAAAAGTTAGAATCTAGATACAATGAAATAATAAAAATGGCAGGCAAAGAAAACCCATTATTTAAAAATCTGTTAAGTAAAGGATCTTGGTGTTATTTTATTTTGCTGTACTGCAGCTGCTCCTTTTGTGTTAAAGTATGCCTTTATTGTCTAGCCTTTTACACAGGTAGATAGGATTGGGAAATGTGATCAGAATTATAGCTATTTCTTAATGGGATTTTTATTTGGTTTTAGTGGTTATGCTTTGCATGTGTTCTGCTCAAATTAGTGATCTGTCTCTTCAGAAAAATATATTTTACTATCAAAAAAGATATTTTATCACATGATATATGGTGGCATATAATTTGGGTCAGCTTCAAAGGAAGAAAACTTCTATTATCAGTTCAGTCTCAGTATTAGAACTAAAACCCAGTTCTAATAACAACTTCCTTCACACATGAACTAGCTTTCCTGCCTGTTGATTGCTTTTGCTATTTCTACTATAATAACACCTGAAAGTGAGTATGCCACTCCACTTTGGTTTCTAAGCAAATCAGTACAGAGATGTTTTTTTGATTATTCTGGTATTAAATCTGAGTATGCAGATTTCCAGATACCTTCTTACAACCTTAATTTCTGTGTTTTTTTTTTTTTTTTTTTTTTTTTTTTTCCCCCCCAGGATTAATTTTAAAAAGGAAAAAAAAAAAAAAAAAAAAAAAAAAAATTATCCAATTAAAGGCATTTGAGGATGGACCCTAACACATTGTAGAGCACTTGCTGCCAATCCTTTTTTATTTAAAATGAGGTATATAAATGCTAAAATTCTACTAAGCAAAGTGCTAAACAATTCCTGGTGCCATAAAATCTTCTCTAAATTTTCTTGTCTCTGGTTAAATATCCACAAGTTCATTCCCCAGAGTGACCTCTGGAAGTGACTGTCCAATAGATATTCTCTGTGGAATCACAACACCGGCATATAGGATGGGCAGGTCATATTAGGCAGAATTGTGTGGTGAAGAGGAAAGGCCTATGTGTCTGTTTTCTGTCATTTGCTAGGCAAGGTCCTTAGGCTAATCCATTAACCTTTTTGATCCTCAGTTTCCTAAACCTTAAATGGAACTAGGATGCCCATCCTTATTGCACAGGGTTGTATGAAAGTTTAAATGAGATGATGAATGTGAAATGCTTGGCAAGTTTTGAAAAAGCTTTGCTAATATATGATGTTATCATTTTTACTGTCTTCATTATCTCCATGTTTGGTAAGATAAGATCATAATCAAGACAAGGATTTATCCAGTTGTCACCTTTTGGATATTTTTACTTATTCATTTACTTCTCAGGTTCCCTCCTCCCCAGATGAGACATGCATCTTTGCCCTTGTGGTCAGTGAGAGAGTCCTTCCAACATGATAAGAATTGCCTAGTGGGAATAAGCTCACTATTGCATGTTTTAAGACCTATTTACTGCAGAGCAATGCTTTGTGCACTATCAAGAAAACAGGTTTGGAGAGGAAAATGAAGACACCCACAAAGGACTTTTAACTGTCTGTGAATGATGCTCTATTTTGAATTTCTCTCATATTTCTCTTTCTTTCCTTTGGCTACCAGCATGTGACTGACTTGTAGAAGAATTGGATTTTGCTGGTTCCCAGTAATTTCTGAGTAGAAACATTTTCTAAAAGTATGGATAGCATCATTTGTCACTGCCCTTATTGGTTAAGGAAAAGTCAGAGAAATCTGAAGATGTACTACATCTTTCTAGTTATTGTGCCTAATGGGTGTTCTCCAAAGATTCTGAGAGTCAGGAGAAATGGAAAGAAAGTTAGAAAATGAAAGACTGAATGACTCATAAGCTCAACCTTTTCTGCTCATTGAAGAAGCTTCTCAGGTTTCCATGCTGAATTCTCCTTTGCCTCCAAATAAACGGAACAACTATTTGTACTTCACAATAGTGCAGAGTATTCTTCATGTTATCAAGAATATTACTTTTGTTTTAAGGATAAATTCTAGGCCTAACCTTTTAATGAACTAGAATAAACATTTCTCAGTTTTATGTATATTGAGTCTAATGAAATGTGAGTTACAGCCTTTGCTTCTTTCCTTTTCCATTAGGTTCTTGTTCATTCTCTTAGGTCCTAAGGGGAAAGCCAAGTCCTACCATGAGATTGGCAGAGCCATTGCCACCTTGATGTCTGATGAGGTAGGGAATTGGGAAGATGGTGATTTGTGAATGTCCTACTAGTGTTATTTACATTCTATGGGAATTGACTGCCACAATTGATGCAATTGAAATTATGGGGTTACCAGACTTCTTTATAACATAAAGTACAGGCATTTGTGGAAAATGAACTGAGCTTCATACAGTTTCCAATTAATAAGGGTTATATTTTGTTTTTGCATTGAATTCTAACCCATGTTAGAATAAAACGTAGGTATCTTACTTTTTCTAAAAATTTTCAATTCCTAGAACTGTAATATTTTTTAAATGATCATATTAATTTAAGCCAGTTGCCTTAAAATAGTTGATATAATCATGCTGTGAATGTCCATATATAACACTGTTTCAGGAATGAAGGGATTTGTAGGAAAATAAAGTCTAATAAAATGATAAATGCATTTTTCTTAGGTATCAAAAAACACATGCTTTTATGGTTTCCTTATCTTTTGGAAAGGAACAACAGAAAAACTAAAATGTATTAGCAACCCTTAATGAGGGGAGTACTTTGGAATTATGACCTTACAAACTCTCATAACAGCCCAACGGTTGTTACACCCATTTTAGATAAGATAAAACTTAGAACTAGTCTCACAGTAGGAGAAATAGTATTAGAATGTAAGATCATTGATTTCTGCTTCTGCTTTCTAGTTCAGCTATTTTTCCCAAATGCCTTACTTTAGCTTCATTGTTTGATTTGTCAATTTCTTCATGTGTTGAGTGGCTATAATAGTATAGGATACTTTCCTCCTTAGTTGTAGAAGTTCTGTAGAGTGATTACCCAGATGGCTACTTTATTCTGGGATTGAAAGTATTGAAGCATAGCTATGCTGGGATTTCATTCCCTCCCTCCTTAAGAGAACTAAGCATCTCAGTGGATTGATTGATTGATGTTTATATTTTCATTTAAAAAATCCTTCCTCCGGAGATGTGTCAATTAGAAATGCTTTAGGCTACAAGCGTCAAGAAAACCTGATTTGTAGTGGCTTAAACTCGTTTAGATTTATGGTTCTCGTATAAGAAGAAATTGGGAGGTAGGTGGTTGCTGGGTTTGGTTTAAATTAACTGTTTAATGATAAATCAAGAGCCAAGGCTCTTGCTTCGTGGTCTTAAGGTGGCTAGTACAATCAGCTTCAGGTATCCCTGTAGGCAAGAAGAAGGGTGACATTTTTTATTAAGTATTTCTAAAGCTTCCCCAGACAGCCTTTCTCTTATGTCTCTTTGTTTAGACTATCAATCTTTATCTGTAGGGAAGATTGGGAAAGTGACTCTCTGACTTTCCAGCCTTTATAATAGGAGGCAGGAAGGGAAAATGGGATTGAAGATGGCTATGTCTGCCATAGATGATATACTGGCCCTTGGTATTACCTTCTCCCCAATAATACAAGACTCTCCCACTAAATATTATTTGTTAGCTTTTAAAAATGCTTATTGTTCAGGAGAAGAGCAGTTTTAGAAGTGATCTTTAAGAATAGGTAGAGTGTTGAACAGGCCACGTTCTCTTCTGGAGACTAAAGAGTTTGACTCATGAAATATGAAAAACTTAGATTATTTGTCAAGAACTTTCAGATTACTGGCTAGGTTAGAAGAATGGAATAATTGACAAGGAGGATTATATACATTCTGGAAGCTCCTTTGGAGGTTTGTATGGAATGCAAAAAAGTATTTGCTGCCTTGGGTGGTTTAGTTGCTGCCTTGTCTGAAAATAGACAGACCCTTTGGTCTATGTGTTGCCAATTTAACCTAGTTTTTTTTATTTTTATTTTTATTTTTTACCGCTAACAGTATTTATGTGTTTGAGAGCTGCAGTGTTTAAGTCTTAATTTGATTTTAACACTCACATTGAATTTTCCCTTCTTGACTTCCCAGCAATTTGTTTGGTCCAGTTGTTTTTATTTCAGGGAAATGACTGTTTAGTATATATCTCCAAACCATTTTAATCTGGCTTCCATAGCAACCGTGTCAGTTGTGGTACATACCAGTGGGAGATAAAAGATAGTGTCATTTTATGGTAGTAGAAGGGGGAAAAAAGCATGTAAAACAACACAGCTGTTTTCTTATGTTTTTACTTGTATCCCTTAGGATCATAATCTGAAGAGTTAACTATTTTGGGATAAACTGAGTAATAGGAAATATCACAGCATGGTTATGAGAATACAATAGTGGATTATGGATTATATTATTAGGCTGGACATGGTTTGAGACATATAGAGGGTCTCCTGTTGGATCAGGACATCTCCTATCATTCTTTAGGTGTTCCATGATATTGCTTATAAAGCAAAAGACAGGCAAGACCTAATTGCTGGCATTGACGAGTTCCTGGATGAAGTCATTGTCCTTCCACCTGGGGAATGGGATCCAACGATCAGGATAGAGCCTCCTAAGAGTCTTCCATCATCTGACAAAAGGTGAATTTTCAGGCAATTGAGACTTTTCAGTTGCTGGAACATCCCTGGGAAGAGGGTTGTGTTTGGAAAAGGAAGTGGAGTTAGGCGACTGCTCTAATATTTTCAGTTTCCCATTTAACTTGATGTATTATCTCAAGTGAATAACATTTGTGCCTTGGTTCCACATTCCCTTGACACTGTAAAATGAGGGTCTTTATGCTGTGATGTTCTTCAGTGATTACAAATTAGAGATCTCAGATTATGATACTGGAATGTATCACAGAGATTCTATGGAGATGTTTTGGGGATTCCCTGTACATGTAAAAGGACCCAATAATTCAATATGATTTAAAAGTTTAAGAAATTGGGTGAAAGAGTTGAGGAGATGCCATTTTATGGAAATCTCTTATTTCCCAGGTACAAGTTTCCCTCTTATACAATATGTAATTCATTCAGTGTTTCTATTCATCTAGTCATTTGTCTTGGCTCTAAATATAACACTTAAGAAATATCTGTTAGGATAGCAGAAAGGAATAATCTTTCTTTTGAAAGGATTTTACTTCATCTCTCCTTTAACCAGTTCACAATACAGTTGAGAAGAAGGTAAATGAAATAACTAATATTCTTTGGGCTCTGTTGTCTTCCTCAGAAAGAATATGTATTCAGGTGGAGAGAATGTTCAGATGAATGGAGATATGCCCCATGATGGAGGACATGGAGGAGGAGGACATGGAGATTGTGAAGAATTACAGCGAACTGGACGGTAACTAATGGATTGATCCTTTTGCCATTCATGATGAGGATCTCCTTAGATATAAATGTCTACTCTTCTTTCTAGCAGTATTTTGTTAACTGATTTGTTCATTTGTTCATCCAACAAATATTCATAATGTAATCATTTTTCCCAAGCACTGGGGTACATCAGTGAATTAAACAAAATCCCCGACCCTTATGGGGCTTGCTTTGTAGTGGTAGGAGACAAACAATACACAAACAAGTAAATGTGGTGATGGTTTATGGGGGAAAATAGAGCAGAAATAGGGAATTTTGTGATATGAGAAAGTATTACAATTTTAGATAAGGTAGTCAGAGAAGGCATTACAGAGAAGGTGACATTTGAAGAAAGTCCTGAAGGCAGTGGGAATCAGACCATGTAGATGTGGGAGTTGGGAAGAATGTTCCAAGTAGAGAGGACAGCAACATAGTGTGCCAGCTCTGTGCCAGGACCAGCAAGAAGACCAGTGTGACTGGGAGTGGAGTGAATGTAGGGGAATGTTAGAGAGGTCAGAGAGATAGTTGGTGAGTGTGTATGGCAAGAAGACTGACTGATGTGCCAATCTTCCTGTTTTAGTTTCCTGCCTGCTAAAGCAAATGTCATACAATGGGTTGGCTTAAACTCCTGGAATTTATTGACTTATGGTTTTGAGGATAGAAGTCCAAAATCAAGGCATCATCAAGGACATGCTTTCTTCCAGAATACTGTAGCGTTCTGGAGCTGGCTGCCAGAGATTCTTGGTCCTTGTCTTTTCTGTCACATGGCAATATGCGTGGCAGCCTCTCCTGGCTTCTTGGGTCCATTGACTTCCAGCTTCTGGATGTTCCCTGTGGCTTTCTCTACCTGTATCTGTATTTCATTCTACTTATAACGGATCCAGTAATAGGCTTAAGACCATCCTCATTCAGTTGGGCCACACCTTAATGGAAGTAACCTCATTGAAATGTCCTACTTACAATGGGTTCACACCTTCAGGAATGGATTAATAATGTCTTTCTGGGGTACATACCTCCAAGCCACCATACTTCCTCATCTGGCTTTCATGATTCCATCTTCTCCCTGTACATTTACTCAAAAGTGAGTAACTTGTTAGGGAAATAAGTGGTTCTTTATGAGCTATTTTCATTAAAAATATCTTTTTCCGTTTCTACAGATCTAATTAAAAAAAAATTCAATACAGTGTAATTTCATTCTCCCATATTTTGCCCCTCATACATGCATTGGATGTCTGCAGCATGCCTGGCATCAGGCACAGCCCTGTGCAAAACAAGAAGCTGAGACAGAGCACTGAGGTACATCTTAGGTCCAACAGGCACACAGAGAGACAGACAATACTGATAAATTGTGATAACCTACAGTGGAACTCAACTGGAGGTTCAAGACTTGAGAAAGCTGTTGAACTCTGAGTGAGGGCATTCTAGGCAGAAGGAATGGCATGGGGGGGGGAGGGGGAGATCTGAGATTTGTCTGGGAAGGTTAAGTTTACTAAGGCATAGGTGAGTAGATCTGCTGGCATTCATCGCGAGGCTCCGCTTACAGTGTTATTCTACCACACGCCTGCATGGCTCCCTCCCTTGGTTCTTTCATGTCCTTGCCCAAAGTACCCTGCTTGGGAGGCAGCTCTGGCTCTTCTATCTAAAATTTCAACTACTGCTCCTCCAGAACTTCATAACCCACATCTCCACTTCATTTTCCCCCTTGATTTTTAGCACTGTGCATTTTGTGTATTTTTCTTGTTTATTGTCTATGCCTCATAGAAAGTAAGCTATGAGGGAGGGATTTTTGTCTTTGTGGTTCACTGCTGTCTTTCTAGCACCCAGAATATTGCCTTGGCACATCGCAGGTGATCAATAAAAATTTCTTGAATGAATGAATGAATGAATGAATGGAGCTGGAAAGGAAGCCATGGCAAGATTATAAAGGGCCTTATATGATTTACTCACATGTTTTGACTTTTTTCTTTAGGCAGTGAGAAATTATAATTTATTGACACTGTACACTCTCCTCTAAAGACTCACTGGCTAATCTTTGGAGAATATGACGCCTAATTTTGTGACCAGAAAAGAGAGAGATAGAAGAACATTTATTTCTCTACAGTTTTCTGGTTTCATCTTAAGTGGTCATATATTACCTTGTTGTTGATTCCAGCATTTTAAGAACAATTTCTTTGTGGTTAGTAAGTTATCTCTTGGTTATTTTTATGGTAATTCATTTTACATTGTCACATGTTTGCTTTCTCTCTACATAGGTTTTGTGGTGGGCTAATTAAGGACTTAAAGAGGAAAGCACCGTTTTTTGCCAGTGATTTTTATGATGCTTTAAATATTCAAGCTCTTTCAGCAATTCTCTTCATTTATCTGGCAACTGTAACTAATGCTATCACTTTTGGAGGACTGCTTGGGGATGCCACTGACAACATGCAGGTGGGTATGGTTTTGGGGAGGACACAAATAGTACAGCCCAGATTGCCTTCCTCACCCCTACAGCTCAGTTAGAAGCAGATGGCCTTTCAGTTACTCAGCGTGATTTTCTTTCTTTTGCTGGATGCTGCATTTTACTTTGCTTCTGGCCTGCTGCTGTATTTCCAGCCTTTTAGTAATTACAAAAATAGCTTGATGAAATCTAGATTGAGTCACAAGTGGGGAAAAGAAGGGAAGGAAATGAGGATATACAATTCTATTTGGGCAAAAGCATATCAGCTGCTTTAATGTGCAGTGCACAAGGTTTAGATCTTTCACTACCTTAAGTGTGTGGGCCATATACTGTTAAACTTGATGATCATGCTTTTTTTGGGAATGCATGATTACTCCATTTTAACATGAACAAATAGTTATCAAGCAATTGAGTAGTTTTCTTAAGGTTAAATTTGCATATCTACTGGTAGGTCCAGGCTAGAGCTCAGCATTAATGAGTACAAGCCAAAAGTTGTTTCTCCTATACCTGGATCTGCCTCTCATCAAGCTGTAAAGACTGACTTATTTTGTACAAACCAAATTTGTTGGTTACTTTGCAGGTGGCATTTGCTTTCTTTTTGTACCAATCAAACCCAGAGTTTGAGTGATAGAGAAGGTATTATTTAAATTTGTGGAATCAATCAGAAAAATAGGTTAAAAATAACTTTTAGTTGAAAAAAAAAATTCATTTAAAAAAAGCATTGTGCTAAGTGCTGAATACAGAGTCATGAATGAAACAGAGTCTCATGAGTCTGAGCCCTTTTCAAACTCTGTCTTCCCATATCAGTACTTATTACTGCTAGGACTATGTGGCATTTATAAGTGTCAGTTTATTTTAAAAATTAAGTTGATTCCAAAGGATTCTTTTTCTTTCACTGCCATTTTCTTCCCTAGGCAAATTCATATTCCAGATTTCTGCCTAAATACAAACATGAGGTAGAGACTATCTATAACAGCTATGCTGACCCTTTTTACTAAAAAGGGTAAAATTACTTTTAAAAATGTATTTTAGTTTTAAGTGCATGTTTATCTTTTTTGCCTTTTTTGTTTATCTATTGCTATATAACATAACCCCAAAACTTAGAGACTTAATAATTTAGAACAACCATTTTATTATTACCTCTCATGGTTTTGGGAGCTGATGGACTCAGCCGGGCAGATCTCAGTTGGGTCCCTCATACTGGGACAGCTGCAGTCAGATGCCTGCTGAAGTTGGAGTCATTGGAAGGCTTCTTTACCCACATGTGTGATGCCCGTGCTGGGCAGACTGGAACAGCTGGGGCCTAGTTGGCATCTCTCTTTCCACACTACTTTTCCAAGTGGCTAGCTTGGGCTTCCTTACAGCATGGCAGTCAAAGAGTAATTAGACTTCCTATATAGTGGTTGGCTTCTCCCAGAGCAAGCGTTCCAAGAGACCAGGGAGAAAGTTACAAGGCCTATTTTGACAGCCTCATAAAAGATAGCATCCTGGGTGCTATATTTGACAGCTCAAGCATTATTGGAGGCTGGTTACCACTGCTCTCCTCTTCCTATTCCATATGCCTTTTTTTGTTAAAATTACTTAAAAGTAATATACATTTTGGAACATAGCTCATTTTTATATTATAAATTATTGTGGCTTATAATATATGGACAGATACAATTCTATCATACTTGATTGTTATAGTAATATGTTGTACTAACTATTAACAAATCATTTCTGAATAGAAACCACGCCTTAAAAACAATGAAAAAAATCTTAGTTACATGACAAGATTCTCATGTGAAAATTATTTATGCCCCATTCCAGCAAACACCATTCCATTTTTCTTATTTGTACCAAATTAGTGGGTATAGCATTAATAATAAAGCTAATGTAGACCTCCTAGACAACTGAATAAATATATTTGGTGGACGAAATTCAAAAGCACTAAAGGAGGGAAAATAGTCCTAAAGGAATCCCACAAAAATAGGGCTATAGGTCTGGTTCTGGGGTCATGTAACTTCGTAGATGTGAACCAGCAATGTTGTATTCTAGCCAAACAGAGAATGTATGACACTGCTACCATAAGCAAAAGTAGCGTTGCATGTAGGAGCCATGAAGTGATTTTTTTCTACAGCTAAATCATGTTATAGAGAATTTGAATATGATATAACTGAAACTGATTGGAAGATTGAAATGTAGCCTCTGTTAGGAAAGACTAACTGTATTGGATTCAGTTAGCACAGGGAATAGGTTGCAAATTTAAAATGTCTGCAGAGGACAGGCAGCCCTCATATATGAGAGAAGGGAGTTGGGTGGGGATTGTGATGACCCTTGAAAGCCCATGCTCCACAGGGGAAGTTTCCACCAGCTTTGCTTGTTCTCATGTGCACCTGCACCAGTATTGCTTCGTTTTCTGAAGAGAGGCTGGAAATTCAAAGTCTCTGTGAAATTTGGTGGTTTTTAAATACTGACAACTAATTAACACATTAAAAGTAACATTGTGCTGGCCAAAGAACACACATTTGTGTGTTACTTATGAGAGACCTGTGGCCTGGGGAGTAGAAGCCAAGTAGGCCAGGATCCAGACATGAAGTATATGAAAAGGGTAGTTTTTTTTTTTTTTTTTTTTTTTTTCCCGTTTTTTTTTTTTTTTTTCATAGACAAGAATGAATAAATTAGATTATAACAGTGATATCAGTAATAGAACTTTTATAAAATCTGATCTACCATCAAATGGGGTGGTTATTCTTCATCTAAATGATCGGCATAAAGAGTAACTAAGATGTATTATTCAAGAAAACAAGTGGAAAAGAAAGCCCTGGGAAAGTACCATGAGGCATACAGCCACATATTAAGAAAATAAAAGAAAGCTGTAACTTTTGGAAGGGTCGTAAGATCAAAACAGTTTTTCGTCTTTCAGAGTAAATAGGGATTTTTGTGTGTGTGCAGATAATTTTTTTTTTTTTTTTTTTTAGGAGGTAGTGGGGATTGAAATCTGGACCTCGTACATAGGAAGCAGGCACTCCACCACTAGCTATACCCGCTTCCTGGGCAGATAATTTTTAAACCAATTTTTTCGTGGACCTTCTTCTCATTGGGATGGGAACATTGTGACACTTCCTATGTGTTAGTTTATTGCCTTTTAGTAACTGAATTGAAATCTTTTGCAACCTCCTAAGACTTAGCTTTAGAATTCTGCATCTGAAACTCAGGAAGAGGTCTGTTAAAGTCTGTTAATCCCTCCTAGGGGAATTAATTTCTATATAAGTGAGTTAACGGGGAAGTAAAGGATTCTATTGTGTGATATATATATATAGCTAATACAGGTACTTTTCTCCTCTGTAATAAATAACATCGCAAAGGCCTTGCTGATGGAGTAAGATGTTTTCTGGGCTCTGAAGACTTCAGGAGAAACGTAAATGCTTTCAGTAAGTCAGGATGTTTAATAGTGAACTAAAATGACCATTTACTGGATATTACTCCTGAGATTTGATGTAATTTAAACTATCTAATTCAAATCCATGAGGATATTTGCCAGAAGTTGGTTTGGTTGTTTCATAAGTAAGTTTTCTTATCTCCATTGATAAATTCATAGAAGCTGCAGAATCATTATTGCTTTTAAAAGTTTCTATGAGTAAAAATATTGAAAGATAATTTCCTCTCACTTGTGTAGTATTTTTCCTTTAAGAAATGTGTTAGCCAAGTCCTCCTCCTCAGTTCTATTAGTTTTTGGTAGTCATAGTGAGTGGCAGAAACATTGAGAGGGATAGAAAATTAATAATTGTTAATAAATATTTGTTGAACTGAATTTTTCATTTCTTTTGAGTAGAATAATGCTATTAGCAAATGGGTTTATAGAGCTAGACACTGGGCTTATAGATCTAAAATGATCTGTCTAAATGGAAATTGACTAGTATACGCACACACGTAGATAATCATATATCTGAGTAATTTCACATATTTCCTAGTAATTTTAGATATCCTAGTATTTTACATAAGAAAATTTTACATAGGAAAAAAATTATATAGAGTCATTGTGTTAGCTTTTCTTACAATGGTAAATGACGTAGATTGGTATAGTTCTGTTTTAAGAACTAGGGAGTGAGGGAGTTTAATGGGTAAAAGATTTTCTCATGACTGAATGGGTCTGTACTTGAGAATACAGACATTTTGATGCTCTGCCAGAAGCCTTGACATGGCATAAGACAACAAAATATTTTGTGGATTTGGTACTGAGGCCCAGGTCATTTCACAGGTGTATGGCAGAGACTAGGTCATTCTTTCACAAATATTTATTATCTGCTATGTGCCAGACACAATTTAAAATCTTATGGATAAGATAATTGAGCAAAACCTGTAAGAATCCCTATTCTCATGGTGTTTACAATCTAGAGTGTTGATAAAAACAATCTTTCTGTACCCCCAAGAGATGCCAGGAATGGTGTGTAGTGGGCTTATTTAAGGGAGAAATTCTCTGGCTTCATTTGGCTTTCCAAACACTGGACTAGGACTAGGCAGAAGCCTGAAATAATCTGCAGTTATTTCGTGTGCCTACATAAATGTGGCAGTGGGTTATTCTCAAAAGCAAGGATAACTCCAATGAGTCAACTGAGAACAGTATGCTTGCTTATAAAGTCAGGCAGCTCAGAGGAGGTTCACAGAGGGCCTTTATTTCCAGACTACAAATAGACATGGGTCTTGGGTGGCAACATGTTGTGTAAACACAGATGAGTCACGGTACTGCTGTTGTCTAAGCAAACTCTTCTGCCAGCTTCTGTTCAGGAGGTCTTGCCTGCTAGAAGACAGGAATCTACATTTAAGCATTTATTTTAGAGCTGAAATATATATGCTTTCAGTGAAAATGTAAGAAAAAACAAACATCAAAATCTTTTCCTCCTTAGAAGATCTCATGAGCTATGTGGATTATTTCCAATGGAACTATGTTCAAAATGAAATAGTTGGGACTACCATGGCTCCAAGTATAATACAAATCTTGATAGCAATGTAGATGTCTGCATGAATTCCCAACTTGGCACAGAAATTTTGACCATGAGTCTGTTCTGAGATGGGGTTTATAGAATGGGTATTAACAGATTCCTCATTAAGTGTGGGCAATTAAGGTTTAGCTTAGGCCTCTGGGAGAAACTGAGTCACTTGCCAAGAGTTGACATTATATTCATCTAAGATTCATCCCTGCCTTGTGACTGTGTCCTGTTCTTAGAGCTCAATATCAAAGGAGTACAGTATAAGCTTTTTGAGGCTGGCAATTGTATAACATTCTTATTGTGCTTTTCCATAAGTCACACCTTCATAATGCTTTGGGCCCTCTGCCATACTGCTAAGTAAACAAAGACTTTTTAGCATTACCATCCTATAAACATGTCCCATCCACAGCCTGATTTTGTGATCCACACGTTCCATTGTATTTATATGCTTGGCTACTGAGCAAGTTCATGGTTCTATTCATTTAGATATTTTAAATTAAAATTTTAAATGTTGATGAGATTGTGGCATAACTATATATCGCCAGATTTTATTACAATTATGTGCTTTTCATTCAAAGTACTAGCCAGAAAGGAACCTTGGTAGCAAACTAAATCAACAGATACTTAGGGAATTCTTAGTCTGTGGACAAGACGCTGATAAAAGGAACACATTTTGATATTCTGAGGTAATTCTCTGTTTATTTAAAAATTGTTTTTAGTTTCATGGAGCACAGAAATGAATTTTAATTTGAATCTGCATTGTTGATTGTGACTGACTGAACAATGTTAGAATGAAGACTGAGTGAAGAAAGTAATTTTATTTTTTCCAGGAGTAAATATAATCCAGTTTCAAAAACCTCTTAGCAAAAGAATACAGTTAAAAAAAAAAAAAAAAAGAATACAGTAAGATTTTTAGAATTCTGTGAATTTCATGATATTTGTGGAGCCTGCCACAGTACATTTTAAGGAAGTTTGTCTTATAATAAGAAACATTTATGCTGACATATCTAAATTTGAGGCTTTAACATACTGATGTGCTGAGAATCATTAATCAATCTGCTTAATTTGGAAATGTATCATTTCTTATTCATATATACTATTCCTAGACAAGACAGACTTTTTGAATCAAGCTTGTCATTTGCAATTTATGATTGCAATGTTAAAGTAAATTGATAGAACTGTACAATAATTTCAGTTTTCCTAAGTGTTACAGTTTGGCATCAAAATGCATTTCTTCCTTGATGTGGAAATATAAAGTGACTGGTTAATCTGCACCAGATACATATTCCAGTTTTAGAAAGTTAGGTAGAGATAGTGTTTTGCAATGGTACAATTAGATAGTTTTGGTAAGCAAAATTTAATAAGCTTATTTAGTGACAAATAAGGGACTCTGCATTGCTTAATTACCTCTGAGGAGCATTGGCTCTTCCTTCTCCCAGGAAGGAACTTTAAATAATTTGCCTCATTGCATGTACAAGTTCTGAATTAAACCTGTTTGAAGTAAGTACTTTGTGATCAAAATTCATTTACCAGAATCTTATTTGATTGGGGTTTTCATTTGAAAGATCTCTGTTCTCTATTTAGTCTACTTTGTCAACTCTTTATTTTCTTGATGATCAGAAAATGATAATTTGGGCAGGGTTAGGAATCCCAAATGGTGTTAAATTCTAAAATTATTTTGTGTTTAGCTTGCAATTATTTTGAAAGTAGCTTTACTGTTTTTAATAAGATATAAATGTTCATTGTAGAAAGTTCAAACAATACAGAAAAACTATGTAGAAGGCAATTTGCTCCAAACCTGTCACCTAGAAATTTGTTAACATTTCCATGAACACCTTTCCATACATCTTGTAGTGCATGTGTATACAGATAGAGCTGTGTTTGGCATTTTAGATAAACAAGATCATTCTGTATATATGTATGTATGTATATACACATGCACACATACATGCTGTTTCATAGCCTGACTTTTCCTTAGCACATTTCATGACTATCCTTCCATTTGAATGTGGATCCTGATCATCATCTTTTATGGCTTCAACTCTCTCTCTCTATATATGATGTCTGTGCTATAATTTGTGTAATCAATCCCATATTAGTGGACCTTCAGTTTCTCCTAATTTTCTCCTTATAAACAATGCTGTGATGATTAACAGTATTTTCATTCTTGGTGATTACATACTTAGGGTAGGTTCCTGGCAGAATGATTGGATATGCTCATTTTATGTTTTGATATTTATTGTCAAATTTCACTCTAGAAAGCTTATACCAATTTATATTCCTACCAGAAATGCACCTGAGGGTCCACTTGTCCTCACCCTTGCAAAATTGGATTTTGTTCCATCTTTTCATTTTTGTCATTTTTAAGGGGGTTGAAAAATGATTGCTTATTATTATTTAATTCAAATTTCTTTGATTTTTAGTGAATGTGAATATCCTTTCATATTCTTACTGACTATACTTCTTTATAAATGGTCTATTTGTGTCCCTGGTATACTTTTCTTTGGGGGCACTAATTTTTTTCTCATTGATTTGTTAGAACTCTCTGTATAGTAAGGATATTTTCCTTCTGCTGGTCATTAATATTGTAAATATATTTTCCCTAGACCTAAAATTTTTAGGAATGCAGGGGCTGGCAAGTCTGAAATCTGTAGGGCAGACTGGCAGACTGGAAACTCAGGCAAGGAATTGATACGGCAGTCTTGAGGCAGAATTTCTTCTTCTCAAGAAACCTCATTTTTGCTCATAAGGCTTTCGGTTGATTGGATGAGGCACACCCACAATATCAAAGGGAGTCTCCTTGACTTAAAGTCAACTAACTGTAGATGTTGACTACATCTACAAAATACCTTTACAGCAACACCTAGAGTAATGTTTGATGAAACAACTGGGTACTATAGCCTAACCAAATTGACACATAAAAGTAGCCTTCACAGTCTTTTAACTTTGTTATTTTTTTTACTGTAAAGATTTTAATTTTTGTGTAGTTAAAATCTTCAAAAATTTCCTCTCAATTTTTATTTTCATGGTATTAAAACTTAGGCTTTCCTCCGAGATTCCAGGCACACCTGGCACATGGGCAGGCCAAAGGCTCCAGTCTCTGGAAGTACACCTACAAACTCCAGCATCACATATAGGTTTGAATAGAAGGAACTGATGGACCATGTGCAGGGAGAACTTATTTGAGTCCAATTCTGTCACTCTCAGGAGCAAGGTTCCAAAGTAGAGCCCACTGATAAGGCATCAATCTCTGGAGCTATCCCCCCCTTACATAGGACCTGGGTGTCTCCAGAGCCCTCAGGAGCCCCTCTGTGTGGGGTGATATCCACTTTGGTATTCTATGAGATCCTACTGAGGTGTGCATAAGAGTTACCTCTGGGATGACTCAGGAATTGGGGGTTGTCCTGAGTGATGTTGCAGCGATGGATATAGGCCATTTTACATCAGCATATACCATGCAGAACTGTGTGGGAGTGTGGTCTACGATATGAACTGTGATCTATACTTAATGGCAAAGCCCCAGGATGTGTATATCCATTGCAGGTGATATGCCACACTAATGAAAGATGTTTATGTGAGATGTTATGGGAGATATGGGAGGTGGAGATCACGGAAATCCCTGTAATTTTTGTGTAACATTTATGTAATATAAGCATCTTTAAATATATATATATATAATAACATTTATGTAAGCAAATGCACATATATGCATATATATTTATATATCATTTAAAAAATATTGGTTTGTATTGTGAAAATTTTGATTTTTACCCACAATAAAAAAAACAAAACAAAAACAAAACAAAACAAAAAAATACTTAGGATTTTCTTGCCCCAGGATTAGAAAAATATTTACCAACATATTTTAGTTTATTATATCATCATTTAATTTTTTTTATCCAGCTGGAATTGATTTTTGAGTAAGATTATACTGACATTTGATGGTGGGCACTTCAGATTATCTATATACATATTCACAGCTTTTCAAACAAAAAAAATTATTATAAAGCCTCCTTTGTCTTCCTCATCCATTCTATCAGACTTGGAGTGGAAACTCTTTTGGTAAAGTTTTGTCTCATACTTTTCCTTAGGTAGGGAGATAATTTGCTTCCCCCGTCCCCCTTTTTTTTTCTGTCTTGCTGGAGAGTGTAAACAGAAATCCTGTTTATGACGACAAAGCACCTTAGGCAGAGTAGATGGCAATAAGAATTTGACAGTTGTGATCAGTCAGGACAGAAATCACTGATTTATAGTGTCTAGCTATGCAGATGAAATAAAAAATGAGGCTTGTGTATCCAATTTTCTTCCCCATTTTAGATAAATGGTGTGTTTAACCAATTGTTAACAATACTAGCAATGCAGTTTTTGGAGGAGGAAGGGAATTTGCTTGAATTGTTCAAATCATGCACCTCAGATTTGAGCCACTTGAGAATCATCAGGGGAATTTGAAAAAATACTGATTCCCCCGGCCTCATCTTCAGAGATACTGATTTCAGGGTAGAGATAAAGAATCAATATATCTATACACACACACACATATATTTTAAAGCTTCCCAGGTAATTATCAAATGACAGTTTGAGAAGCACTGATTTAGATACTTGGATCATTTCTCCATTTATTTTTGATCATGTGACTTGGCTTATGTTGTTGACCTGACATCAAACTTCATCCAGGTTGATTCAGCCCTGATTGCTTAATTCCAGTGGTCATGTTTAAAGGCATTAGGCTACATCATTGTTCTTGGCTAAATTTCAGATTTGAAGATTCATCTAGAAAAATAGAGTTTTATTATTCAACATTCTATACTGTTCATATAAATCACCATCAACACCGCCTGAAATATCTCTTTTTATGGTTAGAGACATGTTAGATTAAATTAAAAAGAAGCTTGAACTATAACATTAATATTGGTAGATGCCACTAAAATATTTCATTTTCCAGGTTTCACTGGATTGAAAATCAACAGAGAATGAGGAAATGTTTTGTTTTCTTGGGCAAGCATGCCACTTGATTCTTAACCTTTACTTTTTTTCCTTCTATTGTTACCACCCTACCCAGGGTTATAATTATTAATCCAAGTAATAAATTCCTTAATAAAATAGACATAAAACAGCAAAAATCATTCTTTAGTGTTATATGAAGATAATACTAAATTGCAATAAAGTCAAAATTGACAGCAAAATTAAAAACAAATGTCTTATTATTTTGAGTGTGCTCATTTTACATTAGCCACGACAAAGGTGATGGCTCTCTCTGGCAGCCTTGTCCGGTAGCTCAAAGACATAAAATTTTATTGTTAGTAATCATGGTTGAATTTTTTTTTTCTTGCTCAGCTTGCTCCTATGGTCTGATTTCTTATGATTGATTTTTATCATTTTGGGGCTTTTGATGTTCTGAAAAACAGTAATCACCTTTGGTTTAACTTCATACTCTGAAGTAAGCAGAAAGATATTCACAGATTGTTTAGGATGAGGATTTGACTTCACTGCTGTAAAGTAAAGCTAATTTTTAAATTGCAGTTTATTCTGTGTGTTTAGTTACCCAAGGGATGAAAAGAAACAACTCTCAATGTCTATAGTACTGCCCCCTAAGGCTTCTGTTGATTTATAGATTGCCCTGAGAAATAATGAGAGTTCAGGTGCTGCTTTTTTTCCTTTTCCTCTAAGAACTAGTTTTCATGTTTTCTCTCCATACAGCTCCTTTTGATTGTCTCTCTCCATCTCCTCCCTCTCTGGAAGGAATGAGAGACAAAAGAGGCAGGCTGGAAAGCTGGAAAAAAGGAGATGAGAAACAGCAAAGGAAAGGGAACTGACTTTTTTTTGGTATCTCTGCTTTGTGCTAGGTGTTACTCTTAGGCCTTTATATATTATTGTTTTATTTAATCCAATTTTTTATCCTGTGAAATAAGTCTGATTTTACAGAAGAGAGAATTAAGATTTAGAGACATTACCCTGATGGTGACTGGTAGAGCATAGATTTAAACTCAGATTTCCCTTAATTCCAAATAATGCTCTTTGTGCTGAGTCACCTGGAAGAGACCTTTAAAACCAACTAGTCCAACATCTTTATTTAATATCTAAATGAATACATTATGCATAAGGTTACTATTTATCAAAATGTATTATGTATCAGAAACTATTCTAAACATTTTCTACACTTTATCTGAGCTAATGTGCGTGCTAACCATATATGGGTTTGATGGAGAAACTAAGGCATAGAGAGATTAAATAATTATGCTTAAAGTCATACATAGAATAAATGTATAGATATCAACTTTGAACCTTCTGACTCCAGCATCATTGCTATACTGTATCATCTCAATTATTTCTCCTAGATGAAGAAAATAAAATTAGGAGAGGTAAAGTGACACTCCCAAGACCATCAACTCGCTGGTGGCAGGATGGAATCTAGAACACAGATTTCTTGACTGCCAGCTCTCTTCTCTTTCTGGTGTTTCACAGTGGGTGTCATCTGATCAGACTGGAATAAAATGAAAGCCCAACCTAAGTAGAGCTGGACCAGTTTTTTGCACCTGATTCTGCCACACCTCAAAGCACAAACATCCACATTTTTGTGAATTGCTAGGGAGTTTGTTTCTCTAAGAAATGAGTTATGGCTACTAAAAATACACATATCCACAAACTTTTGCCTTCCTATGTCAGTGAACACTGAATATAATTAATCAGAAAAGGAGTTTCTGCTATTGCACTTTATAAATTGCTTTAAACTCTAGTTACAGTTAAACTGAAATTATTCGTTACGTAAGAATATTTAAAAATTTTCTGTATTGTGGCTTGATGAGTAACATGTCAAAATGTGGTGAAAATAGTTCTTTTCTCAGAAATGCTGGAAGCATCTCTAAGTTTAAGCAAGTTTCCAGTGCAGCATATATAATAAATCACTTGTTTCTGTTTCAAAATTGTCAGCAACAAAATGAAAACTATAACACTAACCAAAGGATCAAATACTGAAATAACAACAACCTGCCTTTTAACAGTCACATGGCTTCTATAAATTAATGTCATTTTCTGGACAAAATTAGTTAACTTTACTGAATGAACAACAGCTGTTGACCTTTGATAAGTGGAAGCTAGTGTGTGATTTGGACATTTCTTCTTCGGTTCCTTTATCATTTACTGAGTACTTGCAAAGCACATAGAGGGATAGTGTATCACATGATGGGGGAAAGAGTAACATGGACAACACTGAAAAACCCTATTTTTGTCCTCAGAGAGATTGATAGCTATGTCAAATAAACCAGAGAATTCTTTTCTTTTTTTGAAAAAGAAGTTTTAGATTACATAAAAGTTACATAAAAAATATAGGGGATTCCCATTACCCCACCCCCTTTCCCTCTCACATTTTCTCCAGTTAATAACATCTTTCATTAGTGTGGTACATTTGTTACAATTGATGAACAAATATTGAAGCACTGTAACTAAGTGTGGTCTATAGTTTACATTATGGTTTACACTTTGCACCACACAATTTTATAGGTTTTGACAAAATGTATAATTGCCTGTATCCGTCATGGCAATATCATGCAGACCAATTCCAATGTCCCCAAAATGCCCCATGTTCCACTTATTCTTCCTCTCCCTCCCCTCAGAACCTCTGGTGACCACTGTCTTTATTTACTGTTACAAGGTAAAGTAGAGAATTATTGATCTCATTATTCCTCCTCTATTCTCCATATTCTTCGTTATTCCTCCTCTATTCTCCATATTCTTCATTACACCCAGGCTGTACTATATTTGATCTTGTAATAGTGATCAAAATAGTGAGAAATAAGCACTCCTCCAAGCTTGATAAAGAATGATACTGGGGGCGGATGTGGCTCAAATGGTTGGGCGTCTGTCTGCCATATGGAGGGACCTGGGTTCGAGGGTTCGATCCCCAGGACCTCCTGGTAAAAAAAAAAAAAAAAAAAAGAATGATACTGCACAACTTTGCATATCATATATACATGGAGAGTGGCTTGTCCAGCACACAGAGCTTTCAAGCCCCTATCCTTTCATTTTACACACACTCTAAATTAAGTTGTAAAGAAAGAAAGATATATTATTTTTTAAAGCCCAATGTAAGTTCACAGGGGATGAAAGAAGTTATGTCCAAGACAATCCCAGGCAAAGGCACATCTTTAATCCTTGCCAAGGATGAGGTAGTGGGGTGGGCAGGTACATTCTCTAGACTCATGGCACACTGAGTGTGAATTTGTCTAAAGACAAATTCATTTAAGCCCTCTGAATCCCAATATCTTCAAGTGTTAGAGATCAAGACAAATACTATCTACTGGACACCAGAGAATCCCTTTCTCTCATCTCATCTTTTGTCCTTGGACAAAAGGTTGTTTTGAATTGTTTCAGGCTTGTTTACTCACCATATAAGAAGACAGTGTCATTTCTTAATTGTCAACCCTTGTTTTTTTTTTGTTTGTTTGTTTATATATATTTTTGGCCTATCCCCACTTCAATCCTGTTATTGCATAGTGCTGCTCTAAAGGACTTTTGTCTATTTTATGAATTGAACTCTATCCTTGAAGAGGAAGGCATCTTGTTGCAAATGCCATTCGAAGGTGAATGTTGCAGTGTAAAAAATATTTTGAATAATCCATGCCACAAGGGTCAGCTAAGATGGCTTTTGAGTGGGGGTAGAACTTTGTGTGTTTAAATTCTGTAAGTGATTTTTAAAAAATCAATTTTCTGTAGTCATTTCACATATGTTTTATTTTCTGTAAAAATTTTAGTTGAATGAAAAGTTGTTGAAGAACTTTTGGGGCAGTGGAAAGAGGTGGCTTAGTGAGGCTGACAGGTGGATAGGTTAACCAAGAGGGCAGGAAATAACCAAGGAACACCTCAGTTTCCCCAGAAATCCACTCTACTTTAGTCAGGGGATGGTTTAGATTAAGGAGCTGCTTTTTTATGTAAATATAAATGCTACTTCTATGGACATGCAATTTATAGTTTAATTGAAAAGGGATATCTTCATAGCACCATTTTGTTTTAGTGTACACATCAAGTTACAGAGATCACATACTCTATCTCTACTGTGTGAATTAACTTCCCATTAAATATATTATTGTCATTTAAATCTATTGTTTATCTTTATTCATTTGAAAAATATTTTATTTTATGTTTTATTGTTTAATAGTCATATGTATCAAAAGATTTGTATTATCTTTTTATATTTAAAAATAAAATCATTCACTGACCAAATTCTATTTTAAATTTACAAAAAGACCATCCTAAAAATAAATAAATGCTTTAACTGAAGACTGAAATAATGAAAAATATTGGAAACAGGCTAGTTTGCCTTCACCTGAGTCATGGGTCATGAATAAAGAGATTAAGAGCAAAAGTTAGGATAATGTTATAAGTCAATGATGCTCGATGACCCGTATTTCTTTGTTTCTCTTATGTGAAAGGAAACTAATGTTGGGTTGATTTCCAGAGATATAACTACAAGGAGATGTGGCCACAAAAGTTTACCTATTCATGTCCTTGCACATTTACTTTCTCTAGAGATAAAGTTAATTAAGGCACTTGTATATGTTTATATAGGACAGTGAATATGTAATGAGAATGTTTTTGAAAGTGCTATCTTAGAAATGCGTGTGGAAATCTCAATTAATAGTTTTAGTATGGATCAGAGTCACCTTTTGCTTCTTATAGCCATTCCCCAGTCATTGCTCTCATTACAGTTCTTTGGAGAAATTCAGCCCTTGGAGTCGGGTGGAATGACTCCATTGTGTGTAGGGTGAATTAAAAGTTGGTGATATTCACACTCGTAAGAATTTTTGTTCTTCATATTTGTTTGATATGCTTGCTAAGGCCCTCGGAATAGCACATATTCATTTAGCTTCACTTCCCTCGTAACATCGCAAATGGGAAGAAAATAGAAGTGTTTCATTTAACACCTACATTTTCTTTCTGTTAGGGCGTGTTGGAGAGTTTCCTGGGTACTGCTGTCTCTGGAGCTGTTTTTTGCCTTTTTGCTGGTCAACCACTCACTATTTTGAGCAGCACAGGACCTGTTCTTGTTTTCGAGAGGCTTCTATTTAATTTCAGCAAGTATGTATATACATATCTAATTATAACTTAGAATTGTTTAATGGTTGAACATTCATAGTCTAGATAGAGCATGGAATAATAATAAGGTAGATTCAAGAATTTGTCAAAATACTATAATTTTAAAATGTGGAAGTTGAAAGGACCTTAGATTTGAAAGGGCCATACTCATTTTACATTTGCATCAACTGAGGCTGAATAAGCTGTATTACCTGCTTGCTCTCTTCCCAGTCATTCTCTGTCCTTCTTGTGCTGCTTTGTCCCTTGGGATGGGGGCGGGACTGGCTCCTATGTACGGCAATACCCAGGCTCCCTTGCTGTCTGGTTCTGTTGAGTTTGGCTAATGGGCAGCACTAACTGGTGTATATCTCCCTCTCCCATCTCACTGTCTCTGCTTTGGCACCACACTCTCTCAGTGGCTTATCCCCCAGGACTATGGTATCCCCTCTCCTGCAATTCTAGCCCTTATCAAGGCTCTGGTAACACTATTCCTCCTTGGCCCTTTAGGCCTGGCAGTAGTAATGGTTTCCTGCTATTGCAAGTCCCTGAATGCATTGCCATTCCTTGTTCCCCATACCTCTGTAAATAGCCCATTTATTAAGCTTTGATAGAATCCTGTTTGAGTATGTGCCTGTTTCCTATTATTCTGACTGATACACTAGAGAAATTAAATGACTCGTTTAAGGTCACATGGCTTATTAATGAAAGAGACTGGATACTCCTTACTGGTCCACTGCTCCTATTCCCAATTTCAGTGTTCCTAACTAAAGATACCTTTCAAGAGTCAGCAGAAAGAATAATAACTAACATTTATTGAGTGCTGACCATGTGCCAGGTACTATTCCTAAGTGCTTTACATGTTTGACTCATTTAGTTCTTGTAGCAATCCTATGAGGTAGGGACAATATCCAGTTTTATAGATGAGAAGCAGGCATGGAGTGAGTAGGTAATTGTCAACAGTTACCTCACCAGTCAGTGGCAGGGCTGGGATTTGAATTCCTGCTTTCTGACTCCAAAGCCCACACCATTTTTGGAAGGAGAAAAACAAGTTAAGTGAATTATCCAAGTGGCCACATCAGCATACAGCATCAAAATCAAATTGGTTATTGTAGCCATTTTCTAACATACATACATGCGCATTGGCTTTGCAGGTTGATCTCATTGTTTAGATAGATTGCACAATTTCATATGGCTTGCTAGAACTTTTTGGAATTTCCGTATTCTTATATTGGTATACATTTTTAGGATTTTAATTTTAGAATTGTCACTACCTGTATAGTACCTCATGGAGTTAAAGATTCATATGTAATCTTTGAAACTGTGTACATCATCAAAAATGATCAAAAAGTACCTGGAGAATGAGGATTTAAAATGAATTTTTTAAAAAACTGCATTTAGGACATCAGGAAGAGTCCTTGGAGGATTTAAAGGTCCAAATTTTAAATAATGTGAGTTTTTTCTAGGTCATTACTACCAATTCCTCCTCCATCACAATTCTCAGAAGAACGTTGGGAAGAATTCTGTTTGTGTCAGTTTACAGAAAGAGTCAAAAAGTTTTTATATGTTTAAGAAAACACTGTGTGAGAGAAAAAAGCCTTTGTGGAAAGATTAAACAAGTATGTACTATAAACAGGAACAAATGCACAACCTTTGGAGAAAGATTTATTAGATGCAATGTGATCAGAGCCTTAATCTATGGAAAATGTTTGCCTGCCAGTTTGCTTTAGATAATTGTGGGATAGAGATTATTTCCTCTCACTAAGCAAGTTCCTTTCTCACTTTCCCTTCTGTTTCATCATAATTGGTAATGTAAACATAGTGCTATATGATTTATTTGAAAGCAGTTGTAAAGCAGTGAGAAACTTTTGAGAAACCATGCTTTAACTTCATTACTGATATGTGGCTCTTATGTGACAAACCTTACAATTTTATTCACAATGCTATATAATTTTCTTACCTGTTATACCAGCAGGCAAACATTTTGTCTAGATATGGGGCATTTGTGTATATCACTATCTCCCAAAGTGTGTTTCATCAATTACTAGTGCCATTAGATGCTCCACAATAAAGAGGTTCTGTGATCCCAATGAGTCTGGAAAGTGCTGCATATTATATTACCCTGTTGGTGTCATGTACTTTGCACTTTAGTACACTAAGGGTTCTGAGAGGTCCTTCAGTAAAGAAACTGTTTCATAATGGCTTGCCCAGATTTTCTGAAGCATATTTCACTAATTTTGAGAAATAGGTTAAATCCTTGTTTTGTAACTTTAGTGGAATCTAACAGTAACTACATAATTCTTCACAGATTTATCCCTGATAAAACTGTGAAGTTTAGTATTTTCCCTGTAAACTACAGAATCATAAGGGAATATAAATATTGTGTTATTTCCCCTTAAAATTAGTATTAGAATGAAGAAGATAATTCACAACTTTCTAAAACACACAGTTTCCCTTCCCAAATTCTGAAGTCTCTTTTGCATTAGTTTCACACATTGTATCCCAATAATAGAGAATTAGATTCCTTTTTTTCCCTTCAGTGAGGATTCTGAAAGAAATTTTAACAATGTGTTTTAAACTGCATAAAAACTTCACAATTAAAGAAGGATTTTTAACCTGTATTATTGTTATTGGTTATTTAATAATTTCTTTTCTATATTCATTGAATAATTTACTTAACATCTTTGAGTCATTTTTTTCCTGTATTATATTACCTGATTATTCCTTTAGTTTAGGGAGTGTATGTCTTTTTGTCAGTGTCTGAAAGTTAATTTCTGTAGGATTTTTTTTTTTTTTAATGTATATCGATGTTTTATAAGATGCTTAGATTACATAAATGCCACACAAAAATTACAGGGATTTCCATGTTCCGCACCTCCCACACTTCCCATAACATCCCACAAAAACAGCTTTCATTAATGTGGCACATCACCTGCAATGGATATACATATCCTGGGGCCTTGCCACAGACCATAGTTCACATTGTAGACCCCACTCTCTCCCACACAGTTCTGCATGGTATATGCTGATGTAAAATGCCCTACATCTTTCGTTGTAATGTCACTCAGGATAATTCCCAAGTCCTGAAAAAGCACCTGTAATACAACTGCTTTTCCCTTCCCTGCCCCAAAAGCATCCAGTAGCCACTGGCTCCACCTCACTGTTGTATTTTCTTCCATTGCTTGAATCACATTATGTCTACAACAGAATACCATTAAGTCCTCTCTAGTCTATAGATCTTCCCCCAGTCCTGAGGAGTTTGGGATGGTGATGTCCACTCCACCTCCAATTGAGAGGGGGCTTATATCCCATGGATACGGTGGATGGGATTATCCTGCCTGCAGCTGCAGGCTCTCTCCATTCCCTGGGATGGCCATTGTCCATCATCGTCTCCTCACCAGGTGACCTGGGTGAGTCCATTGAGCTGTAGAGTAGGAGCTGCAGCTTCACCGAGATTCCAGGCACAGCTGGCACATGGGCAGGCCAAAGGCTCCAGTCTCTGGAAGTACACCTACAAACTCTAGCATCACATGCAGGTTTGAATAGAAGGGACTGATGGACCATGTGCAGGGAGGACTTATTTGAGTCCAACTCTGTCACTCTCAGGAGCACAGATTCCAAAGTAGAGCCCACTGATAAGGCGTCAATCTCTGGGGCTATCCCCCGTTATATAGGACCTGGGTGTCTCCAGAGCCCTCAGGAGCCCCTCTGTGTGGGGTATATCCACTTTGGTGTTCTATGAGATCCTACTGAGGTGTGTGCAAACGTTACCTCTGGGATGACCTCCCGACTCTCTTTGAAGTCTCTTAGCCACATGAACTCATTTGTCTTTACCTTTTCCTCCTTTTATTCAAGGTCTTTTTCCAGTCGTGTTGCCAGTTGGCACTTGGTATTAATCCCTCGTTACCAGGGAGACTCACCCCAGGAGTCACGTCCCACATTGGGGGGAAGGTAATGCATTCATATGCTGAGTTTGGCTCAGAGAGAGGCCATATTTGAGCAACAAGGAGGCTCTCAGGTGGCAACCCTTAGGCATCCCATAACAGTAGGCTAAGTTTCAATTACAAGAGCAAAGACTCATAAGGCTAGTCATCAATAACAAGAACCCATCAGTGGGCCATCCTCTTTTGCTAGACACTGCCCTTGCACTCAGGGGACAGTTGCTGCTCCCTTGGAGAATGTGGCAGAGCTCTCCAGGCTGGGAATTCAGTATTCCCTCATTTATTGAGTGATGGTCTACCCACCATGACCATGCCCCATCCCTTGATCATTTAAACAATTTTATATATCTTTCATGTATATTCAGATGAACTTACTCCCATGAATCCCCCCTCCCAGACACCCCCCCCCACCAATGATCCTCTGTAGCCCCATTGTAACCCTTCTGTGATCTAAACCTTCCCTGAAGATGAAGCCCATATAATAACCAAATACAATTAATAGGAAAATGAAATAATAATAAGCTTAAATGCAAGAGATAAAATACAAGGAAACTCAAAAAAAAAAAAACCAAAAAAAAAACAAAACACACACAAAAAAACCTAGAATGTAGGATTTTTCACATGTGAGTTTTTCAGTTTGTTCATAGGCTTGATTTAATGCTATGCAGAAACCATAACTCAAAATATCTAGGAACACTGAATGGTGCCACATAAGGACATATAATATTTTCTTCTTCTAATTAATGTGGTCTCTTCTTTAGTTCTCTATTATCATTTCCTGTTACTTTTTATAATTTAGTAGTTACTTAAAATTGACACCAAAGGGACTGATTGGTATTATTGGGAATAATACCATTTTATTGTAGTCATTACTGATGATCAACTTGTTTGAAAAAAGTTTCTCATTTCTTATTCCTCTTTCTTGCTTCTCTAAACATATCACTTTATGTTTAGTGATAAGTTCTCTGAACATATCACTTTAATAATGAGTTGGTTTTAATGATTTTATTTGGGTCATTCTTTTTAATCTGCTCTAGGAGTATTTGAGTCTTTTAGAGTAGCTAGTTGGGGTGTGTTTTTTATATTCTCAGTTTTAAGTTTATACTTGGATTTTTTTTCCTTGTACCCAAACTGGTGGTATTCCTGACCATTAGCAAGTGAATGCATTTGTTTCTCATCTTGTCCTGTAAACATCAATTCTATAAACAACTACTACCTTTCTTATCAAAATTGCTCTTTCAACTAGTTAGGGAAGTAAAGCTAGGTAATTGTTTAAACTTCTATTTTAAGAAAAAAGCCTGTTGACTCAGAATTAATAAAACTATGTTTCTTAGCCCTGACTCTGACACCGACTCATTGCATGATAATGTAAATCATCTCAAATTCCTAGAATTCAACTGTTTTGTAATCAATGTATCTAACAGAATCATGAATAGGGTCCCAGACTTATGTGGAATTGGGAGTACAAAACCTGTCTTTTGAAAGATTCCAGGAAATCCACAGAAGATAACTTTCTTCAGCCGTGTTAATAATCTCCTGTCTTGATGATATATTCTAGTTTGTACAGGGTAAAAGAGGGAAACAAAGCATAATAACTTTATTGCTCACCCTCTCATGAGCTAGATATAGGTTGGCTAGAGGAACGATTGTGTACATTTTTTAAAAACCAGTCCAAGAATTCAGAGATTTGGTTGCTGGTCTAGCTCTGCCATTAAAACCTTAACATTGGAAAATCATTTATTCCCTTGGCCTTGATGTCCTGATCTTAAAATGAGGCATATTAGACTGATTGATTTCTAGGGAACTTTTTTTAACAACTTTATTTCAAATTCACAAAAATAAAAGAACAGAAAAGGACAGTTCAACAATTTATGGAATACTCCTAAAAAGTTACTTTTCAGGCACTTTTTTTCTTTATTTTTATTTTTTAGGCACTTTTATATCTTCTAACTCCAACTGCTAACTCAGTTGTTCTTCTAGTGTTCAGAAAGATACACAGATGAACACAGATTAGTTAAATGACATAGTCAATGTCTCATTAATGAAAAAAATTGAAGAGAAAAAAATGCTTAATTATATTCATATCTCACAAAACCAGACTCCATATTCCTTTTTTTTTTTTTTTACCTGTTGAATTAATATAGTATCAACTTTGTTTTTGGTACAAAAACAGTACAATATTGTTGTTAACTATAGTCCATAAATTACATTCGTTATATTTTCCCCATGTATCACCGCATTCTTAACATCTAGGGAACTTTTAATGTTATCATTCTATCATTTTCAGCTATTATACAATGGATCTGTTTTAGTTTTCTAAAGGCTGCCAATGCAATATACCAGAAATGGATTGGCTTTTACAATGGGAATTTTTTAGGTTAAAAGCTTGCAGTTCTGAGCTGTGAACATGCCCAAATCAAGGCATCATCAGAGATGCTGTCTCACCAAAGGTCAGTCGGCTGCTGGTGATCATAGACTCCTACCACATGGCAAGGCAGAGTGGCAGCTCTACCAGTCTCTGCCTTCTCCTCCAGGATTACTTTCCTCCCAAGCTCAGGTGTGGGTGATCAGGCACATGGCAGGGCATAATGGTGGTGTCGGCTTTTTCTCCAGGCTTCTCTGTCTCTGACTTTTTTTCCTGTGTCCATGCCTTTTTAGTCCTCTGTTTATAAAGGACTCCAGTAAAAGGGCTAAGGCCCAACCTGGGCCCCACAATCTAATCAAAGGTCCTTAACGGAGGCATGTAATTGAAAGTGATCTAACCAAAAGGTTCCTTAACTGGATCTAATCAAAGGATCCCATCTACAATAGGTTTACTGGCACAGGAATGGGTTCACTTTAAGAACAGGATTTTTTTTTTGGCATCCACAAAAGACTTAAACCAGCACAGGTCTCCTCTGGCAACATTTGATAGCTCACAGGCTGAGTTTTGATACCTGCTTCAGTCAAGTCCTAAGCTACAGGCATACATGCTTTCATTCAGTAAGTCCTTATTAGGCATCCTCTATGTGCCAGGCACTATGCTAGGTAAATAATTTGAATTTTATTCTAAGATCAGTGGGAAGCCATTGAAAGGTTTTAAGCTGGAGTATCTGATTTACATTTAAAGATATTTTCTGTAGTGTGGAAAATGACTTTGAGCAGGGCAAGCACGGAAGTAAGGATATCAGTAAGACAGTTCTTATAACAATAAAGCAAAGACTGACTGGTGGCCGGGACTGGGTTGGTAGTGATGAAGTAGGAGAGATGATGTCTTTTAGAAAAATTAAAATACATAGCTAGCAGTTATCAGAAACCCATTGCCTGAAAGCAAGGCTGCAGACCTTCAAATATGCATGAACTTTGATTTCTTTTTCTTATATAATAAATGTGAATACTACTCTCTATTGTTTCATCACAAATAAATTATGTGTAAGAAAAAACCCAAAAACCCAGAAACCCACCCAACATGGTAAAGCACTCTTCACATAATTTTACAAGAATCAGTATTGTCTTAGTTTGCCATGGCTGCTATGACAAATACCACAAGATGGATTAACTTAAAGAACAGGAATTTATTGTCTCATGGTGTTGGAATCTAGAAGTCCAACATCAAGGTATTGGCAGGGTTTGCTTTCTCCTGGAGCCTATAGCATTGCAGCAATCCTCTGTCACATAGTGATCTTTCTTTCTCCTTGTGTTTGCTCCTCTGATTTCCACTGACTTCTGGCTTCTATTGACTAATTACGTCTGAATTTCCTCTGCCTGGTAAGGTCCCCAGTCATATGGATTAAGGCCCACCCTGATTCAATTTGGCCTCATCTAAATAGAATCTTCAAAAATTTCATTCACAAAGGAGTCCACACTTCAACTAATCATAACATATTTAAAGGTTCGCACCCACAGGAACACAGATTATGACTTAAACTTATCTTTTGTGGGTGACATGATTCAATCCTCAACAAGTATGAAATGGTAAAATGTCATCATCTTTTCCTAGTTGTGAGTCTTGAACTAATTCATGTGTTAGAAAATAAAAGAGAAATGAAAGACAATGCCTCCTTAGATGGAGGGGCAGATTCTAAGTCTGCTCTGCTGTGGGACTGAGAAAAACAGAAAAATAGTTGTTCCTAAATGTAAATTTAGCAGAAGGAGATTTTATCTATGGGCAAGCTTCATAAGATGTGGTATTGTCTGATTGAAGCATGGCAAGCACAGACTTTCTTGATCTGACTGCAGCCTACATTTCTAATCTCATCTCCTCATGTTGGTTGCACTGGATCCATAGTGTGCATTTCAGACATCTCAAGCTACTTGCCTTTTTATGTACTCTTTCCTCTTCCTGGTCTGACTGTGTCTGGTCTGCCTGGAAAGCTTCTACTTATCCTTGAATATCTCGAGTTCTTTTTTCTGCAAACTTTATTTATCCCCACAGCTTGAATTAGTTATTCCCTCTGCTGTGACACTTGGTGTGAATCTTTAGATATTGTATCTGTCAGGTTTCTTTAGAGACAGAGGACCAACAGGATGGCTGGCTGGCTGGCTAGTTAGGTAGGTAGGTAGGTAGGTAGGTAGGTAGGTAGATACATAGATAGATAGATAGATAGATAGATAGATAGATAGATAGATAGATA
>JAKSZT010049054.1:13795-64305 GCA_026826555.1 Tolypeutes matacus | reverse complement strand
ATTCAAGGATGTTTCAATCTGGGAAAAGTGGATCAAATCAAAGATTGAGGGCCTGTGCAGAGTGCTGAACTATTCAGAATAGGACGCATCTGCCATTTTTTGCACCTACGGCTCAGAATAAAAATGCCTCAAAATATGGAATTAAGAAAAAGAAAACAACTGGAAGCCAAAGAGCAAGGGAGCCTCCCGTTGTAGACCACATGGGTCAGCATTCCAAGGCAGAGAGCAGAACGGAGAGGGAGTAGAGAATAGATTTGGTGTGACAAACAAATACATCCATCTCATTTGGCTCTCCAAATTTTTCTTTATCAAATTAATCTTCCTCATTTTCCTTGGTTATTCTGCTGTAATCTCTCTCCTTTACACTCACATTCCCATAGTTAAGTCTGTCATTACCTTTGCCAAGACCAGGTTCAGTGACCCACTCTCCCATCTCTCCCTCATGTAGCCAGTAGCAGTCCATCAATATGAGGGCTTAAGATGAAATGGATGGTCTTTTCTGGCCTTTCCATTGGGAATTTAATTTGTATATTAGGTAGTTCTGTGGAGCCGTAACGTTCAGTGAAACACAGGGTAAAATGCCAGTACCCTATCAACTATCTCCTTTGTGCTCCCAAGCCCTTTTAGAGGGGTGTGTCATCATTCTGTTATCCCACACTGTTAGTGATTCTGTTACTTCAGCCTCGAGTCTTTAATCAAAGTCTTTCCGCATCAAAATTTCCAGTAGGAACATCACAGCATCATCTGTGATCTCCTGTGGCAGATGGCTCAGGGCATTATCATGAAATGTTCTTCCAGATTCTCTCACCATCAAGTGATTATAAGCATGGAAAAGAGAAGCCATCACTGCATATGTGGTGGCAAAATGAAAGCGGCGGCTTAAAAATAGAGCAAAATTGTAATGAGTAGAAATAAAACTAGAGAAACCTATGAAAAGGCAAAATTATTAGTAGTTTAGTATAGCCACAGTAAGTGTTGCTGAATGATGTGTGTAGTTGGCACCTTTCTTAAGGTAACCAGCCTGAGGCAACCTTACAGGGAGAGATCTTCTGGAACGGGTACCCTGACCTCACTCTCTTCTCCCAGTGGCCTGCCCTGGCTGCCACTGGCCAAACCCAACTGGAAGCCAGGGAGTAAGAGAGCCCATTGCAGACCAGACAAGTCTGCATCAGCACTTAGAATAAGTGACAATTCGAACCCTCACCTGAATTAATGTAATGGTAAAATTCTTTTTAATATGCCTCCTGATTGTTATTTTCATTTAAATGAACAAAATCACTAAATTCCAGGAAATATCAAAAACTATTAAATTTCTTTAGGTGACAGTCGAGCAGAATGTTATTTGGTATACCTCTTTAAAAACCTGTATTCTATAGCTTTAATTAGTGTATTCAGTAAACATTGAACAAAATATCATTGTGAATGTAATGTGTGATTGACACAGTACTTTAGATGGTAGTGGTACAAAGACAAGGAATTCATAGGTCTGGCACATAGTAGGCACTTGGTATATATTTGTTGAATAAATTAAAGATTTTTAGGTTCTCAAATTAGAATGCCTTGTTTTGGTCTTTCCACCCTGTTCATGCTTTTTACTTTCTGTCGTTTCATACTTCTGACTCAAATAAGTTGATGGTGATCTTTGAAGAACTAACTTAATGGTTGAAAAATAAAGTGTAGGGTTTCAGGAATTTAAATGAAACATAACAAGCATTTTAGTTAGGTGATGCACTTATTTGTATCCATGTAAACACATGGAAGTCTGGAATTCCAAATCTAGATATATTTTCGGAGCAATGGTTTTTGGTTGACATTTTGTCCTGTTAAAAGTTGAATATGTTTAGTTTATAAACAACTCTTTACAAAAATCAGACAACATCCTATTCTGTTGTCTTTTCCTCACAGAAACATTCTTGGTGAATGGGAAAACTGTCAAGCTAAAATAAATGGTGTATCGAAAAGGAGAAATAATATTGGACATGTATTCTATGTCCCATTCTAGTGTTTGTTAGACTGGGTGACATTTGGCTGCCTCCTTTAAACTCATTCTGAAAATGACTGCTGTCAATGAAGGGGAATCAGATTTTCAACTTCTTGTGGTATTTTGTGCCAGGAAAGTGATTTTTAAAGTTAAGTTTGTTTTTAATCTGAAATTGTTTTTCATGTTATTTTCTTAAGAATGACAAAGGAATATTTGCTTATAGATGCAACACAGCTTAATTTGTTAAAATTTAGCAAAGAATACATATAGTTCAGTTCTTGTGGGCACAAGCCAAAAATCAGAGCCAATATAAATTGAGCCCTAAGACAAAATTAGGAGCACTGATAGAAGAAGCATTTTGTCAGAGCTTTAAGATTGGCACAGAAGCAGTGTATAGATAGAAGAAGAGTTTTGACTGTTGTTCCCTGTTGGTCCGAAGCATTTGCAGCTTACATGTCAATCATAGAAACGTCACCCCTTTGAGATCCATGTAATAATATAAAACGGCTCACCCCATTCCCAGGTTGTCTAATTTAGACATATGACTTACTAATTATTCTTGTTTTAAAGCTTTTATTCTTGCACCTTAATATAAATTATAAAACCAGCTCCCTTTTCAGTCTCTGGAACTCACTACTATAATGGTTTCATTGGGTTATATTCCAGAGGACCCTATTTAGAGGGTCAAGAAATTGGGTCTTAATCATTGAATTTTAGTATGAGGAATTTGAATACTATCTAGTCCAACCTTGCCTCGTTGTGTAGCTTAATTTCTGATGAGAGATCATCTGGATGCTGCTTGAATGCTTCCTGAAATAGGAATTTATCATCTTTGAAGGCATTACTGAAGGAATCACAAATCAGCCTTTCCATAGCTTCTGTTCATAGAGTCTACTGTTGCCTTCTGGGGCTATACAGAACAAGTTTAGTTGTTTCCTGTGCCAGACTTTACATATTTGAAGACAGGTTCTCTCTACAACTCCTCAAGGCCTACCATCATTTTTGTGTGATAGGTTTTCTGGATTCCTTCCTCCTTTGATTTATCTCCATTTTGTTGATCATCAGGTTGAGATTTTCTGTTTCAAATTAGAATATAGTAACCGACATGGGACATAATATTTTCCCGTATGATTTGATCATTTGTTTATGGCACACACTCTTTTTTTTTTTTTTTTTGGTCTTTAGACTCAGATTTTTAATGGTTCTAGTTCATTTTTTTTTTTTTGCATTGTTGTGATACTTTTATTACAAACTATTAAAGAATATCGTCAAAATACTACTACTAACTATAGCCGATATCTTACATTTATGATTTTCCCCCACACACCCAGTTATTAATGTCCTTATTTGTATTATACATTTGTTATCATTCTTGAGACAACCCTCATATTTGTCCTGTTAACCACAGTCCATTTTCCACCATTGGATTCCCTGTGTTATATAGCACCATACTTTGTACAGTCCATTCAAAGTGTACACTCAGTGGATCTCATTTTCATCACAGAGTTGTGCCATCATCACCTCAGTCAATTTTAGAACATTTTTACTACCCCAAAAGGAAAAAATCCCATACCTCTTTATACCTCACTATTCTTGTCCCGTAGGATTGATATAATATTTTCTTTGTCTCTGGCAAAAATATTACAATATTCCTGTTAATCATCCATATGTTACATTAGTTGTAATTTTCCCATGTATACCCAGTGAGTTTTTTTTTTTTTTTAATTTATTTATTTTTTATTGTGGGTAAAAATCAAAATTTTCACAATACATACCAATATTTGTAAAATGATATATAAATATATATGCATATATGTGCATTTGCTTACAGAAATGTTATTTATATATATATAAATATATTTTAAGAGGTGCTTAGATTACCTAAAATATTACACGGAACCCACTGGGATTCCCATGTTGCCCACCTCCCACACCTCCCACCACATCCCACACAAACATCTCCCACAAGTGTGGCCCACCACCCTCAATGGACTTACACATCCTGGGGCCTTGCCACCAACCATAGACCACAGTTCACATTGTAGACCACACTCTCTCCCACACAGTTCTGAGTGGTGTGTGCTGATTTAAAATGGCCTACATCCGTTGGCACACACTCTTTTGATTCATTGTTCTAGTTCTCAATTTTGAGATAGGATGGAAGAAGAGGCCCGTGAGTTATTGCCAAAGTCTCTTTAGCATCCCTGCTGAATCACTTCACGAGGCCTGCTTCAGAAAAAATAATTTCACTTCACGAGGCCTGCATTTTCAGAGAAAATAATTTTTATGTGATAGACCTCCATTGGCACATTCTAAGCCCACCTAGATAAATTGCTCTATCCAGTTCCGGTATTACTCCCCAAATTTCTCTTACTCTGGAAATTATGGTACTAAAATCCTAGATAACATCTAAATTAGACTTTCTTTGTATTGCGTTCTGATTATAGTAGGTAATATTGAATCAAAGTACAGTGTATTTTAATTGTTGCTCTAACTAATTCTAATGTTTATTTCTCTCACAATGCTTTATAGTAATTCTTACTAGCAGGGATCAAATTTCAAAATTCTCATATTTTGTGCCTTTTCATGATTGCCAAAAGGCACATATTTGTCTGGCATACTTTTTGTTTTAAATCTAGAATAAATGATCTTTTACTTTGTTGTTTAGCATTTTCCAAGCACCATGATCTTTAGAGGAGTTGACATCATGAATTAATATTTATTGAGAACCCACAGGGTGCCTGCTGCTGTACTAGTCTCTTTTTATGCTGTACTAGTCTCTCAGTTCCCTCCATTGAGAACTGCTCTGCAGGCTAACAGCCTTTCCCCCCTAGTTAATTTAGGAGCAGCTGCAGTCCTCACAAAGTGGAAACCAAATGTCCTCTGGGGCTTCAGAGGAACGAAATTTATTCCCGCCCCCCCCGTAAATTAACTATCTTCTCACTGTTGGTGTCTCTATTATTATGACTCTTTCAATAATTAATACAGTATCATCCTTCATGAAGAGTATGTTTATAATAGATTTATTAGGTTGTTTTTGGCCAAGAACAAGAGAACAGCATATGGTTATTTGAATTTCCCTTCCCATCCACTTAATTTCTTCTTTGCTTTGGTAATTTAAATGTTTAAGCTGGCTGCTTATTAGGTTTTAATTGAGATGTTTTCTAATTAATTCTGAAGAAGACAAAAAATATCTTTCCTCTTTATTTTTATAATTAAAAATAATAAACAAAAAATAAAAGAGTTCAGGAGGGAGAGGCAAGATGGCAGCAGAGTAAGAAGCTCCAAGAGTCAGCTCATCCTACAGTGCAGTTAGTAATCACCCACAGCTATCTAAAGCACTTGTTCGGGTACTCCAAGAGACCAGAAGTACATCCTGCAACACCCTTGGAAGAACAGAAGGAGGAGACTGCCCATCTGCAGAGAAGATTCGTGAGTAGAGCACTCCATGCCATGGAGGCCGGTGCCTACTCCCATCGGCAGTGCAAGCTGCCTCGGGAGCTATTCCGTGGTTGGAGTTGGTAGCTCCATTTCCCAAAAACGGGAGGAAGAGACGGTCAAGCACTGACTTCGGCTACTGAGTAGTAAATTTGGCTGGCTAAAGTCCAGTCCTAAGAACAGCTAAAGTTTGAACCTGTCCAAATTGGAAAGAGGCCACTATAACTCTACCCCTCCACTATAACTCTACCCCTGGCATGAGGGGAAGTGGGACTGTTTGAAAATCATGGTGATGGTAGGGACTGGCTTCTTCCACCCACATCAGATTATAGCTCTAGCCAAGTTCCTAGCTCTAGCTCCAGCAGGGAGGAAGCTGGGGGGACCAGTACCAGCCTCTCCGGGCAACTGTAGTTTATTTCAGCCCATACAAACTAGATTGTTGAGCACCTGTATCTCTATCCCTGCCTCCTGGTAGGATAGGAGGGGAGTGGTGTTTCCTCAGCCTTTCCTGGCAACTGCAGGTGCTAGCTGTCTGTACATACTAGAATGTTGGGCAAATCTGTGACTACATTCCCCCCCCCCCCAATAGGACAGGGGGAGGGGACAATGTTTCCTCAGCCTCTCCAGGCAACTGCAGGTGCTTTCAGACCACATGGACTAGATTGTTGGACACTCCTGTGACACCATCCCCACCGCCAACAGGGCAAGAGGGGCAGAGCTCCCTTAGCATCTCTGGGAAACTGCAGCCATTTTCAGCCCATATGGACTAGACTTTTGGACACATCTCTGGCTCCATCCCTGCCCTCACAGGGCAGGAGGGCAGGAAGAGAAACAGTGTTCCCTTAGCTTCTCCAAGCAACTGCAGTCACTTTCGGCCCACACAGACTAGTTAAGTGGGCACACCAGTGGCTCCATCCCTGCCCCTGGCAGGGCAGAGGTGGGACAGTGCTCTCTCACCCTCTTTGGGCAACAGCAGTTACTTCTGGCCTGCATGGACTAGATTGTTGGGCATCCTGAGGCTCCATCCCTGCCCCTGCGGGGAGGAGGGGGGCTGGTGCTTTGTTAGTCTGTCTGGGCAACTGAAGTCAGATTTGACCCATCCTGGGTTTATTTGGTGCTCATGCCTGTGGCTCCATCCCCACGCTGGCCAAGGAGGAGGGATGTGGAGCTTCGTCAGTCTCTCTGGGAAACTATGTACGGTATTGGCCTGACCGGCTTGGATTACTGCACATGGCTATGGCCCATCCCTACCCCTGTTAGGAGAGAAAGGTAGTAGGGGCTTCATTGGTTCCTGGGGCAAAGTGGGCAGTTTCAGCCTACATGGCTTACAGTACCAACTGCATCCTCAGCTCCTACTATGCAACCAGCAAGGGAGGAAGGGCAAGAAACAGATGAAAAAGAGATAAAAAAAATTCAAATTGGCTAAACACAAGCCACTATAAAGTTCCAAATTCAGTTGAACCAAGTGTCAAAGAGGGTCTGTAGCACAAAGCCAAATAAATAGAAAACCATAGACTAAAGAGAGAAACTGTGCCCAGAATAAATACATCTAGTAAATCAGATGCCAAGACACCAACAGAAATTACAGCCTATACCAAGAAACAGGAAGGATGGTCCAATCAAAGGAAAAAGCTAAGGCTCTAGATGACATAAATGAATTGAGACAACTAATCATAGATGTCCAAACAAATCTCCTTAATAAATTCAATGAGATGGCTTAGGAGATTAAGGATATTAAACAGACACTGGATGAGCACAAAGAAGAATTTGAACGCATACATAGAAAAATAGCAGATCTTATGGGAATAAAATCCACAATAAATGAAATAAAAAATACACTGTAGGCATATAATAGCAGATATGAAGATGCAGAAGAAAGTATCAGTGATCTTGAAGACATTGTCTCAGATAGCAAACATACCAAAGAACAGAAATAGAAAAGAATGGAAAAAACTGAACAGGGTCTCAGGGAACTAAATGATGGCAAGAGATGTGCAAACATACATGAGATGTGTGTCCCAGAAAAAGAAGAAAATGGAAATTGGGCAGAAGGAATATTGGGACAAATAACGGTAGAAAATTTCCCAAACCTAATGAATAACATAGATATCTGTGTCCAAGAAGCACAATATATTCCCATCTGAATGAATCCTAATAGAACTACTCTGAGACACAGACTAATCAGACTGTCAAATGCCAAAGATAAAGAGAGAATCCTGAGAGCAGCAACAGAAAAGAGATTCTTCACATACAAGGAATGCCCAATAAGATTAAGTGCTGATTTCTCATCAGAAACCATGGAGGCAAGAAGACAGTGTCATGGTATATTTAAGATATTGAAAGAGCAAAACTGCCAGCCAAGAATCTTATATCCAGCAAGATTGTCTTACAAAAATGAGGGTAAGTTTAGAAAATTCACAGATAAACAGAAACAGAGAGAGTTTGTAACCAAGAGACTGGCTTTATAGGAAATGCCAAAGGCAGTGCTATAACCTGAAAAGAAAAGACAGGAGAGAGACTTGGAAGAGAGTCTATAAATGAATACTTTTACTATATCAGTAAAAGTAACTAAAATTGTAAAAATAGTGGTGAAAATAGGATATGACAGATAAAATCCAAAAGTCAAAGTGGGTGAAATAAGAACTGCCTTTACAGTAATAACATTGAATGATAATGGATTAAACTCCCCAATCAAAAGACACAGACTGATGAAATGGATAAGAAAATATGAGCCATTTATATGTTGTCTACAAAAGACTCACCTTAGACTCAAAGATACCAATAGATTGAAAGTGAAAGGGTGGAAAAAGATATTCCACACATGTAGTGACCAAAAAAAAAAAAAAAAAAAAAAAAGCGTAGCTATACTTATATCAGATGAAGTAGACTCTACAAACAAAGCTGTTATTAGAGACAAGAAAGGAAATTATATACTAATAAAAATGGTGAATTCACCAGGAAGAAATAACAGTCATAAATATATATGCATCTAACCAGGATGCCCCAAATTACATGAGGCAAACACTAGCAAACATGAAGGGAGAAATAGACATCTCTACAATAGTAGTTGGAGGCTTCAATACACCGCTCTCAGCATTAGATAGAAGACCTTGACAGAGGATAAATAAGGAAGCAGAGAGCTTGAATAATATGATGAATGAACTAAACGTAATAGACATCTACAGAACATTGCACCCCAAAAACACCAGAATATATATTCTTCTCAAATGATCATCGATCTTTCTCTAGGAAAGACCATATGTTGGGTGACAAAGCAGATCTCAATAAATTTAAAAAGGTCAAAATTATACAAAGCAATTTCTCTGATCATACAGTAATAAAGCTGGAAGACAACAACAGGCAAAAAAAGGAAGAATTCAGAAATAAATGGAGATTAAGCAAAACACTCTTAATCAGTGGGTCAAAGAAGAAATTGCAATAAATATCTTGAGACGAGTGAAAACAAGAACACAACATATCAGAATCTACGGGATGCAGCAAAGGCAGTTCTGAGAGGGAAATTTATAGCTGTCAATGCTTACATTAAAAAAAAGAAAAGAAAAGAAACAAGAAAGAGCCAAAATCAATGACCTAACTATGCAGCTGGAGGATTTAGAAAAAGAACAGCAGACTATTCTCAAAGGAAGCAGAAGGAAAGAAATAATAAAGATCAGAGAAGAAATAAATGAAATTGAGAACAGAAAAACATTAGAATGAACAAAACCAAAAAGTTGATTCTTTGAGATTAACAAAATTGACAGACCCTTTGCTAGACTGACAAAGAAAAAAATAGAGATAACTAAAATAAAAAATGAAAATGGGGGTATTACTACTGACCCCACAGATAGAAAAGAGATCATAAAGATCATAAGAAGATAATATGAACAACTGTATGCCAACAAACTAGACAATTAGATGAAATAGACAAATTTCCTAGGATCATATGAAAAACCTACACTGAGCCTAGAAGACATAGAAGACCTCAACAAACCAATCCAAGTAAAGAGATTGAAGCAGTCATTAAACAACTCCCAAAAATAAAATTCCCAGGACCAGATGGCTTCACAGGTGATTTCTACAAGCATTCAAAAAAGATTAATACTAGGCTTACTCAAACTCTTCCAAAAATTGGCCAAGAAGGAATGCTACCAAACTAATTCTATGACGACAGTAGCAACCCAATACCAAAGCAACATAAAGATAACATGAAAAAATAAAATTACAGACCCAATTTCCCTAATGAATATGAATGCAAAAATTCTCAACAAAATACTCGCTAATGGAAGCCAGCAACACATTAGAAAAAATTATTCCTCATGATCAAGTGGGTTTTACCACAGGCATGCAAGTGTGGTTCAACACAAGAAAGTCAATCAGCATAATACACCACATTAATAAATCAAAGAAGAAAAATCACATGGTCATCTCAATAGATGTAGAAGAGGCATTTGACAAAGTAAAGATACTACAAAAGATAGGAATTGAAGGAAACTTTCTCAATATCATAAAGGGTATATATGAAAAACCCACAGCTAATATTGTACTTAATGATGAAGACTGAAACTTGTCCCCTTGAGATGGGGAACAAGATAAGGATGCCCACTGTCACCACTATTGTTCAATATAGTACTAGATGTTCTAGCTAGAGCAATAAGGCAAGAAAAAGAAATAAAACATGTCCAAATTAGAAAGGAAGAAGTGAAACTTTCACTCTTTGCAGATGATATGATCCTTTACCTAGAAAGTCCAGAGAAAAATCTACAATAAAGCTACTAGAGCTAATAAACAGGTTTAGCTGAGTGGCAGGATACAAGATTAATATACATAAATGAGTAGCATTTCTATACACTAGTAATGAGCAATCTAAGGAGGAAGTCAGGGGAAAAACTCCATTTACAATACTGGCTAAAGGAACCAAATATTTAGGAATAAACTTAACCAAGGATGTAAAGCATTTGTATTCAGAAAACTACAATAAATTGATAAAAGAAATTAAAGAAGACCTATATAAATGGAAGGATATTCCGTGTTCATGGACTGGAAAATTAAATATCATTAAGAGGTCAAGTATACCCAAATTGATATACATATTCAATGCAATCCTGATAAAAATTCTAACAGCCTTTTTTAAAGAAATGGAAAACACAATTATCTAATTTATTTGAAAGGGTAAAGGAACCCAAATAGCCAGAAACATCTTTAAAAAGGAATAACAAAGTTGGAGGACTCTCAGTTCTGGACTTTAAATCCTATTACCTAGATACAATACTAAAAACAGCATGGTACTGTCATAAAGATAGACATATAGGCTGATGAAACCAAATTGATGGTTCAGAAACAGACCCTAACATCTATGGTCAAGTGATTTTTGACAAGGCTGTCTGTCAAGCTTACCCAGCTGAGGCAGAATAGTCCATCCAGGGCTGGGAGAACTGGATATCCATATCTACAGGAAAAAAGGAGGACTCCTATCTCACACCTTATACAAAAATTAACTCAAAATGGATCGAAGACTAAAATATAAAAACTAGAACCATAAAACTCCTAGAAGAAAATGTAGGGAAACATCTTCAAAACCTGGTGGTAGGTATGGTAACATGGATGAATCTTGAAGACATTATGCTGAGTGAAATAATCCAGACAGAAAAGGATAAATATTGTATGATCTAACTAATATCAACTAAATATGAAGAATAAACATATAGAGTTAAAAATTAGAGTATAGGTTACTAGGAAATAGGATGAAAGCTGAGAATGGATACCGATGCTTAATGTATGTAGAATTTTAAATTAGCTTGACCTTAAAAGTGTGGAAATGGATAGAGTTGATGGTAACACATTATCAATAAGTATAACTAACATAGCAGGTTTATAAATGGGATTGGGGCTGAAAGGGGTAGTCTAGTGATGTAGATGTCAATTGAAAGAAAGCTAGAGAATAATCTAGAAGCTAAATAACATAGCAAACTCAGAGGTGGATGAGGATTGTGGTTAGTAGTACAAATACAAGAATGTTCTTCTATGAACTAGAACAAATATATGTCTATTACAAGGTGGTAAGAATATAGTAATGATTGGGAAAAATGCAATTAATGTAATTTATGGACTATAGTTAACAGCAATATTGTAATATTCTTGTATCAATATCAAAAAAGGTCATATATCAATGCTAATAAGGTTCAATAATAAGGGGTTATGGGATTTTTTCTTTTTGACTAAGGAAAATGTTCAAATATTTACTGAGGCGACTGTAGAACTCTGTGATGACAGTGAGATCTGCTGAGTGTATACTTTGGATAGATTGTACAAGACATTGGACTGTATGACACAGTGATCCATGTGGTAGGAGATGGACTGTGGTTAACAGTACAAATATGAGAGTGTTCTCTCATGAAAAATAACAAATGTACAATACTAATACATGGAGTTAATAATAGGGGTTTATGGAAAAATATATACCAAATGTATGCTCTGGACCATAGTTAGTGGTAATAATCTGATGATGTTCCACAACAATGTAAGATGGTGGTGGAGGAGTGTTGTATGGGAATTCTGCATATTATGCATGATTATTTTGTAAGTTCACAGCTTCTCTAGTAAAAAAATATATATATTAAAAATAAAAATAAGAGTTCAAAACCTAACATAAAAGGGGGATTATTCAAGTTAATATTTAATCTTAATTGAGACAAGCTTTTCTTTTCCTCTTACATAAACTGAGGTAGGAATCACATGCTGTAGCACATCTGTATACCATAACAGAAGCAGTCTCTTTTTATTTTATGGCAAGTCTTGATATATATGAATTCTCTTAATTTGTGTTTCTTTTGTATTGTGATCATCTTTATTCCTAGGATATTTAAATTTGAGCCTGGAGGGACTTGGCCTTTGGTTTGGATGGACACCCACAAGTTATGATGTTTATCCATACGTTGTTTGAAGCCCCTTGAATCCATAGGATTGAGCAGGAAGTCTTGTGGGAACAGGTTGTCTCATAAAAAAAAGCTGGCACTTCTACTTCTAAATACTACCAATAGTAGCTAGTAGAGAATTAGGAAATATGGGTTTCTAATTATATTTCTGTATTGATAATATTGACTGATAGAAAAGGCTGCTGTTTGGGAGTTTTTGAAAGAGACCATGTTTTATGAAAAGGAAGAGAGCAATCTTTAATGTCAGACTCAGAGCTCCTGTGCTCAGACACCAGGGTGTATCCAGTAACTTGTATCTCCTTATTGCTAGACATGTTTGGGGACTTTTTGATTCTACTGTGACAGTTTTGGCTAGTTCAAATTAAAGTCTAATTTTAGAAAAGGGTAAAACCTCCACGGACTGTTAAAACAGCACCCCTACCTGCCTTCTCTAATTAGAAGATTTAAAGTTGAATACAAGTTGGCCTGGGAAAAATCAATTTCCTTGAGTGTGAAGTTTAAACTGGATCCAAAATCTTAGAAATTAATGTCTTAACAATAAACACTCTCCAGGAGTGATTTCTGTTGTAACTGAACTGTATTGTACAATTTAAGGGGAAGGAAGTGGTAATAAGAGTAACTGTATTATACAGAACAAATCACCCTAGCTGTGATTTTTAATGAGATTATGCAGAATTATTATTAGGGTAGCTTTTTCCCCATAAGTTTAAGAACTGGAGTCTGGCAGTTTATTATCATTTCTCTTTTTAGCTACTTTTGTACCTATAGTATATATATAATAGTGCCATACCTGACAAGAATACCATCCCTTAAGGTTTCTACCAAATTTATTTTTCACTCCTTTTATATAGTTTAGATTCATTCAGTCACTCAACAGATATGTACTGAGTGCTCACTCTGTGCCAGGCACAGTTCTAGGGGCTGAGATACAGCTGTGGACAAAACAGCAAACTTGTTCTCTTGGTGCTGACAGTCCTATGAGACAAAAAAGAGGTGTGTGATAAGTGCTGTTGGAAAAATAAAGCAGAGAAGGAAGACAGAGTTTTAGAAAAGATGGTGAGAAATATTATCTTACTGGGAGGTAATATTTGAGTCAGGGCCTGGGAGAGGTAAGGGAATAAGCCATGCAGATATCTGGGGAAAGATCATTCTAGGTAGGAAAAGTAGCAGGCACAAAAGCCCAGAGGTGAGAATCTTCTAAGACCTACATGAGGCTTTGTGTGGCTGGAGATGAGAGATTGAAGGGGAGAATAAAAGAGATGAGGAGATGAGGTAAGGGATAAAAGATGCAACCAGATCATATATCGTCTTATTTTGTGATGAGTTTGGATTTTACGCACAGTAAGATGGGCCACAGGAATGTGTTGTAAGCAGAAGAGTGACATGATCTGTAATAGTTTCCTATCACTGCTGTAACAAGTTACAACTAATTTAGTGACTGAAAATAACACAGATTTATTATTTTATAGTCAGAAGTCTGGCTTCCGGCAATTAGAAGTCTAAAATGTCCTTGGTGGATTGAAATCAAGGGTTGGCAGAGCTGCTTTCCCTCTGGAAGCTTTAGGAGGAGAATGCATTTCCTTGCCTTTTCCAGCATCTAGTAGCTCTAGGCATTCCTTGGCTCATGGCCCCTTTCATCTTCAAAGCCAGAAGTGGATGGTCGAGTCTCTCTCTCATACTGCAGCACTGTGGCTCTTCTGCCTCTCTCTTTCACTTATAAGAATCCTTGTGATTATATTCGGCTCACCTGGATAATCCAGGCTATACCCTCAGCCCTACCCCACCCCCCATCTCAAGCTCAGCTGACTAGCAACCTAATTCCACCTGCAACCTTAATTCCTCCTTGCCATGTACAATAACATATACATACATTCTGGGGATTTGGATGTGGACATCTTTAGAGGGTCATTATTCTGCCTACCACATGATCAGACCTAGATTTCAACAGGATTATTCCATCTGCTATATTGGCAGTAAACTGAAGAGGGTCGAATGTTGAAGCAGGGAGACTAGATAGGAAGCTAGTACAGAAAGCCATATGTGATAAAGTGGTGAGCTAGACAGGGTGGTAATAGCAGTGGAGGTGGTGAGAAGTGGCTGGATCCTGGATTTGTTTTAAAGATAGTTCGCTGACCTGTTAGATGTGGAGTGAGCAATAGAAAAATGGGGTTGCCATTAATTAAAATGGAGAAAGATTAGGGTTGGGGGTGAGGGTCAGAGATTGGGTGGGGTGGGGCAGGAAGATCAAGAACATAGATTAGACATGCTAAATTTTAAATGCCTGTAAGAAATCCAAGTGGAGGTACCAAGTAGTTAGGTATATGATTCTGGAGTTTAGGGGAGTGGCATGGCCTAGAAATATAAATTTCTTATTCTTCAGCATGTTGATGAAGCCGCAAGACTATATGATATCATTTGTAGAGAAAATATATCAAAAGAAATAAGAGATCCAAGGTCTGAACATTGGAACACTCTAACCTCAAGGGATTGGGGGATTTGAGGAGAAACCAGCAAGGAAGACCCAGAAGGAAGTAAAGTAGAAAGAAAAATTCAGATCTACTAGGTCTGCTTTCCAGAATGTCTTCAGAATGTTAAAGTATTTCTAGATGCGAGCTTCACAACTTATATATTCCTAGCCAGTTGCTTTTGAAAAACTTAGAAAAATTACACTGGCTGGACAGCCTTTTACTATATAAATATTATGTTATCAGAGGTCTGTCTATCTCTATCCATTGGTAGTTTTGTGTCTACTATCCATCTGTGGATATAGTATTTTTTTTATAAAGTTGAATGAGCTGCTTTAGAAAATGTATACTAATGCCATCTTTAGAAGGTGATATATTTGTATAGGATCTGAACTAAATTTGAGAGTATAGAATGGAGCATGATATTCAGTTGTTACATTTGGCTACTAAAGACTAACCAGAAATTAAAATTTTAGAAGGTTGAACAACTTTATATTTTGTCAAGTGTCCTCAGTGTTGACAAATAGCTTTCCCTTTAAGTATGGATTTAACTTTTAAAAAACAGCTATAGTCATTCATATATTGTTGGGTAGAGTGAAAATGATAAATTTAGGTAACACTCTAGAAAGTAATTTGGCATTATATATGAAAAGCCTTAAATGTTATATACACATCAACATAATTCCACTGACAGGAATATATTCTAAGGAAACAATCTTAAAAATGTGTAAAAGATTTCTTTGTAGGGTTGTTTAAGATAGTGGAAAGTTGGAAACAATTTAAAGAATAGAGGATTGAAGAAATAGATTTTTGAGATATCCATTCAGTATAATATTATGGAGTCATTAAAACTTACTGTGATGGAAAATATCAAATATAATAGAAAAAAGTGAAATAAAACAAGAATATAGAAAAAATTTAATATGAAATGGTATGTACAGATTATCCTATTTTGTGAAAAATTCTACATGTATACACATTTGAACACACACACATATATATATACACAAAAGGAAGATATTTGCAAATGTTAAAAATTATTTCTAGATAATGGATTTAGGGCATGTTTTCTTTTTTGCTTACATATTTATTCTAAATGTTCTACAATGAACTTATATTAATTTTAAAATAAGAAAAATAAAAATAAGTGTCAAAGAAGATATAAGTATCGATCCTACAGACATGTATCTGGTATTAAATGTGGGTAATCAGGCAGTCTTTGCTCAGAAAGGAATTTTAAGATTATTTGGAACAATAGCAACACCAGTGAAATAGATGAATACTTTCCCAAAAGGGTACTTTGAAAGATAACACAGAGTTGGATTAGGAATATCAGGGATTTTGGGGGTGCAAGGGGGTTGAAAGTATGTTTTGTTTAAGGTATAGTTTACATAGTTAAATGCACAGATCATAACTATACAGTTCAATGAGTTTTGACAAATGTATGCACTCAAATAGCCAACATCTAAATAAAAATATAGAGTGTATGAAAGAAAAATCGTTGATTTTCTTTATATATTGTCACACCTCAAATAATTTCTTAAAGCAAGATAGAGCTTCCGGGAAACTTTCTCTCTGTGGGTACTTGGAATCATGTGCCTTGATCTCACTATCTAATGGAGTATACGAAGCCCAGGGCCAAGCCAGAAGCACCATTTGTGAGCCCTAAATGGCAATGTCCAGTTTACTCTGTTGGTTTTACAGGATGTTCAATCATGGAAGACTGAGATTGCCTCCTTTCCTAACTAAAGAAGGAGCATTTCCCAGGTGCCCTGGTAATGATTCTGGCCAAGCAAGTCTGTCCCCTGGCAGGGACGGAGGTATAGGCCCTATAGGTATTCCTACCAAGGAGTTGTAGACTGGATTCATTTGGTACTTGTTACTTCCCTTCTCCTGTTTATTAAAAAAACTAAAAGGAGGAAAGCTGTCTTTTTAATAACTTCCCCCCACCCCTTTTTTGAACAATTTTTAGGATGTCTGCTTTGTCCACAAGTTGAATTTTCTCATTGAGAATTGGAAGGGTGATAAACAAAAACTACTTTTTTGCCTTTGCAATGGCCTTGGGTCTTCCAGCAATTGAAACTGGCTGGGCCAGAAAAACTGTTATGTGCCTGGAAAACATCCTAATATATTTCTGAAACATCCTAATATATTTCTGCTTCACATAACCATCTTTTGCCAGACCATGCTGCCTGTGTCAACACTACTTGAGCAAAAATTTAAAAATGGGAGTTTGCTCCAGTATGGAGCCCCTGGGAAGCATCCTTTTCCTGTAGGGATTTCAGATACTTCCAACAAAAATTAGCTCTGACTGGCAGTTTCATATTATTACTGGGCTGTGATTTCTTGTTTCTTGGAATTGATGGTTCCTTTCAAAGATCTCCTGACAGTAGATCATTTAGTTATTCCAGTGGTCTCTGCAGCCAAAGAGGCCTCTTGGAACTTGAAATAATAGTAGTTATCATGTGAGGAGACCTTATTATGTTTCAGGCATTGTGTTAAGCATTTTCATGGCTTAATCTTATTTAATTCTTTTAAATAATAGATGTGATTACTGAGGTTAAGAAAAGATGTTTACAGATAATAAATAATGGAGCTGAAGTTCTAACCTAGGAGATCTGACTACAGAAAGAAACCTTACTCCTAACCCCTCTATTAAATTTTCTCCTGAACTTGATCCTTGCCATCTATTTGCACTTCAAATTATGTGTAATTGGTGTTAACTTACCTCTCAAAGATCCCATAGCTGACCTTCCCCTTTATGGGTACCTTTCAAGAAAGCAAAACCTCAGAGAATCCAGCTTTCCGAAAGGGAAACAAACACCTGGCCAAAAAGGCCATCTTTGATCCTGCTGGTAGCTGGTACCCAGGACTCCTGACATCTAGTAATGGTTGAGCATTGAACACTACAGCCTTTAGCATATCCACACCACCAAGTAAAATCTGTCCCTCACTTCAATTTCTGTTGAATGCCTTATTGCTTTAGTCACACTGCTCTTTCGAGTGACCCTCTGTCCTGAAACCACGCAACCACTCAGCCCATCACTGATCTGTCTTCCTTCATCTAGCAGCATCAGAAAATAGACTGTTCACACTGAGATAAATTGATAACCTCTGAATGAACCCTAATTTAATTTTGGAGTAGGCTTCCTATGTATGACTTCACTGTGAGGTGCATGAAAACAGGGACTTTGTTTTGTTCACTCTTGTATCCCTAGTACCAAAGTACTAGGTACTGAGTAAATTCTTGTTGAATGATCAAATTATGTATTACTGTGTGTACTCACCTTATGGGGAGATGAGTGTGCAGTACTCATCTTATGCTTTTAAGCCTTTGGCAGAGCCCTCTAGGGACTGCAGAGCTGCAGAGGAATGTCCAAGCAACTAAATGGTCCTATGCACCCCTTACCAACTTGTAAATGGCCACTTTGCATCCATGTCACAGGGAAGGCTGGGTTTGCTTCCTACATCCTATAAAGTTCAGACCTTCCCCTGCACATGAAGTTGGAGAACTGTTGTGTAATGGAGACTATGCTTGAGAAGTGTTGGTGAAGAGATATTCCACACAGAGGGGACTTTAAGCACTAACCTGGAATGAGAAATATTTTCTTTGACAGTTAGTGAAACCTCACATTCCCACCTTTTATCACGTGATGTTACTCTCCAGGTTTTTATATTTATCTCCCTCAGTGGATGGAGCTTATAACCCCTTCCCTGCTAGGTTCTCGATGTTTTCAGTTTACCTTATGGAATTTATCTTGCTGGCACTCACAACCTATTCTACTTCTTTGTGCAGGTTTCTCACAATATGCTCTGAGATTCCCACAGGAGACTGTACAATCTTTCAGGAATATATTCTATTTGATTCTTCTCTCCTTGCCCTGTAAATATAAATATAAATACACATACACACATTCTGCCATGTTCTGTGGGATCAGATTAGATTATTTTTGACCAGGTTATAAAGTGATGGAAATAAAATTCGAAAAGTCGTTTCTGTGCAGTGTGATACTTCCTTTCATTTGTTAATGAAGCTATTACTGTAAACTGTTAACAAATATAAAATTCTTCGTTCAGTTGAAACGGAGAAATGTATGTATCCAGTGCTAAAGGGACTCTTATTTCTTTTTTATTTTTCCAGGCAAGAAAACTTATCAGTGACTTTGCCATTATCCTGTCCATTCTCATCTTTTGTGTAATAGATGCCCTGGTAGGTGTGGATACTCCCAAACTAATTGTGCCAAGTGAGTTCAAGGTAGGTGAAAGTCTGTCTTTTGACCATTCCTGGAACTTTTTTGCTTTCTTCTCTTTCCCTCACTCTGAATAAGTTTTGTACAATTATCCAGTTCTCTTTTTCCAAAGCAGTCCCTTACTAGGAACAAAAATACATTTAATTCATTTCTTCACTAAAATTAAATGTCAATTTAGAATCAAGAACAATGCTCACATGGTATTGATTTTTACTTCAAAAGATAGTTTATAATAACATTACAAACTCTGCCTTATATTTTATAGTATTTAAAAATTTCCAAAGTATTTTCGTACACATTGTCACCTTGAACCATATAACAGTTCTGGAAAGTGTACACGGTAACTATCATCATCCTGATTTTATGTAGTTGAAATCGAATCTAAGCCTTCAGACTCCAGTTCAATGGCCTTTTCATACTACCAAACTACTGGTCATATATGTATATATTTTATACACACACACACATATGTTTCCATATAGAGTATATTTTAAGTATTACAAAAAAGATATGGGTATTAATTGATGAACTTGTTAGTATTTGCAGGCTTCATAGGTAAAGTTTACAATTCTGTCATTCTTAAGTATCCCTACCTAATTTCCATTATAATTCTTTTTGAACCTATTTTCTATAATAATCCTCACTTCCTCTCTCCACCATCACGATGGTATACATGCTAAGAAAAACTCAGTTTTAGCTTCATAGCTGCTTAATGAGAAATGTAGATCCATGTATATCAAACAGAATATTTTGCACTTTTAATCACATTCATTAGCAAAGATAAGTTGTCATTAACTCATGTAAGTCAATGTTTATTGAAAAATTGCTTTGAATTAGGCTCTATACTAGGGATTTGAAAGTTGTTGATAAGCAAGGCAAAGTGTGTTCCTTTATGAGCTCACAACCTGGTAAAGGTAATAAAATGTGGATAGATTTGATGATGGAGTTATGAGGAAAGTGCAACAGAAGAGAGAAATATCCTCAGACAAGTGAGACTGCCAAATGTGGAAAAAATAATTTCTAAATATTATTCTATTTTAGTTTGTTTGAATTGTTTAAAGTTAGGAAAAAGCCAAGCAGGAAAATACTTTTGCTTGTAGTAAATAGGTTTGATCTGCTGACAGAAGAGATTGAAAACTGAAAAATGTCTATCTTTTCCAGTTTTCTTGGATATTTCTGAGGATTTAACTAGTTATTCTGGATCATTTCTTATATGCAAACTAAGAAAGACGAGAATATTTAAATAAGTTCAGTTAATACATATAAAATATTTGTAGCTTTGCACACATTATATTATGAAGGCTGTTAGATTTTCAGAGTAGCAGAAACAAATTCAGCATAATTGCTAAAACTGAACAAAATTTATGGTGGTCTTGCAATTTCTTGCTATACCTTTTTTATTATAGAGTATACTTGGGTTTTTCTTTCGAATGCTCCTTATATCAAAATCTACTTCTTCCATCTTGAGTTTTTTCCCTTGAATTATCCCAAATGCACAAATTGGCATTTCCTTCTTTTCCATCAGCTCATATATCTTTCTGTCCTTCCTTTCAAGTGTTGCCTCAAAAATAACCTTCTTTGGGAAGTATTTGTTGAGTAATCTTCTTTCTCTAGCCTATCAGTAAAGCTGGTTATTCCTACTTTTCAATATATTGACTCTCCCAAGGAAAAAATGTGTGTCTTCCCAATAGATATTTTACCTAATAGAATGTTTTAAATGAGTAATGGTCTGAAAAATGTTCTCTCTCTTCTTCAAGCCAACTAGTCCAAACCGAGGTTGGTTTGTTCCACCATTTGGAGGAAACCCCTGGTGGGTATACCTTGCAGCTGCTATCCCTGCTTTGTTGGTCACCATTCTGATTTTCATGGACCAGCAAATCACAGCTGTGATTGTAAACAGAAAAGAACATAAACTCAAAGTAAGTGTCCATTATAATGTTTACTATTGCCTTCTACTTTATTTTTGTTATATGAAAATACTAATTGATTAAAAATCAAAACAGTTTTATTAGGAGTTATGTGATAGCTAATGTTTCCTCAGCCTTGGAGGAATCATAATTGCCTGTGTTGACACATGTCCTCAATCTAATACTTGAATAGACCTCCCATAAATCTGAAAAAGTTGTTTCAAATCATTTTTTCCTCAGACACCAGAGGGAATGCAAACACATTTTAACACTTAGTTGCTCTCATCCTACATCTTGTTTTAACCTGTTAACTGTCCTTAATGAAGACAATGACTATCAAAGATTTAATTAACATATACTGAGCACCTACTCTCTGTTAAATCAACTCAGCTATATATTTAGGGGTTATTCAGATAGTTCATGGTTATAGCCATAACCATTTACTTTTTATCCTCAAGTATTTGTTTCAGTATGTTATTGACTATAAAGTAGAGAGAAAATTATTTTGTACATGTTAAGTTTTCTTTTTATAAATACCAGTTATTAACTTTGTCATAAGTCTAAAGAAAATGCTTTAGTGGTCTGGAATATCTTTAAAGAGAGCTGCCTAAAATGTTCTTACCTTATATAATATCTCTCCAGATCTAGTGATTTTTTTTTGTCACAAAGAATTTGGAAAATATCATTTGAGGATATGAGAAATTAATAGCAACAATAATAAGAACTCTAATTTAGTGTATGCCTGCTATGAGCCAGACCATGTTCTAAGCACTTTTTAATATATATTAACACATTCACTTCTTATAACCACCCTATGAGGGAAGCATGGAAGTATTTTACAATCAGTCTTCTGAAAGCAGGAGAGGAAATTACTAAGAGTAGGGTTCAGCAGAGCAGGTGTTACAGAAAGGAAAATCCAGGAAATATAAAGAATCGGCTGATTATAGAAACCCACTAGGTATTGGGGTGACAGAGATGAGGAGTATTCTGATAAATTGTGCAAGTCCAGATTGCTTGAAGGATTGTGGATCATGGTGAGAAAAAGAATAAATCCCATAACAGTCAGGGACCAGGAGAAGATGAAAATTAAAAGCTTGGATCAAAGAGGGAAGATCTTTAGAGTTTGAGAGTCTGTGGGGATTGCACATTGAGAGTGATGAACTGGACCAATATGTGTGATTAGTTACTGAAGCACATTGGGAGATGAATTTCATCAGCGCTTGGAGGTTGAAGTATTGTGAGTCCAGGGTGTTGAAAGTGTCATCTGCATCAATACTGAAATCACTGGAGAACAGCTTAGACCATGGTAGACAGGAAGATCATGGAACCGTTGCTAAAATCATAAGGAATGGAGATACCTGTCCTGGAGGTCAGTATTTGTTAGTGACTGGGGAGAGGAGATGGAAGGACAGAATGAAGAATTACTTGGACTTAATAGAAGACATTTCATGGAAGTGTGAGGATACGGGATGTTTGCTCTGATCTTACAGGAGGAGTTAGAGAAAGAAATAGGCTTTCACTGAAGAACATCGCCAGGGAATCACTGGTACCAAATTAAAGTACTGATTTTCAGTTATGATCAAAGAAAATATTGAAAATTCAGCTGAAAACTTACATTAATGTGACTTTCTGACCCCCCAGACCTCCACCCAAATAAATATTGTACTGCTTTGGGACATGTTTCTTAATTAATAGGGTGTTTAACTTCTTATGCTTTGTTTTTTGCAAATAAACTCTAAGTCTATATTTCATTGAATGCCTTGCAATGCCTGGTTCTGTCTTATATCCTGTACCTAATCAAAAAAATTAGTTCTGTGATCAAACAGTAAGTATAAAGAGTTCAATTAAATTTTTTCCCCACTTGTTTTCTGCTGCTCAGGATTTTGTGCCTGAGTGTTGTTCTTTAGGAAAATCATCTCTACAAAATCTCTGTAAAAATTGAAGTCTATTTTTAACATGTTTTGACCCACTGAATTTCAAATTTTGTCTTTAAATTCTTGTCAATCCTTCTCTATCTTAATAATCTAATAGAGATTAGGGGAGAGTGGCAAGTAGATGCCATCTCTTCTTTTTGAGAATGATTCTTATGTGTGAGTGTTTTTAAATTATCAGCACATTGTCCCTCTTTTGTAGAAAATGATTTTATTGTTATTGAATTTTATAACAAGTAAAATCACAAGAATTTAAATACTGTCTACTAGAAACCATCAAAAAGATATCCTGCTAGTTAAACAACTTTTGCAGAATACTGTAAAAGGTATTGCATTTGAAGGACAAGGCATTATCTGGTAGATAATAGTACATATAGCCATTTAGTCATAACTTAATTTAAAAATTTTTAGAATATATTATAATTCTAAAGAATGTATACATTACATTTCTATAGTTTAAAGGGAAATAATAAAATTTCTTCTGTCAGTCATCAACTGTTCATACATCTGTGGATCTGTCTGTTTGGGGACCCTCTGTTCTTTCCCATTGGGCTATTTGTGCCAGTTTTTCAAAAGTGTTTGGCTCTTCTTGGCACTTTGTTCTTCCATATAAATTTTAATATCAGTGTGCAGAGTTGTACACATACACCCACACACAACCCTGTGGGAATTTTATTTGCAGTTACCTTGAATCCTTACATCAATTTGGATAATTTTCTATATTGAACTAACATGACGCATATCTCCATTTATTTAGAACTTCTTCACTGTATGTTAATAACAGTGCATAATGCCTCCCATATCTTTTGTTAGATTTATCCAAGTTTTCATTTACTGTTGTAAATGGTAGTTTTTTCCCCTAAAGTTTTCTTTTCTTCCTGGCATATAGAAACTAAGTTGATTATTGTGTATTAATCTTGTATCTGGCATTCCTTCTAAGCTTCTTAATTCCACTAATTTTCTATAGATTTCTTTGTGTTCCAGAGATTTTTTTATTTCTTCCTTTTGATCCTTATATCTTTTATTTGTTTTTCTTGACTTTTTGCCAACTAGGAACTCCAACACATATTTTGGAAGGGGTTACAAAGTTCAGTTTATCACATTAGGTAGATCCATATTTTATATTTGTTTTATCTTTTTAGTGGATTGAACTTTTTATGTGATTCTCTTTCTTTCTAGTAGTTTTTTTTTTTTTTCTTTTTTGGCCTTAAAGCTTGTTTTATTTCATAGTAAAGTTTTGGTAGCTTTTTTTTTTTTTAAATTTTATTTAATTATTTATGCCTTCCCCCCACCCCCCGCATTGTTTGCCCTCACTGTCTGCTCTCTGCTCGTCTTCTTTTAGGAGGCACTGGGAACTGAACCTGGGACCTCCCACGTGGGAGGGAGGCACCCAATCACTCGAGCCACCTCCACTCCCTGCTTGTTGTATCTCTCATTGTATTTCCTCGCTGTGTCTCTTTGCTGAGTCATCTTGTTGCATCAGCTTGCTGTGCCAGCCCGTCATGTAAGCTCATTGTCTTGCTTGTCTTCTTTAGGAGGTGCCGGAAGCCAAACCCAAGACCTCGCATGTTGTAGGCGGGTGCCCAACTGCTTGAGCCATATCCACTTTCCATGCTTCCTTTAATTCGTACTTGCCTTATATATATTTTTCCATTCTGTTATTTTCAGTCTTCCTTTTTTTCCCATGTCTCTTTGAAATAAAACGAACTTTTAAAAAATCCCCTTTTATAATCTTTTCTTTTAACTTAAGTGATTTATTCCATTTAAATTGATTTGTATTCATTTTACCAGTTATTTTTGCTTTCTATTTGTCACATTTCACTGTGTTCTTCTTTATTGTCCTTTTTTTGCCCTCTTTTATATTGATAGAATTTGAATTTTCTTATTTTCTTATTCTACTTTAGCTTCCATCTACTAGTTTGAAAGCTATATACTCTTGTCTTTTCATTTAGTGGTTATGTTGGGCATTTTCATGTGCATATTCAACTTCTTAAAATTTTAGTCAATATTTTTTACCCTTCTTGTGAACTAAATTTATACTTTGACTTGATACTCTTTCCAGAATCATATACTATTAGTATCAAGATTTTTATTTCTATCTTAACTTTTTAACCTAAGTAATTAGACATGATCGAGATTTTTAGAATTACCCATGGATTCCTATTTTCTTTTGTCATTGCTTTTTGTTGTTGTTGTTTTTGGTTTTGTTTTTTCTTTGCCTTTCTGACCTTCCCTTTTGGGACATTGTGCTCTAGCCTGAATTATTTCCCCTTAATTGCCAGGCTTTTTTGCTTTTTCACACTAAGAACCTATATAGAAAATCGTAAGATTCTTATGCCCCCTCCCCAGCTCATAGGCTGTTCACAGGTTGGAGTGACTGGCCCAGGGACCGTAACCCACCTGCCTTACCTGGTTATAGTAGCTCTGCTTTTGAAATTCCTGCTGTGGGGGGTGGTAATTTTTTCATTGTGCACACCAAACTGTGTCTTTGTTTGACCTTCATTCTTGAAAGTTAGTTTCTCTTGATATATAATTTTTGGTTGAAAGCTATTTTCTTTAGGCACTGAATTTTTTCCCCCACTGTTTCAGATTTCCATTGTCAGTATAATTCCTTTATAAGTAATCTGGGTTTTCTTTTGAGGTGTTTTATGATCCTTTCTGTCTTTGTTCTACAGGTCCCCTATAATTTGTGTAGGCATAAATTCCTTTTTATCATAAATTGGATTTACTGGGCTTCCTGAATCTGAGATTTAGAGTATTTAATGAATAATGGGCATTTTTGAGTCTTTGGCTCTTTCAGTGTCTTAATATATCATTCTGGAATTCCAAGTAGAAATTTATTGTGTGTTCCTATCTTGTGCTCCATTTCTACTAACTTGTGTATACATTTTTTCATCCCTTGCCTCTCTGGATTATATTTTGGGCAATTTCCTCGATTCTCTCTCTTTCTAATTCTTTCTTCTCTGATTCTATTTTACTACCTACTCAATCCATTGAATTTTTCAATTATTATACTTTTTATTTTTAGAAATTCTGTTTGCCCTTTTCCAGATCTTCCTGATAAATTTTGGTAGTCCTGGATTCTTTATTATTTTTGTATACCCTCCATTCCTTATTATTTTATGTATCTGCTAACTTTGTAGGTTTGATACTAAATTTTGTTTTCTTGGCTGACTTATATTTCTTGTGTCTTTCTTCCTCATATTTGGGCTTTTTTTACATAAAAGTTGTGAACTAATATTCCTGAGAAAATATGTTGATGACTGTTTAAAATATAGCCTTCCAAAGATTTTATTTGCTTCTGGGAGATATATGAAAACCCTTCAACCCAGGAACACGTTCCTTTTTAATTTTTCCTGTAAAATATTTTATTATGGAAATAGTCAAACATACACAGAAGAAGGCAGAATAGTATGATAACCCCAGACAAGCATCATCCAGTGTCAGTAGTTATCAGCTATGGGCCCTCTTATATCTTCTAACCCGCATTCTCTTATCCCCGTACTATAATACTTTGAAGTAAACCTTTACTGCATTCCAATTTATCCATAAATTTTAGGTAATATTTATTATTAAAGATGAGGGCTCTTTTAAAAACATAGCCATGGTACCATTATCTAAAAAAAGTTAACATTCTTTAATATCAAATATCCGGTCAATATTTAAATTTCCAAATGTGTCATAAATATACTCAACTTTGAAAATATAATTTATTGTTTGAATCAAAATTTGAATAAAATTCACACATTATGATTGGTGGATACAGTCTTTAAATTTATTTTAATCTATAGATTTTCTGATCCATCAGTTTGGTTTGTTTTTTTTTCCCTTATATTAGTTGGGGATGCCAGGGTGTTTGTTGTTTTCCTTATCTTTTGCTGTACAGCAAACCACCTGGCTGAAGATAACTATTTATTATGATCACTCATGGTTCTTTGGGTTGACTGGGCTCAGATGGACAGTTCTTGATTGAGGTCGCTCTTGTAGTTGCACTCATATAGCTATTGAGCTGATGTCATCTGAAGGCTCAGTTGGGCTGATTGTCCAAGATAGCTTCTTCATTCCCATGTCTGTCTGTCTGTCTGTCTGTCTGTCTGTCTGTCTCTCTCTCTGGAGGCTCCCTCTTTGTCTCTCTCTTTCTCTACATTATATCTCATTCTCCCTGGCTTTTCCATGTCGCTTGACTTCTGAGAGCATAGTGACCTTATGTTATTTGAGCTTGTTACATGGCAGCTGAATTTCAAGAGTTAAGAAGTGGAAGATCTAGTTAAGAGTTATACTTGCAATTGGCACAGCTTTACTTTTGTTTTTTTTTCCAGCCTTAGTCAATTGGTTAAAATAGTCGCAGGGCCAGCCTCAATTTAAGAGGATGAGGAAAAACTGCACCTTTTCATGGAGGTCTCATTGTAAATAGTATATAGAATTTTTCCAGCCATCTTTGAAAAACAAAATCTGCCACATTTGTACTGAAGAATTTCTCATAGTCTGGATTTTAGTGATTGCTTCTGCATGGTGTCATTTAGCCATGTCCTCTGTATTTCCTTTAAATTGGTCATTGGATCTAGAATCTTGATGAGGTATAGGTTTGATTTTTTGGGGGGTTGGGGAAGAGGGAAAACAATTTTTAGGTTTTAGGTAGTATTGTGATCTTCCATTAGGAGAACAGACCACTTTAAGCTACATTTTTGGCTTAGGGTTTTCTGGGCCACAAAGGTAATGTGAATTACAGTCCCAAACCAAATTTGCATGTGGGCTTATGTTCAGGGATATCCTTGGAGATTCTTTTTTTTTTTTCTATTTTGACATTATACCCAGTGGCAAGGCCAGGACAGACATGTGTCCCCACTGTCTTTTCCTGTAGGACATATATATATATGTCTTTTCCTGTAGGACATATATATATATATATATATGTCTCCTAGAAATATGTAGTTCACCAGCTGAATGTGCTGTGTTTAGGGTAGCTTAGTTTTATATGGGGGGAGGGGGGTTCTCCTATCTAATATCCTTCCTCCATCTCTCTAGAATTTGTCTTCTGTCCCTAGAGTTCAGAGGGTCATTTTAATCCAGGCTTTAAGCCCCTGGGGCAGGCCTAGGCATCATGGTTTACCAACCCTGTGGATTTACACTTTCTTGTTACTATTGTTATTTTTTTCCCTACAGTTGTTCCCTTTACTTGCCTGCAGATAAGCCATCATTTCTAAAAGTTGTTTTCTGTATTTTGTCTACCATTTTTAGATATTCTATTATGATAGGGGTGTTGGTATTGATTGAGTTTACCAAAAATCTGTAAATGAATGTTGACTAATATATATTTATTCTGAAAATATTTTGGAAACAAATTTGTTGTTTTGATCTACACTTGACCATATTTCTTTGTATCTTTAGAAGTAAGCACCTACTTGTTTTTGTTCATTGAGTTGTTTCAATGATAAAATTCAGAATATAGAATTTAGAAAATTTAAAATTTATAAAATGTAGAATTTCTATTCCCAATATCCTGTATAAAACATTAGGTAAAAGCAGATGTATATAAGATTTATTTCTTAAAATAAGAAGTAAGTATATAAAAAAGAGCTTTCATCACTTTAGAAACTGATTATTTGAAAGCATTCCATTGAACAACAATAACTACTGAAAAAAAATACCAATCTTTTTTTTTCCCCCCACAAATGCAATGATATCAGTGGACATTTCATCATAAGCCAAAGGCACATTGGAAATTGTTCTTTTCACAATTTTTTTTTTTAGAAAAGGAGAGCTGTTAAATGTGAAAAGCAGAAATTCTGTCTAAACCTGTAAAGGACTCTGACTGCTATGAAATTGATTCAGAAGAGAAACCTGAAACATTGAGAGAGATGGAGGCATGATGATATTAAAAGCAGCATGTTTTTGGGTGGCATTTGCTTTGGCACCATGTCAAGTGGCTCTGGCTGGCTAACTCCTCTGATTGGGATGGGATCCACCTTTCAACTCTGCTAAACAGCTCTGCATTGGTGTGGGAATGCCAAGGCACTAGACTCTTTTTGGACATTATTTTGGTTATTTATATACCACATTATCTCTGCAGAACACTCAACAGCAAACCAGGTTCAGAGAGGATCTGACTTCTCTAAAGTTGTCTCCTAAAGCATTGGCAGAGACAGAAAGAGAGTCTAATTTGACTACAAAGCTGGGGATACTTCTCACAAGGAAAGTAATTTGAAGAGTTTTATAGATTTGGTGTGTGAGAGAGAAATTTTAGGATAGGTATCTAGAAATAGATATGAGGTACTTGTAGCAACCAATTTTCTCTGATATCCTCTATTATAAAACCCTTAACTGGAGTAAATTTACTTGGGTAACTCCAAAATCCCTACCTTGCCCTCTTTTGACTTTTCTTTTTTATTCCTACTCCTATAACCCTAAATCTAGCCCTTTTATTTCATGTTTAGACTGTTTCAAATGGATTAGTCATGAGTTAATAACAGTCTCCCTTCCTTCCAAAAGCATTGATTTTTTTAAAAAGCACTGTTCTTTTGTGTTAGTCTTATATTTCTAAACCTACTTTGACTTATTTTTGGCCCTTGAAAAATGTCTATTTTCCTTAGCCTCGAATTTAAGGCTCTTTGTGATTTGACCTCATCCTAAATCTAAAACGGTTTTTCTCCATAGTCTAGCCTATGCTCTAGTCAGATGAACTGTTGGCCTCTCTTCAAATCTGGCAATTTCTCCCGCTATAAAGCTTTTCTTCCCAATCCTCAATGATTGCCAATTATCAAAATCTTCCCCATCCTTCAAGACCCTCCAAATAAAAAAACTTCTCAGTGTAGCCTTTACCCTTAGTCTAATTTATCATTGCTCTTCTCTTTGCTCTTATAATATAGTTGTATAACTCTGTGATACTGATCACATGATGTCTTACATAGTAGTTATTTTGTGTTTTGAGTTATTCCCTTTCCTCGGACAAAACATTTTCAAGGTAAAGACCATGTTTTATTCCTCTTTCCAGCTCTCCTGTGGCCCATAACAATGACTTCCATACTGTAAACATTATAAATACATGTTGAATAATTTTATTATGTTTTCTACATGGTTCTCATAGTTGTTAAACTGTGTGAGCTGGGTGATAACTGGAAAACATCCAAACCATCTCCTGTTCTCATAGTGAGTGTTTATGTTATTTAAATTTCTGTTTAATGCCATCACTGCAGGGAGTTTTTGTAGGTTCACTGTAGACAGACTTAAACACTTCATCCTCTGGGCTTTTGGGTATCTTTTTCAAACCTCTTTGAATCTACTATGTAGAGAGCATTGTGATTTGTGCACAAGTCTGAGTCTTCTCACCTGATTGTGTGCCCCTTGGTGGAAGGTACTACATCGTGGTTTTCGGTGTCACCGTAAACTAGCATATTGGCTGGATCATGGTGGACTCCTAACATGAGCATGAATGTTTGTTCTGTGTCTGTGCGTGTATGTGCACTGCCCTTGACCCCTTCTTTGTTACCATCTATGGACCAGATGTTAACTTCAGATTGCTAGGCTAGCCTTTTTGTTCCATAGAGTTTGATTACTGTGGATTTATTCCTAAATAACTTTTGTTCTGTATTAGCAAAGTGTATACAATTTCAAAAGGAAATAAAATTTCACTTCCTATTGTTGTACTTAAAATAATCTCCAGTTTCAGAAAATAGAACACAATCTGGGTTTATATTTAAGGAGACAAGGGCTTTAAAAATTTTTAAGGGACATGTTTAACCTTTTGAGCATTTCTTAAGTCTCTGCTATGTATGGAGCACTTGTGTTTGATGTCGCAGGGAAAAATTGTTCTGTTATGGTCTCTGAAGGAGTTTAGAGGGTTTTGCCTAATCACAAGTTGTGCCAACCAAAAATGTCTTAAGATATTGTCATATATCCCTTAGGGGTAAAAATAGATCCAGCAAGAATCAACTAGCGTAGAGTCATATGGATGACATTACAGTTTTAGGTTTTAGGTTTTTATTTTAAATGAAACAGGAAACCATAGGAGGGTTTTAAGCAGGGGAGGGCCATGTAATTATTTAGATTTTTAAAAGATTACTCTGTGAGAATGGACAAGGGACAAGGGTCAAGGGTAGCATCAGAGACTTCCATGGGGAGAGCAGCATTGAGGGCTGAGGATGTCAGGAAGGAAGAAGGGAAATTTGAACTGGATCTTGAAGGGAAAGGATGGAACTAAACAAATGTTAAAGCATAGAGACAGAAAGCTGGTTTGAAGGGTGGCACGAATGAAATTGCAAAGGGCAGAAGGAACAGGGGAATGATTTAAGTTTCAGGTCCCCTGAGTTTCTGTCACAGGATCAGGTCCAGGAGTCTCAACTTGGTAAACCAGCCACCTGGACTCACCTTAGTCTGCCTGGTCTGCTCACCTCCCAGTGGCCTCCCCTTCTCCCTCAATATTCCAGTCTGGAATTTCTAGGATAAGAATTACATTTAACACGCACTCTAGCTTCAGTAAGGATGGATGGGAGAAGTGCAAAAGTAGAGGGCAGTGGGAGAACATTCAGGAGACTACCGTATAATCTAGGTGAGAAATTATGAGAACCTGAAAAGGGTAGTGAAAATGGGTAGGAAGGGTAAGGATCAGATAAAAGATTTCACACGTTATTTTTGAGAAATGCTGTTTTCTGCATTTCTTGCAATATTATTTCTGTTTACAAAGTGCCAGTATTTGAATATTATTTTTATCCCGTTCAAATCTGGTCATTCAGATATTTTTAGCTAAAAGAGGCATCTTAGAAGTGACTTGTTTTCATGTATATAGGCTGCCTTTGCAGTAACACCTTTTTAAAAATAAACCTTAGGGTCTTGGGATCTTTAGGCAATTCCTGGGGCACCATGAAAGTCTGAGCATAGCTTTTACTATTTGGTTCAACAAATATGACTTCAGTGTATATAGATACTCTACTAGACATTGTAAACCTTGACCCCTGAAATTTGGCAAAATAAATTCATTGCTTTTTGTGCTTTGGGCTCAGTCTCCTAAAAATTGCCCCCCATCTGTTTATTGTCTTTCCCCAATACTTCAGTTACTTCAGTTTAAACTGCATCATCTCAAGCTGAGGTGATTGCAGTGTAATCCTACCTGTCCCCCTTCTCAGCCTTCAATCTTGACCCCTTAGAATATATTCCCTGCAAACCAACAAAGCAATCTTTCTAAACAGAGTATGATCATATCACTTCTCTACTTAAAAGAAATGGACTCCCATTGCTCTTATGATTTAAGAAAATCCCAAAGCTTTAAGCAATACATAAAAATCTTTACTTTTCTAGCCTGATTTCCTACCGTTCCCATCTCCTACCATGCACCAGCTCTATGTCATTTTCTCAGAATGGCAGCTCTTTTTGTCTAGTTTTCCCATATCTTCTTACATAGCTGGCTGTGGCTCAAATCTTAGGACTCAGCTTAAATACAGGTATACTATGGAGATGCTGTGGGTTTGGATCCAGACCAGTGCGATAAAGCGAATATTGCAATAAAGCGAATCGCACACATTTTTTGTTTATCCCGTATATTTAACACTTATGTTTGCACTATACTGTAGTCTATTAAGTGTTCAATAGCATTATGCCTATATCTATCTATCTATCTATCTATCTATCTATCTATCTATCTATCTATCTATCTATCTATATAGATAGATATCTTAATTTAAAAATACTTAATTGTTAAAAAACGCTATCCATCATCTGAGCCTTCAGTGAGTTGTCATCTTTTGGCTGGTGGAGGATCTTGCCTCAGTGTAGATGGCTGCTGACTGATCAGTGTGGTGGTTGCTGAAGGTTGGGGTGGCTGTGACAGTTTCTTAAAATAAGACACAATGAAGTCTCCTGCATTAACTGACTCTTCTTTCATGAAAGATTTCTCTGTAGCATATGATGCTTTTTGATAGCATTTTATCCACAGTAAAAAATTTTTCAAAATTAGAATCAGTCCTCTCAGTCACTGCCACTGCTTTATCAATGTTCTGAACTCTTTGTGGTCAGATCAGCAGTGTTCACAGCATCTTCACCAGGAGTAGACTCCATCTCAGGAAACCACTTTCTTGGCTGATCAATAAAAAGCAATTCCTCACCCATTCGTTTAATCATGAGATTGCAGCAGTTCAGTCTCATCTTTAGGTTCCACTTCTAATTCTAGTTCTCTTGCTGTTTCCACCCCATCTGCAGCAGTAGACCTCAACCGTAGGCTTAAAATATTCAGTAATCCTTGTTGTAAATAGATGTACTGTCATTGGGCTTTGTTTTTCCATTTATAGAGCATAGACAAAGACGATTTAGCATAATTCTTAAGGGCCATAGGATTTTGGGAATGGTAACTTCAAGTCACCAGCTGCATTAGCCCCTAACAAGAGAGTCAGCCTCTCCTTTGAAACTCTGAAGCAAGGCATTGGCGTTTCCTTTGTAGCTATGAAAATCCTAGATATTATCTTCTTCCAAGAAAAGGCTGTTTCGACTACATTGAAATTCTGTTGTTTAGTGTATCCACATTCATCACTGATCTTAGCTAGATTTTATGGATAACTTGCTGAGCCTTCTACATCAGCACTTGCTGCTTCACCTTGCATTTTTATGTTATGGAGACAGCTTCTTTCCTCATGAACCAACCTCTGCTAGCTTCCAACTTTTCTTCTGCATCTTCCTCACTTCTCTCATCCTTCATAGAATTGAAGAGAGGTAGGGCTTTCCTCTAGATTAGGCTTTGGCTTAGGGCATGTTGTGGCTAGTTTGATCTTTTTCCCAACCCACTAAAACTTTCTCCATATCAGCAATAAGGCTGTTTTGTTCTTATCACTTGTGTGTTACTGGAGTGTGCTCCTTCAAGACCTTTTCCTTTTCATTTACAACTTGCCTAACTGTTTAGCATAAGAGGTCTAGCTTTTGGTCTATCTTGGCTTTCAATATGCCTCCTCATTTCTAGCTGTTGATGTAAAGTGAGAGATATGAGACTCCTCCTTTCAGTTGAACACTTAGAGGACTTTCTAGGGTCATTAATTGGTCTCCTTTCAATATTGTGTTTCAGAGAGTATGGAGGCCCAGGGAGAGAGAGAAACAGAGACAGGAAACAACTGGTTGGTGGAGTAGTGAGAACACACACAGCATTTATGGATTAAGTTCGCAGTCTTATAAGGATGCAGTTCATACAAAACAATTATAATAGTAAGATCCAAGATTACTGGTTACAGATCACCATGACAGATATAATAATATTAAAAATTTTTGAAATACTGTGAGAATTATCAAAATGTGACACAGAGACATGCTGTTGGAAAAATGACTCCTGTAGACTTACTCGATGCAGGGTTGCCACAAACCTTCAATTTGTAAAAAACGCAGTATCTACAAAGTGCAATAAAGTGAAGCACAGTAAAATGAGATATGCCTATACCACCTTCCATGAAAACCATGCCTGACTTTTTTTGTTTTTTTGTTAGGCCAGTAAAAAGAATTTATTGAGAAATGGGGGTAAAGAACAGAGCTTGCTGAGAAATGGGACAGAAGGACAGAAATTTGCACCGAGATTTGATGCGGGCTCCTTTAAGCAGAGAGAGTGGGCTTTCCTTGCCTTATTTTTGGCTCAGTTGCGTGCTTCCCCTGATTGCACCCATTGCATGCTGAGATTACTCCTATTGTAGACCTTTAACACTGTGTTATTGTGAATGTCTGTTGATTAGTCAGCTCTGCTACTATACTGTAAGCCTCTGTGTCTTATCTGTCATTTTATTTCCAGGGTCTAAGTATCATTAAATGAATAAATTGACATTTGTTCTTCCATCAACAAGTATTTGTCTAGAGTGTCCATTCTGCATTGGGCACTGCGCCAGGTGCTGGGGTTTCAATGTTTAACAAAACACATATGGTCCTTGACCTCACGGAACCTCTGGTATATGAGGGAGAGAGACAGTTTTCAAATACTCGTTCAAAATGTGATGTTACAACTGTGGCTGGTGTTTTACAAGTCTATAAGAAAGAATTTGACCTCCTCTAGGAGGTGCAGGATGTTCTCTGAGGCAGCGACACTTACACTGAGATCTAAAGCATGGGTGGGAATTAGCTAAAAGAAGCTAGCTGAAAAGTCTTTTGGGTGGCAGAGGAAATGCTGCGTGTGCACAGACCTTGCAGGAGGAGGTAATCGGGAGATAATGAGGCCCTGAAATAATCCAGTGTGTCTGCAGTGAAGGAGGAAGAGTTTAGGCTGGAGAGGGATTTGGTGACAGACCAGACAGGGTCTGTAGGTCATGTTGGTGATTTTCTCTTCATCTTAAGAGTATTGAGAATTATCAAAAAGGTTGAGGGGAAAGGCCTTTTTTGAAGGGAAGGATTTCAGGTGGTACAGAGTAATTATTATGTACCTGTAAATATTTATCTCAGAACATTTATTATTCTGGTGGTTGTGCATAGTTACCTTTATATTCTAGTTCTTAAAATCCTCATTAGACCCTCTGTAGTATTATGTTGTACTCTTGTGTGTGTTTTTTTTTTTTTTTTTCACTTGTTTCAGGATATGTAACTTGAGCTTGTTTTCTTTGAAATAGAGCAAGAAAGCATAGAGATGGCCCAGGGTGGTCTGCATGACCCGTTGATCTGGCAAGTGTACACATCCTTAGGTTATTATAGTTTCCTTGGTAACAATATTTGGGGATTCTGCTCTTAATTATTATATTGATGCCTTTAATATGGACTTGAGTAATTTAGCCTAAATAGGGCTTGAAACTTCATAATATTTCTAGTTCTTGTCCCCACCCTTTTCCTTCCAAAGGATTCACATTTCCACCAATTAAGTAATAAAGTTTTAAAAAATTTTGGTATGGATAATTAATGATTAATAGTTACCAGTCAGGAGAACAGGAGAATTTATACATGCTATTTATCATTCATTTTTAAAATAATCATTTATTGGGAATCTACTACAGATCATGCACTGTGCTAAAGTATTCAGGATACAGAGGAAAATAGACATGGTCCAGATCATCATGTTACTTATAGTTAGCCCAGTGTCAAGACAGATAAATACACAGACAATTTCAAAGCAGCGTGATGAATAGTTTGATAGGAGAAAGGATAAAGTAACAGACCAGAAAGTAAAGAAGAAAATCTAACCTAACTTAACTCATTTATCTCACCTAGACTGAGGCAGGGAAAAACTACTAAAAAAGACATGGGTTTATTTAGTCTTAAGTATTAGTAGGATTGAGGCAGGGGAAGAAAAGTAAAAATATAGGGTATTCCAGGTGAAGGAAGCTGGACAGAAAAGACATTACTGAGAGAGACACACATTCGAAGAATTGCATCTGGTTGAAAGTGGCTATGGCATAGGATCCAGACAGAGGAGAGGAACGACGAAGTTCAGTGGTAAACAGAAGCCAGATCTTGAAAGACCTATGGGAAGAACACAGGACATACAAAGGCAGGAGTAAGCAAGTCCTGGAGGCTCTACTTTAAAGTATAGTGGAATCCAACCACTTCTTGCCATTTTGGCTGCTACCACTCTGGCTCCAACTACCACGATCTCTCAAATGTTATTGCAACAGCCTTACTGAACCTATTCAGTCTGGTTCTTAACACAGCAAGCCAGTATTTAGAACATAAAATATGTTACTCTTCCATTTAAAACCCTCCAAAGGTTTCCCATCCCATTCAGCATAAAAGTCCAAGTCCTTATAGTTCCCCTTAGTACTTAAATAGTAATTTAAGATTCTATAAATTTTGCTTATTTGTGTGGTTTATTTTTTCCCTCAGTAGAATGGAATCTCCAGTAGAAAAGAAATTCCAGAAAAAAGTTTTGTCTGTTTTGTTCATAGCACCTAGAACTGTGCCTGGTACTACATTTGCAGTCAGTATTTATTGAAACAATGGATGACTAAAACCCCAGATAGAGCATGATATTCATTTCATTAATAACTATTGAAAGTTTATATCAACTCATTCCCACCTTTGCTCTACTTTCCCCTTCCTTTCCCCATTCCCAATTCAAACCATTTTACTTTCCTGGAATGAACTGGTTTGGTTAACATATTTGTCTCCCAGGTGCAGTTTCATTCTTAGCCTAACCTGGACTAAGTAAATATATTCTTTTCTTTCCTGTGTCGGCTACCCTTCCCTGTGATGAGATAGACCCATGTATGTGAGTCAGTGGTGAAATCTTAGCTTGTTGGTGAAAGGAGAGCAGTGTTCTGACTAACCTGTAACAGGATCTGAATGATAACAGTCACTGAGTTTCTAGTGTAAATCACATTCTCATTTTTAAAAGCTAGCCTCTCCATTTCCTTGGGTTGGTCATGTTCTGGCTTTTGGTACTGCTGCTTCCATGCTGTGAAAATGGACTGTTCTATTTTCTGAGTCTCCATAGGGGTATTAAGCATTTGATTTCTTCATAAATAGAGCAGAGAAATATAACCATAGAATAACATTGTGGACTCATTTAACAATATTTACTTAGTGAATAAAAGAGCTAGATATTTTGTTATATTGTCTGCTCTTCCAGTCAGTAAACGTTATGGTGTCCATTGAGCAATGCTTGACTTCAGACTATTCTGATTAGGGGGCACTAATTACCTTAAATGATAATGTGTGATATATTTTTAAGCAATCATTTTCATATACTAAGAAAAGTGAGAAATGGCCTTCTGCATACCTTCTCAAGGTTCCTTTCAGATCTTTAGTCTATGCACACTGAATACCTTCTAGGTAAACAGCATACTGCTAAACACTGTCAAGCAGAGAAGGCATGGTGCTTGCCATTAAAGTGCTTATTGTGCTTATGTTACAACCATAGCCAATACCACTCCTTTTACTGCCACCATTTATTGAGTCTCTACTGTGTAACAACACCTACCATTTAAGTTCCTATAAGATGCTTTACTTCTGTTACTTCAGTCAATGATTCTAATAACTCTTCAAGGTAGACATTACATCCATTGTTAAGAGTACAAAACTATATGGAGAGAGATTATTTAACAATAAACATATAATAAATGAAGTTGTGACTAAGATCTAAATTTAACAAATATTCAAAGCTATAGCAGAGGAGGTGTCATGTGGCAGTTGTATGTTTAATTGCCAGGAGGAAGATATAGTTCCTGCCCTCAAGGAGCTTATATTCAAGTAGATATTTTTGCCAAGAAAAGTGAGTGTTCCACCTGAAAAATTGTTGGTTTCTTTTGGTAATATTAAATCCCATGGCAAGCATGAGTAACTTCTCCACATGGTTTTGTTTTCTCTTTTTACAGAAAGGAGCTGGGTATCACCTGGATCTTTTTTGGGTGGCCATTCTCATGGTGGTGTGCTCCTTCATGGCTCTTCCGTGGTATGTGGCTGCTACTGTCATCTCCATTGCTCACATCGACAGTTTGAAGATGGAGACAGAGACTTCTGCACCTGGAGAACAACCGAAGTTTCTAGGCGTGAGGTATGTGAAGTAAGAGGCAAATGGCTCTACAATACGCAGTGTGCACACATCTGTGTGTCTCTTATAAGGACAGGGAAAGATTTGGAGGAGAAAGAACTGGTGATGATTAATTTATTCCTGTATTTTTGTTCTAGAAAGGACTAAAGTCTCATCAGAAATATAGTCTTTAATAATTTGGGGGGCTCACTTTTGCTTATGATATGTAAATTTCCTTTGATTCACAAAAGGCTAAATGTTGCAACACACAAACACAAGCAGGTCATTCATCTTCTTTAGCATGCAGGTCATTTTTGTGATGTGGCACTTATTGCATCACGATCATTTAGGGAGGCCAAGCCTTTTAATCTTTCAGTTGTATTGAGTTTCACTAAAACTCTTGTCTGCTTGTGATTTTTAAGATTCTCAGAAAGAAAGGTATTCTCATTTTCCAGTTGGTTTTCTGTCCCCATAAGCTCTGAGAAACTTTGACCCCCAGCTGTTAAATTTGGGTAACCATGAAAGGCAGTGGTTCAAGACCTTATCCTCTATTGAGTACTTTTTTGCAGCAACCCTGCTCATAAGTACTTGGATGGATAGCACACAGGACAAAGTGGTCATTTCCCACGCCACAACAGTGGGTGATTCTTTCTTGGGGGGTGGGGGAGGGGTGTCAGATGGGAATATTTGTTAAAAAGTACTTTTGTTGTTGTAGATTTGGAAAATAGACTGATGGGATTTATTGTACTCATGAAATTTCCTTGAGCTGTTTGTTAATTAGCATTTGGGACAATGTAATATTTGTCTCCTGTGAAAGAAGGAGTAATTACACAACAGTACAGGTTGTTTAAAAAATAAGGGCTTCAAAGAGGCCATTAGCTGATGGACTAATAGCAAGTGATTTTTCTTTTTTGCTTCTAAAAGGAACAAAAGATTTAGCAGACTTGTTAAATTTTCTCTTTAAGAATTCAAATTGCAATAATTCAATTGCAGTAATTTTAAAAGAGTTTATAGTTATGTTGAGTTAATATACTGTCCTTGAGGTATTTATTACATTATATACATACTTTTGGTGTTTTAGACAAACATTGATTTGGTCAATGTGAGATCTTTTCTTTTTTGAAGGTGAAAATACAAGAACATTTTTATGAAAACAAGAGGTAGATTGGTAATCTTTTGGTTTGGTTTCAGGGAACAAAGAGTCACTGGAACCCTTGTGTTTATTCTGACTGGTCTGTCAGTTTTTATGGCTCCCATCTTGAAGGTAAATATATGAAATATTCGCCTCTTCCTTCTTTCCAGAACACTGACAGATAATTGGACATGTTAAGAGTGTAATTCTTTATGAAATATTTGCAAGAGTATCATCAGAGTTCTATAATACACTAAAGCACGGGTCAGGTAGAAAGAGGACTTAAAAAACTTTTTCTTAATTTCTTTCTCATACCTTCACCCCTTCCCTTATACTAATTATTATTATTATTGCAGTCATTAGGTTGAACCATGTGAAGTTACCAATATTCATACTTTCTGATTTATGAAAATAGCAATTTCATATAGTTCAGTCTAATATTTCAGACTGATCTCCTCCTCCCCCTACATTTTTTCACTCTCCTAATCTCCCTACATCCTTTCTTCCCATTACCCTCCATTTACTGTCACTTAATCCTACTTCCTGTTAAACTCCTAGATAACATGAGAAATTCAGGATGAATATTTTGTATTTTTTTCTCCTGTTCAGGAATTATTACTGTATTTCCATTTTCTTTGGATCAGGAGGCCTAATAGTCCACAGAGAGAGATTATAGTAAAATTATTAGTTTATAATTAGAAAACTTTAGAAGTGAACTTCTGAAATAGTTAAATGATATGAATATGAAGAAAGTTACCTGGAGTCAGTGTATAGGTTTGATTGATGGGGTAACTAGCTGCTTAGATAGATAAAATACAAACTAAGTGTGAAAGCCTATTTGGAAGCAGAAATAGGACTAACAAAGAGCATCAGTATTACCTGTTCATGAAGCTTCCAGTTTTCTTTTTGTAATACAAGTATTTTTCTATTTTACAAACAATACTAGCCAATTATTGATTATTTGTATCTATACTTTGCACCATATACCTAAAAGGTGTAGACAACCACTGTTAACAGGGTCCTTCCAAATTTTTTTCTGAAAATTTTACTTTTAAACAACTCTAATTTTTAAGGTTTTTCAAGTTTTTATTTAATTGCACGAGTAATGGAACATTCTTGTACGGATTTCAAACAATATAAAGGTATAGAGAGTAAAAGACAAATACCCTCCATTTCTCAAATTAGCACATTTATACGTCAATTACTAATCAGATGAATTTGAGAAAAGTGGTCTTTAGGGTATTTATACTAATGCATATAGTATACACAAAATACTTGGTAAACAATTAAAAGTTTTAATTATTCATCTTTCGCCCTTGGTTTCCACAGTGTCAGTTAACTGGTTAAATTAATTTATGACTGGAATCACGGATATATCTCGCGTAACACATGGGAAAGTAAGATTAAAAATAACCTTAGAGCAATTGTTTCTGTTACATACAGAGGACTTCACAAGCACACAGATTTTATATTCTACAGGAACAGAAGGAAATCTATTGCCACATTTGCCCGTGTACAGCAAGCCGAGTGGTAGGTTTGAAGCTGTACTGAGTTTCACAGCATTCAGTCCACTGCCAGAATGCTTTATGTTTCTCCATAGACACCAGCACATTAGCTGGTGGAAAAGACCTAACGGCAGCTTTACAGCATAGGAGCTGGACCTCAGCTACAGACACAATTTTTAGAGAGTTCATTGGAGGCAATGCTGACCCCAGGATGTGGGAGATTCTGCTAGAAATGAATTTGCCCCAGGGTTTCTGAGGGCGGCCTAGCCTGGTACAACTGCTAAGGGTCTTTTATGTGTTCTGGTGCTTATCTACTGGTGAGGAATAAATGGACAGAGAGGTTTTCATCACTATAAATTTACTCATTAACATACCCACCCCATTTTCTTATATTTTTATGATATTTCTCTTCATTAATACTTAAAATCCTAATTCAAAAATGTCAGATGTGTTTAAAAGTTCTTTTTTATTTTAAGTACAGCAAATTGGCTTTAATCCTGGAGAATCTGTCAGCTGTCTAATCATGTATGATTCCAAAGGGACACAGAGAACATATACTATATAAATTGCTATTTTTAGGAAGAGATGCAAGACTCATATTTTCAGCAACGCCTCTTCCTACTGTTTTCTCACCTTGCACCCAAATACGGCTGCAGAGGAGTTAAAACTGAAAGCCCTTTTGTTCCTTATAATGATTCTCTTTGCCCCCAATATTCAGTGCACCATAGTATCTACAGAAGCAGATTAAAATACAGAGGAAAGAGACAGAGAGAGAGATGTAAGGGATCAATGAGTGTGAGCTTGCTTTTCCATTGACCTTCCTTAAATAATCCATGTTTTGGCTTACCCTCATTCAGCAGCTAGTGTCCATAATCATGTTTATTTCCACCTAATAGCTTTGGGTCAACCCAGAGAGTCATGGTAAGAGTCAGTGAAAGAGGTAGTCCAGCAAACATTTTTGTTTGACCCACTTCTGCCCCAAATGTGGGAAATGAAACTGCATTTTTAAATATAGTTTCCAACATATTGTGGAAAGCCTATGTTTAAAAACAACAAGAATAAAAATAGTCTATCATTGGCTATTTTGATTCCTTACATCAAGAAGTAAGGCTTTCCTTGTTTCAGGAATCCCATCTCCTAATAAAGTCAACTAATTTCAGGTCATGTGTGCTGCCCTTTTACCATTGAGGTTTGGGACTTTCAGCACATAACTTGTTAGCACACTTGAAAAGTCGATACAGGAAGAAGCAGACGTTGAAGGTACAGTTTAACTAAAACCATAGTTATGACAAAGTAAAAGTCAAGATTAACAATTAACTTCAGAATTCACACAAAAAGTGGTGTCAGGAGTTACTTTGGGGGAGGGGAGCTTTTTCCCTCCACCATGTGACTATATGCTTTTTAAAGAAACATTTGACAACTTCAGAGAAGTTCAGAGATTTTACTTAAGAGTCTGCCTTTGAAAGGCAAATCAAATAAATGGGATCAAGAGAAATGTGTGACATTTACTTTTTCAAATGGAATGTTTCAACACCTTCCCTGCCCTACTCCCCACATTCCTTACAAGGCTAGTGGCCTCAAATGATCCTAATAATTTTCTCCCATGCATTAAGCAGTTTAGGTGGTTGTTCCTCACGCCTGCTTGTGCAAATATACTTTGAACATGAAGTTTACGACCTCTGTTTTGATCTCTTTGCTGAAATTAGTCTTTTTATGTGGAAAAATGTAAGGAATTATAGTGTACTAGTTTTCAGTTCACAAGGATACCCCTTTGACCTTAGCCGGCTACAGCTCATACCTGCCTCAAAGCACAGAATCTAACCCGTGATTCAGTACAGAACTGTTGGGAAGCAAGAATAACTGGCTTCCCGGACTGGTTAAACAGTTTAGATCTGTGCCTCTGCTGTGGAATTACTGCCTGTTAAGCAACTATTCTGTATGGGTTGGGGGAATTAAGAGAGCCTAAAGAGGAACCAAAGTGTGAAAGGCAGTTCCTTATTAATCTTGACTTTTACTTTTCCCATTTTTTTGGCAAACCTAAAGAAATAAAGATCAAGTAAAGTTCATGGCTATTCTATTGCCTTTACTTGAATTAGTTTATCTTTAACATGAGGAGTGGCCAAAATTTATCTTTAAGATTTATTTAGTGTTCTAAAATGAGGAGGGCAACATTAGTTTGTATTTGGCAAACATTTGTTGAACTCCTACAGTATGCCAGGCACTCTGCTTAGTACCAGAGAAACAGAGTGATGATGATGATTGTAATAATAGCTGCCATTTATTGAGCTTGGGATTGGACTAAGGGCTCTGCATAGAATTTTTAAAAATTTAATCTTCTAATGACACCTATAGGAAAGATAATAATAATTATCTCCATTTTACTGTTAAGAAAGTCTGTGAATAATTTTCCAGGTCACAAAGGTTTTAAACGGTAGAGCCAAGATTCAGTCTCAGGTAGTTGTAACTCCAAAGCCTGATCTCATAGCCATCACATGGTTTGCCACATTTTAAAATAAAACACTGTACTTGCCCTCAAAGAAGGCATTCTTTTTCATTTCCCTGGAGATGATCTTCCCCATCTATTTCTCTCTTACATGAAGAGAATAAGGCATTTTCACAAACTCCTCATTATTCTTCTCTCCACAATTTCTTCAATAATGGGACAAGTTTGTAGATCAGCAGCTTCCAAAAAAGTAGCTGCATTCCCATCACCATTTCATAGCTAAGAAAAAAAAGGGGGGGGGGTCTAGATATTTAAGGCTTTAAGGGTATTAGGAGATTTTCTTGAAAACATGTTTCTGAAAACCATTGTTATAGCTTGAAAAGGCGCTGTAACAGAGCTTAAATAAATGAGGGCTTTGAGTCTGACCTTCAGAGCCATCCTTCTGGGCTCTTGTCCTGGCACCCCCACCACGGAGGGATCAGAGAGTTCTAGCAGCAGTTGCAGGTTTCCCGACTTGGTAACATCAATACTACGTTTATCATGTATTGAGTCCTATTGTGAGTCAAGTCCTGAACTAGGTAGTTTGTGTTATTTAGTCTTCATCACACCCACTTTATAGATGAGAATACTGAGGCTCTTAGAAGTTAATAACGTGCTCATGTTACACAACTGGTACAGCCAGAATGTGAACCAAGGTCTTTCTGACATCTGTAAAGTCTCACTCCTGTACTGAATTCTGTGTTGTGGACAACCACAATCTGTTTATTAAATTACCTTTTTTGCATGTTTTTCCTTATGGGAGTATTCTAACATTATCAGCAAAGCAAAGAGAGGAATAAATGAAAAAGAGTGAAAACTATACTCTCAGAATGTGAAAAACTTGGTGACATGATCTAAATAAATTAAATCTTTCTTTAACTTCATCTGAATTTCATTATTCTTTGAGATTTTGGAATTAATTACTTAAATTTTTCATTTTTATTTTAATATCTATTAAAAGCTTTGCAATATTTATTTATAATTTTGCTTTAGGCTTCCTGGGTATGATCGATAACTATATAATTTTCTTTGCATAATTTTATCATCTGGCAAGTCTATGTGTTTACAAATGTAGTATTCCTTGTGCATTTTATGTTTTAATTTCTCCTGTTTTATCTTGTAAAACTTTCTCTCTACTATTACTATACATATTATACTGGTTTAATTTAAATTGGGTCAGATCTTTTAAAAATGCATTCTTCTTTTCCTTCCTTTGAGAAATTTTTATTACAGTGATGATAAATTTTTAAGAATTGACCTTCTGATACCATTCATAAACAAAATTCAATTGAAAATTCATCTAATTTGTAGTTCTGTCAATTCCACTAAGATTTCCAAACTGGAAGAATTTTATTGAGAAAATGCACTATTATATAGAAAATGGAAAATTTCTTAAGACATTTGTATCACATAAAGTTGGCCAAAATTCACTTAATTGCCTTCCTTGCACCTTTCCTCCACATCAGACAATAATTGTTTACAAATAAAGACTTCATATCTAAAGCTAATTTCCTGCCCACACCATATGCCACTCTGGGTTAATATTTTCTGATTTTATTTTGTGGTATATTCAGCAATATTTTAATCATAAGTCCAGATAAACAGACCTGGGAACCAAGGCACAACTTTCCTTCATTTTGATGTTAGGACATCAGAGAAAAGATTTATTTAGCAAAGCTTAGGTAAGGGGTAGAGATGGGTCTAGGAATCACCTCTGCAATTACTTTCTTTCAAGTTAGAAACACACTCTACTAGATTAAAAAGTAACTACTGCAAAAACACTAACTAGGTTTCCATGAACTTTATTTCCCTTTTCTCCTTCCACCTTTCTTTCTTTCCCAAAGAATTAGAAAAGAAATGACAAAAAAGGGGCCATGATATTTTCAGAAAAATCGAAGTGTTCTTTGCCTGCAGAAAGAAAGAACGCAGTGAGTCAAAGCTATAAAATGGCTCCCTTGTTATTATTTTATTTAGGTTTATTTTTTTTTTGGTAAAATTATACAGAGGAATTGTAAGGAATGAAAACGTCCACATTCTAAAGTATATAAAGGCATGTGGCAGAACTGAAGTGCCTGGAATGTGATGTGTTCACCTCTTTGTGTGATTGTGGGGTATTGCAGCACACCCATGGCTTGCCCACCACCAGCATCCTTCACACCCCCTTAACTAGTCTATGTAATTTGTTTTTCTGAGCTCAAGATCAAATTAGCTATGTTAAAGTTGCTAGTCCTTCTTTGAAGAACCATTTGTAAGTTATATATATATAAGTATATGTATTCCATATAAATTTAACCAATAATAATTTAACCAATAATAATTTCATCAGTATAGCTAACCACTAATAATTGGAGGCAGTCATGACACATTTTGGCATTTACTGGATCTCCAGTAGTGGCCAAACCGTCTGAGATACAGAATTATTTTGCGTCATCACAAGGAGAGGCTGATAAGAAATGTGGTTTAGTTAATACATGTGATAGGGCTTTAAAACTTTCTCTCAAGCTGTTCTATGTTTTCTGGCTACAATAGCCTCCTTTACATGAATTTGGTAAGATTCAACTTCTTGACTTGTGATTTTAGATTTTATTGTTTACCTTTAAAAACTCTTCTGTTCAAACCCAAACCTGGGAACATTTTATACAGATAGAAAACTTCCAGAAACCAAATCATCCTTCATTTACTTAGTTTCCTCAATAGCAGCTAATTTCCTGCCCACACCACATGCTATTCTGGGTTAATAATATAACCCAGACCTAGGAATAGATAAAAGTTACTAACATCACATTGGAAATACTCACTGCTAAAACACTTTCTATTAATGTAAAAACTTTTTTGATAACTAATGGATTAAAATATAATGATTCAATTTTAAGAGACCTGTATTGATACCTGTGTATAATTATTGCTTCCAGATGCTCAATTCTCCCTCCAACCAGTGCTCTCATTAGCCCTTTCATATTTCTGAGACAAAAAAAGGGGACAATCATTTGATGTTTATTTATTGAAAGAGACATTTATATACAAATCTGACAAATTTATTGACAATTATTAAGGAAAAGAAATCAACAGACTTGTGAAAGTAACTTGGTCTCAAGAGTGAGGAAACCTGACTCTGTCTCTGCCTCACCGCCCCTGCAAGCATCTGGTTTACATGGCCATTCCTTTTAAGGGGAGAAGGAATCAGAGGTTTTTTTTTACCATTAATTTAAAAAATACTCCTTGTAAAAAAAAAAAAAAAAAAAAAAAAAAAACACAAACAGTACATATAGACATCAAATGTCAATTAAAAGTCCCTTGACCCTCCTTCATTTTATTTCTAGTACAAAGAATTTTAGAAGTTTACTAAATGATGAATAAAGTACACTAATTAAAGGTTACTATATTATATTCTATACTATCATAAATTAGTTTCCAATTTAGCCTTTACTTAAACTATCCCTCACCATTACATTTTTCTTTTAATTTTTTTTTTTTTACTTTTTACTTTTTTTTCTTTTTATTGTGGGTAAAAATCAGATTTTTCACAATACCTACCAATATTTCTAAAATGATATATAAATATATATGCATATATGTGCATTTGCTTACATAAATGTTATTTTTTTATGTGTATATATATATATATATATTAAAAGGTGCTTAGATTACCTAGATACTACACAGAAATTACAGGGATTCCCATGTTCCCCACCTCCCACACCTCCAACAACATCCCACACAAACATCATTCATCAGTGTGGCACATCATTCACAATGGATATACACATCCTGGGGCCTTGCCACCAAGCATAGGCCACAGTCACATCATAGACCACATTCTCTCTCACACAGTTCTGCTTGGTATATGCTAATGTAAAATGGCCTACATCTGTCGCTGCAACAACACTCAGGACAACCCCCAAGTCCCAAAAAAGCCCCTGTATTTCAACTGCCTTTCCCCTCCCTGCCCTGAGAGCGTCCAGTGGCCACCAGCTCCACCTCACTGTTATAATTTTTTCCATTGCTTGAATCATAATATGTCTACAACAGAATACCATTAAGTCCACTCTAGTCCATAGCTCTTCCCCTACTCCTGAGGGAACTGGAATGGTGATGTCCACTCCACCTCCAAGTGAGAGAGGGCTTATATCCCATGGATACAGTGGATGGGATTATCCTGCCTGCAGCTGCAGGTTCTCTCCATTCCCTGGGATGGCCGTTGTCCATCATCGTCTCCTCACCATGTGACTTGGGTGAGTCCATTGAGCTCTAGAGTAGGAGTTGCAGCTCCACCGAGATTCCGGGACAGCTGGCACATAGGTAGGCCGGAGGCTCCAGACTCTGGAAGTACACCTACAAACTCTAGCATCACATGCAGGTTTGAATAGAAGGGACAGATGGACCATGTGCAGGGAGGACTTATTTGAGTCCAACTCTGTCACTCTCAGGAGCACAGATTCCAAAGTAGAGCCCACCTATGAGGCGTCAATCTCTGGGGCAATCCCCCCTTATTTAGGACCTGGGTGTCTCCAGAGCCCTCAGGAGCTCCTCTGTGTGGGGTGATATCCACTTTGGTGTTCTATGATATCCTACTGAGGTGTGCGCAAGCGTTACCTCTGGGATGACCTCCCGACTCTCTTTGAAGTCTCTTAGCCACATGAACTCATTTCTCTTTACCTTTCCCCCCCTTTTATTCAAGGTCTTTTTCCAATTGTGTTGCCAGTTGGCACTTGGTATTAATCCCTCTTGCCAGGGAGGCTCATCCCTGGGAGTCATGTCCCATGTTGGAGGGAAGGTAATGCATTCATATGCTGAGTTTGGCTTAGAGAGAGGCCACATTTGAGCAACAAGGAGGCTCTCAGGTGGTAACCCTTAAGCACCCCATAACAGTAGGCTAAATTTCAATTACAAGAGCAAAGACTCATAAGGCTAGTCATCAATAACAAGAACCCATTAGTGGGCCATCCTCCTTTGCCAGACACTGCCCCTGCACTCAGGGGACTGTTGCTGCTCTCTTGGAAAATGTGGCTGAGCTCTACAGGCTAGAAATTCAGATTCCCTGATTTATTGAGTGATTGTCTATGCACCATGACCATGCCCCATCCCTTGATCATTTGAATAATTTTATATATCTTTCATGTATATTCAGATGAACTTACTCCCATGAATCCCCCATCCCAGACACCCCCCACCAATGATCCTCTGCACCCCCCAATGTAACCCTTCTGTGATCTAAACTTTCCTTGAACATGAAGCCCTTATAATAACCAAATACAATTAATAGGAAAAAGAAATAATAATGATAAGCTTAAATGCAAGAGATAAGTACAAGGAAACTCAGAAGAAAAAAAACTAAACTGAAAATAAAATATAATTAGTGGATGGGGACATTCAAAAAAATGGGAAAAAACAAAAAAAAAAATATCATTTTTTTAAAAAAATATTCTTTTCCCCTTTTATCACTGTATTACCGGATGTCCCATGTACCATGACACCTTCCCCCCTGTCATTCCCCACTGTCTCCCAAATTTTCATTTAATTTTCAAAGAAGTTTTAGGTCACAGCAAAGTCACACACGGAATACTAGAGACTCCCACATACCCAACCTCCCTCCCCCTTCCCCACCCCATATTAAAACTTTTTTTTTTTTTATGGATGTTAGCATTGTTATAACTGTTATACAGATAGTAAAATATAACAACTAAACATTGTCAATGGTTTACAATATAGTTTACATTTTAGACGGTACAGTTTAATAATTTTTGATGATATTTACCATGTCCTGTGTCCATTACTGTAAGGTAATGAAAAACCTTTCCCATGACCACTAAATACTCCATTAGATCTTAACTGTTCCTTCCTCCCCACCCCCCTGGGGCATATGACACTCCCCTGTCTTGACTCATGGAATGACAAGATTCATAGTTACATGCCCTGGGTATTCGAACCTGTCTTTGCTATCTGCCCACCTGTCAACGCCGCACCACCAAACCAGTAATATCACTATCCATCAGTCCTATCCTTCAATATGCAACTATACTCTATCCCTTTACCATAGATTATGTCCATATGGGTGATGGCTCAAAGCCTACTCTTCTCTTTCTCTCCCTTGTTAACCTATCTTTCAGACAATGGTTCTCAGAAACTGCTCACTTTCCTCAGTTCAAATCAGTGAGGTCATATACTGTTCATCCTTCAATGCCTGGCTTGCTTCACTCAACATAAGGTCTTCAAGATTCATCCATGTTATTCCGTGTGTTAGTACTTTATTCCTTCTTATAGCTGAGTAATATTCCATTGTATGTATGTACCACAATTTGCTTATCCATTCATCTGTTGATGGGTACGGGGGCTGATTCCAACTTTTGGCAATTGTGAACAATGCTGCTATGAACATTGGTGTGCATATATCTGTTTGTGTCTTTGCTTTCAGTTCTTCTACGTATATACCCAGCAGTGGAATCACTGTTTATGTGGTATATTACATTGATTGATTTTCTTATATTGAACCATCCTTGCATACCCGGGATGAAACCCACTTGGTCATGGTGTATAATCCTTTTGATATGTTGTTGAATGCGATTAGCAAGTATTTTGTTGAGGATTGTAGCATCTAGTTCATTAGAGAAATTGGTCTGTAATTTTCCTTTCTAGTGGTGTCTTTGTTTGGTTTTGGTATTAGGGTAATGTTGGCATTGTAGATGAAGGAAAGATAAGAGATAACTTGGGTTACAATATCAGTATAGACAGAGAATGGGAAATCACTGAAGAAGAAGCACAGCAAAGAAGAGGTAAGCTAGCAGTACCTAATTTTTTTTTAAGTGAAGGAAAACAGAAAGGGGGGAGGAAAGAGGAAAGAAAAGCAAGAGATAACAAATGAACAAAGAAAAACAAAACAACCACACCAGTAAGCAGTCAAACAAAGCTAAGGAGGAAGTGATCCTTCTAGGGTCCTTGCGGATCCTCTCAGCCTGCTTGCATTTATCAATTTCAGAATTCTATCTGCAGGTTTTGAGACAGATTTTTGGTATGAAACTAAATTAAGAACAGGAATTCATTTTTTAAAGTGACTGTCTTTTTTTTTTTTTTTTTTTTTTTTTTTTGG
>JAKSZT010049054.1:0-13695 GCA_026826555.1 Tolypeutes matacus | reverse complement strand
TTTGGCGATATAAGGGACCCAAAAGAAGTCCTCTGCTAGATCACCCCCTTCACTAAGGGGACCCTATCTAGGCTCGTGGAAACTAATCAAGCCCTTCCCACTTCCTGGCCTCCCCAGGGGAGCTCAAGCTCTGATCCTTGTCAGTGCAGAGTGATAAAATTGGCTGACTCCGCCCCCTCGGGGCCAAGCCTCAGTGTCAGTGGGCTGCTGGGTAAATCGGGTTTCCTCAGCAGATTCGCCTCTCTCCTCAGCCTGGCGTTGTTTCAAGCCAGTTTATCTGCTCCGCAAAGCTATAAGGGGGTCCAGGCAGCCAAATCCACAGAAGTTAAACCCCTCTTCACCCTCTGTCAGAGCCCTCCCTCCCCCAGATTATGCTCCCCCACATTGGGAGAGGGAGCCGTGGGCGCAGGAGTCGCGGCTCAAACCAGCCGTTTTCCCTGTGGGTGGGGCTCAGCCATCTGTGTTAACCACCACAGGCAGGCCCAAAATTCACGAATCTCCATGATCACTCCACACTATTGATCTGCCTGCTGCTAGATGACCCAAGCTTCTCGCTCTGTGCGCCCACAACCCAGACCCTCGGGCAGGACCCCGTCCACAATCAGCTGTCCCCAGAGAACCGGTCAGCGAGTACCCTTCTAAACCGACGCCATCTTGCCTCCTCATCATTACATTTTATTGTTGTTGTTTGTAAACTTTTTCCAATTTCTTTTTCCTTCCTAGTTTATTCCCATGCCTGTACTCTATGGTGTATTCCTGTATATGGGAGTTGCATCCCTTAATGGTGTGCAGGTAAGTTTTCCATGACAACCTAAGAATATTAGTATAATTCTAGTAGAAAAAACATTCCAGTAACATTCTTGAAATATGACCAGGAAAGTGAAAGAGAGATGATTTTTTTTTTTTTTTTTTTTTGTCTAAAGAAGATCTAACAACTTTCAATGTGCTCTTCAAGATACTATTTGTCCATATACCTTAACCCTATACCAAGAATAGGCTCTTCTTTTGATTTGCTTTCACATGGCTGAGATCAATGATCAAAAGCCTTATACCAATAACGAATCAAGTCAATATGGTTAGCATGTTGTTTTGGTTGGAAACGTCAGCTATTCACAGCTGACCTCTGTTAAAAAAAATCATTAGGCAAAACTTTGTAAGGGACTTTTTCTTTCAATTGAGGTTGAATTTAATTGGCATCAGGAAACTGAAAGTACTTCTGCTGCTTTCTGGCACCTTGTTAATTGTAGCCTTATTTAGCACTTAGTAATGTTTTAATGGGAAAAGACTGCATGTTCTTTGAACATTATAAGCATTTTTTGAGCCCCTTCAAAATAGTCCTTGCTTTCATTTATTGAATTTATATTAATTTGGTTTTAGAGTCAGATAAGGCTAGGCAAGTGGCCAGACTTCCCCAAAAGAGAAAAGACTCCTTTATTTTCCCCTGTTAGGTCCATTGAGTAGAATTCTTCACCATTTGAAGATTTGTTATTAAATACAATTTGGTTCTTCATAGATTGGACTAGATGAATGTGGATTTGGGTTTATGTGTGCCCATGACTCTTTTGAGAAGGATAAATTTGTGAAAATATTCCCATAAAGGGAAAAATTTGAAACTAATATGGCCCCCAAAACCAATAATCATTATTGTTGTCTGGTCTAATAAACCAGCCTAGACCAGAAGTTTGATTCCATATTTTGGTGTCTTATCAATGGTTGGTGCTTAGTATATATGTTTATTAAATAGAAAGAAAAAATTAATAATTTCATCATAATGGGAGAAAAGCTTTGCTGAAGGAATATTGGTGGATTTCTTAAATTCTGAAATGTTGTTGCCCCTATTTTTCCCTTTCTCTACCTTTGTCTTTTAGGCCTTTTTTGTGAGATTTGATTTAGCAAGAAATTTTGTAACCCAATTTTTATAAATGTGAGGGTCTCTGTCAGTCAGAAAAATTGCTCTTGGAAAAAGGAAAGAAAACTCTTTAGATAGGATATTCACTCCAGAGAAGATTGCCTGTGATAATCTAATTTACTTTTACACTTCTCCCTTTCTTCCAGAAAGAAAGTAGAGAAATTACTTATGTTCTTTCTAGATGCCTGTCCTCTCACACAACTATACATTTCAATAGCTGTTTACTGAGCATCTGCCATCAAAAGTCCCTATGATAAGTTTTCAATTATCATATCACCATCATCATCATAATTCATGCAATTCAGCAATTATTCATTGAAAGTACAGTGCTTAGGCAAAAAGATGCTCAACAGTCATTTCAAAACCTATTTATATATGACATTGTGATAACTCCTCCTTGATTCAAATATCTAGTTTCTTACATTCAAACTCACTGTAATATTCATGGGACTTTTCACTGAAAAGAAATGCATATACATTGTTGAATATATTGGTTAAGTTATTTCATAGATAAATAATGTGAAATGCATGAAAATATCAATGCATTCCCGTTTGCAAATTGGATATTTCTTTTATATACTTGAAACATCCCTGAAATGCTTATGATGCATAGTATCATCTTCTCTTTTTTTTAGTTAAGGCAACTGAGATAGAGAAAGGTACATGAGTTAGATGTCTTCTTTCAGCATATCATTACTAAAATAGACACAAGATCATCTATTGTAAGACTCAGCTAATAAAAATAGAAATTAGAATTTATATTTTACTTTGTTATTTTATTCTACATAACATCCCTGTGAAGTAATAACAAAAGTTAGAAGACTTGTACTATCTCTTACAATGACTGTGCTAGAGTGAATTTCTGCACTCCCCAACCCATCATTTGTTCCCTGGAAATTACCTAAATATGGAATAGAAATCACTAGTGGTTAATAAGGCATGGTGGAAATGGCTTTGTGTATCAGCTCCTGAAGTAATGCAGTTGAATGCTCTTCTCCTCTCCTCCCCAGTTCATGGACCGTCTGAAGCTGCTTCTGATGCCCCTGAAGCATCAGCCTGATTTTATCTACCTGCGTCATGTCCCCCTGCGCAGAGTCCACCTGTTCACGTTCCTGCAGGTGTTGTGTCTGGCACTGCTCTGGATCCTCAAGTCAACTGTGGCTGCTATCATTTTTCCAGTCATGGTAGGAATTCCTTTGTTGAACCTACCCATGTCACCCTGGTATCCTGTGGTTTTTGTGATATTGAAGGCATGCGTCTTCTGCATGGTTTCAGTTTATTTCAGCTTTGATAAGTTGTAATGTGATTTAAGGTGGTTCCCATGTCTGCAGTACATGACTGTACCTTAGAGTCAGACCACCTAAGTTAAATTCTGGCTCTGGTTCATGCTGCTCAGTGAACTGCCCTGAGCTGCCATTTCCTCATCATAAATTGGGGCCGGCATTGCTGTTACTGTCTGGAGGTTGATAATATCAAGTGTCTAGCACAATTCATTCCACATAGGGAACACCAGTGTCAATTTGTTGTTTTTAAACTATCAATGTACAATGAAATCAATCTAAATAACACAGTACATTACAATTCAGTCCAGATAATAGAGAGGTTTGGTAACTTCTGAGAGGTTTTCCAGTGAATTAGAAGAAATGGAATGAGTTCAGTTTTTGAAGTCCCTGCTGGTTTGTATCATGCTAATTGTAAAGATGAGGCTGAACTCTATCCTTGCCATGATATGATGAGAAACAAAGGAAAACAACTAATATTCAGTATCCAAATATCTGTTCACCTTCCTGCTTTAAATTCTTCTGGGTATATACCTAGTAATAGGATTACCAGGACATTCATAACTTCATGAGGAACCATCAAACTGTCTTCCACAGTGGCTTCACAATTTTACATTCCCACCAGCAATGAATGAGTATTTCTCCATATCCTCTCCAACACTTGTAATATTCTGTTTTTTTTTTTTTTTTTTTAATATTAGCCATTCTAGTAGGTATAAAATGATATATTTTGATTTGCATTTCCCTAATAATTAGTGATGCTGAACATCTTTTCATATACTCTTTTTTTTTTTTTTTTTTAAGATTTTATTTATTTATTCATTTATCCCCCCCTTGCTGCTTGTGCTCGCTGGGTCAGCTAACCACGCCATGCGGGCGGGCTTGCCTTCACCAGGAGGCCCCGGGAACCGAACCCGGGGCCTCCCATATGGTAAACGGGAGCCCTACTGATTGAGCCACAGCCGCTTCCCATCATATACTCTTTAGCCATTTGTATATCTTCTTTGGAGAAATATCTATTCAAGTCTTTTGTCCATTTTTATTTGGATTGTTTGTCTTTCTATTGTTGAGTCGAGGATTTCTTTATATATTCTGGATATTAAACCCTTATTGGATATGTAGTTTCCAAATATTTTCATCCATTCAGTAGATTGTCTTTGCACTTTCATATTAAGTTTTTTTGATACACAAAGTATTTAATTTAGATGAGGTCCCATTTATTTTTCCTTTTGTTGATTGTGCTTTGGGTGTTAAGTCTGAGAAGCCATTGCCTAATGCAAGATCTTGAAGATGCTTCCCTACATTTTCTTCTAGGAGTTCTACTGTCCTAGTTCTTATATTTAGATCTTTGATCCATTTTGAGTTAATTTTTCTATATGGTATGAGATATTCTTTTGCATATGGAATCCACTTCTCCCAGCACCATTTGTTGAACAGATACTTCTTTCCCAATTGAGTGGACTTGGCAGGCTTGTCAGAAATCAAATGGTCATAGGTGTGAGGATCTATTCCTGAACTCTCAGTTTGATTTCATTGGTCAGTATATCTATCCTGGTTCCAGTACCATGCTGTTTTGACTACAGTAGGTTTGTAATATGCTTTAAAATCTGGAAATGTAAGTCCTCTAACTTCATACTTCTTTTTCAAGATGGTTTTGGACATTCAAGGCTGCTTACCCTTCCAAATAAATTTGATAATTGGCTTTTCCATTTCTGCAAAATAGGCTGTTGGAATTTTGATTGGGATTGCATTGAATCTGTAAATCATTTTGGGTAGAATTGACAACTTAACATTATTTGGTATTCTAATCCATGAACATGGAATATCCTTCCATTTATTTAGGACTTCTTTGATTTCTTTTAGAAATGTTCTGTAGTTTTTTTTATGTGCAATTTCTTTACATCCTTGGTTAAATTTATTCCTAGATATTTGATTATTTTAGTTGCTATTTTGAATAAAATTTTTTATTTCTTCAGTAGCTTGCTCATTACTAGCGTATAAAAACACCACTGACTTTTGCATATTGATCTTGTACCCTTTCATTTTGATGAATTCATTTCTTAGCTCTAGTAGCTTTGCTGTCAGTTTTCTCGGGACTTTCTATATATAGGATCATGCAATCTCCAAATAGTGAAATTTTTCCTTCTTCCCTTCCAAACTGGATGCCTTTTATTTCTTTTGCTTGCTGAACTGTTCTGGCTAGAACTTCTGGTACAAAGTTGAATAACAGTGTTGACAGTGGGATTCTTGTCTTGTTCCAGATCTTACAGGGAAAGATTTGAGTCTTTCACCACTGAGTATGATGTTAGTTGTGGGTTATTCATATATGCCCTTTATCATGTTGAGGAAGTTTCTTTCTATTCCTGTTTTTCTAAGTATTTTTTGTCAAGAAAGGAATGTGAATTTTGTCAAAAGCCTTTTCTGCATCAATTGAGTAAATCATGTGGATATTCCTTTTGTTTTGTTGATATAGTGTATTACATTAATTGATTTTCTTATGTTGACCTACCCTTGCATACCTCGAATAAAACCAACTTGTTTTGGATTCTTGGGATGTGCTGTTGGATTATATTTGCAAGTATTTTGTTGAGGATTTTTGCATCTATATTCATTAGAGAAATTGGTTTGTAATTTTCTTTTCTTGTAGTATCTTTATCTGCTTTGGTATTAGGATGTTGTTGGCCTCATAGAATGAGTTAGGTGGTGTTCCCTCCTCTTCAATTTTTTGGAAAAGTTTGCACAGGATTGATATTAATTTTTCCTGGAATGATTGGTAGAAGTCCCCTGTGAAACCTTCTGGTCCTGGGCTTCTTTTAGTTGGGAGGTTGCTGATGACTGAGTCTGCATCTTTGCTTGTAAATGGTCTGTTGATGTTGAGGTCTTCTATTTCTTGTAGATTCGGTGTAGGTTGTTTACGTGTTTCTAAGAATTTGTCTGTTTCTTCTAGGTTGTATAATTCATTGGCATACAGTTGTTCATTGTATCCTTGTATAATCCTCTTTTATTTCTATGGGATCAGTTGTAAAGTCCCCTTTTATTGATCTTTTCAAAGAACCAGCTTATGGTTTGGTTAATTCTCTCTGTTGTTTTTATTCTTAATTTCATTTATTTCTGCTCTAATAGTTATTTCTTTCCTTCTACTTGCTTTGGAGTTAGTTTCCTGTTCCTGCTCTAATTCCTCCAGGTGTGAAGTTAGGTCTTTGATTTAGCTCTTTCTTCATTTTTAATTTATGCATTTAGGGCTATAAATTTCCCTCTCAGCACAGCCTTTGCTACATCCCATAAGTTTTGATATATTGTATTCTCATTTTCATTTGTCTCAATATATTTACTGATCTCACTTGCAGTTTTTTTCTTGACCCACTAATTGTTTAAGAGAATGTTATTTAATTTCCATATATTTGTGTATTTTCCAGTTTTCTACCTGTTATTGATTTCCAGCTTCATTCCAATATGGTGAGAGAAGATGCTTTGTATGCTTTCAATCTTTTAAAATTTATTAAGCCTGTTTTGTGACCCAGCATGTGGTTTATCTTAGAGTATTTATCCATCTTTACTTGAGAAGAATGTATATCCTGCTGTTTTTGAGTGCAATGTTCTGTATATGTCTGTTAGGTCTAGTTCATTTATCATATTACTCAAGTTCTTTGTTTCCATATTGATCTACTATCTAGATGTTCTATCTTGATGAGAGTGGAATATTGAAATTTCCACTATTATTGTAGAGGTGTCTGTTTATTCCTTCAGTTTGCCAGTGTTTGCCTCTTTGTTTTTAGGTAGATGCATAAATATTTATGATTGTTATTTTTCTTGATGTATTGCTCCTTTTATTAATATATAGTATCCTTGTCTCTTATAACAGCTTTTGACTTAAAGTCTATTTTGTCTGATATTAGTATAGTTACCCCAGCTCTTTTTTGTTTATATTTGCATGGAATATCTTTTCCATCATTTCAACTTTAGCATTTTGTGTCTTTGGGCCTAAAGTGAGTCTCTTGTAAACAGCATACACTTGTATCATGCTTTTTTATCCATTCTGCCAACCTCTGTATTTTGATTGGGGAGTTTAATCATTATCACTCAGTGTTATTACTATAAAGGCATTACCTACTTCAGCCAATTTGTTGTTTGTTGGTTTTTTTTTGTTGTTGTTGTTTGTTTGTTTGTTTTGTATCTCTCTTTTCCTATATTGCAAACTCCTTTTCTGTATAGTTGATCTTTTGTGATATATCTGGCTGATACCTTTCTCATTTCTTTTTTTGGTATATTTTTAAATTCTTTGTGGTTACCCTTGGATTTATAGTACACAATCTACATTTTTTCACCTACTAATTTGAAAAGATACCAACTTAGCTTCAATAGTATACATGTTCTCTGCTCCCCTATCCCTCTGTTTCCCCTCTTTATGTTTTTTGTTGTTGTTCCACATTACTACTTTATATTTTGCATGTTTATTATCAGGAAATATGCCTTTTTCTTGTTTAATTGTCTTATGATTCTTCTATGAATTAAAAAGTAGAGTTGTATATTGAGGATACAGTATAATTGCTTTTGCAACAACCCTTTTAGTTACCCTTACTGATTATCATAATTTCTTCACACTACTCCAGGCTACTCTCTCCTGTCTTTTCCTCTCAACTGCAGATCTCCCTTTAGTAATTCTTGTAGCAGCAGTTTTATTAACAAACTCTCTCAGGTTTTGTTTATCTGTGAATATTTTAAACTCTCCATCATTTTTGAAGAACAGTTTTGCCAAATAAAGAATTCTTGGCTGGCAGTTTTTCTCTTTCAGTTCCTTAAATATACCATAATACTGCCCCCTCACCTCCATGGTTTCTGATGGAAATCAGCACTTTGTCTTATTGCAGATCCCTTTTATGTGATGGATTGCTTTCCTCTTGCTGCTTTCAGAATTCTATCTTTATCTTTGGCATTTGGCATTCTGATTAGTATGTGTTTTGGAGTAGGTCTATTAGGATTTATTCTGTTTGGAGTACTTTGCACTTCTTAGACATACATATTTATGTCTTTCATAAGAGTTGGGAAATTTTCAGCTATTATTTCCTCAAAATATTATTTCTGCCCCTCTTCCCTTCTCTTCTCCTTCTAAGGCAGCCATGATGCATATCTTTGTGCACCTCATGCTTTCATTCAAATCCCTGAGACACTGCTAATTTTTTTATTCTTTTCTCTATCTGTTCTTCTGACTCTATGATTTTGATTGTCCTGTCTTCAGATTCACTGATTCTTTCTTCTGCCTGTTCAAATCTTCTGTTGTGTGCCTCTAGTGTCTTTTAATCTCCACTATTGTGCCTTTCATCCCCTAATTTCTGTTTTTCCTGTTGTACTTTCAAATTTATTTATGTTCACAAATTGTCTTCTGAATGTCCTTTATCTCTTCATGGATATTTTCCTTCATCTCCTTGAATTGATTTAGGAGATTAGTTTGAACATCTTTGATTAGTTGTTCCACTAATGAGTCTCCTCTGAACTTTTAATTTGTTCCCTTGACTGAGCCATATCTTCATGTTTCTTTTTATGGCTTGTAATTTATTGCTGATGTCTAGCCATCTGATTATCTTGATGAATTACCTCTGAAGTCCATTTCTCTCTCTTGTCTAGGGTTTTATTTTTTATTGGCTTTTTATTAAAACTCTTCTTTGACACTTGGTCTAACTTATTCTAGACCATTTGAATAGCCTGTGTTCAACTGTTCAGATTTTCTAAACTCTTCTTCATCTGATTCTTGACCTGTTTTTTAGCATAATTTTTAAGATTGTACTTTTTTTTTTTTTTTTTTTTTTTGCAATTGTTTCACCTCCAGGAGACAGCTTTCTTTTCTCTATTCTTTCTCTGGGAATCTTGTTTTCTTCTGTTGTGTATGTGTGTGTGTATATGTGTGTATGTGCAGATTTTCTCTCCAGCTCCTACCATTTGTTTAAATTCTCTTCCTCACTCAGTGCCCCATTTTCCTTACACTTTTCAGTTCTGATACTCATCCTATCTTACAGCAGTTCAGTTTAACCTTCCTCCCCACCTTTTGTGTGTGTGTGTGTGTATGTGTGTGTGTAAGGTTTTCTGCCTCTGGTTTCTTCCCCATTAGGGTATCCCAACCCATGGAGCCAGATGGGATCAATCCAGAAAGATGGTCACTTCAGAAAAGTCCATTGTGCCTTTAGGTGGTACAACCAACTGAAACTAGATTGAGTGAGGGCACAGCAGTTCATCTCAGCCTTTCTATTGCAGTGTCTCTTCTCTCCCCCTCCCCATGTGCCCTTTAGTATGCAGCACTCCTCAGCGGCTTATGTTCCATCCTGGGTCTCTGTGGACTTAGGTTCCTGTGCCTGAATATGCATGGAGTTCTAACTCACTCCTGTGAGTTGTTCTACAGTTGCTGCCTGAGGTGGAAGGGACCCGGGCTGTGCTCCCTCTGTGTGATTCCCAAGCTGTGCAGGACTGATTGAGGGGAAGGGCAATAGGAACAGACCAGTGGCTTGGGACAGAATTTTCCTACCTGATATTTTTCTGTTTCTTTGATTCAGCATTTGTGGAGTCCTTCTCCAGTCTCTACCATTCTCCAGAGGTCTAAGAAACTGGTATTTGTCCTTTTATTCACTTAATCTCTGGGTAGACTTTTTCAGGAGATGTCTTACCTCACCTTGTTGATGTCACTAACTTTTTCTTCCTGAAGGTCTCTTTTCTCTCTCTTTTTAAACTCAAACTCTGTTGACTTACTGGAAAACACACTGAATGTGAGGAATGATTCTCATTTACCTAATACTATCACCTACCTACCTAGTAGTTCTGCTATAACTAGGAAAAATGAAGTTAGAACTGGACAAGTTTGAGATAACTGCATATGCCAAATAGTAATGAAAAATGCCTTCCCTGTGTAAAGAACTTTTATTTTTTCAGAGTTTATATTTGATCTCAAAAGAACCTTGTAAAATTTTAATAGGGCAGATATTATTTATTTTTCTGGGAATGAAGATACTGACACATAGAGAGTATGATGTAAATAAGGACAACTGTTTAATTTGGGGTAGAACCAGGACCCAAATCTTAGATTCCTGCTTCCTATTGCATATTAGTTTTACTGCCGAGAAAAAACATCGTTAATGTACCTTCAGAATTTACTTCTCAAGTGCAATCCTTAGAATCAAAGACTCAGAGGACAAGAATGCTGGTTTGGGAGGCAGGCAACTGGGACTCTTTGTATCCTTCCTTTATCTGGGTTTGTGATCTTGCATAAGATACTTAACATCTTTAACTTCAGTTTCCTCAATTAAAGATGGAGATATAATATCTACTTCTTGGGGTTGTGGTAGAGAATAAATAAGATAATATTATCTTAGAATTTAGCACAGCATCTGGCATATTGTGAGTATTCAGTTAATGGTAATTATTGAAATAGTCCAGTAAATTAAATGGCCTATGCAGACACTCAAGGGCTACCTCATTGTTAATATTTTGAAGGTGTCTTTAATGCACTGTGTGATGTACAGATATTCCATATTTTAAAAAACCATGATGTTTTAATTTTGAATAATTTAAAATTTACAGGCTCCTCCCCCTTTAAACTTTTAGTTATTTTACTAAAGACCTCTTTCAAAAAATATTCCTTTCACATTAAAACTCTGATTGAATGAGTTCATACATTTCAGTGGATAAAATAAAATGAGTTTTACCTAAGACTTTTATGAACCAACTTTCCTCATGAAGAAAATGTTTATGTTCCACTTGATATAAGCCCATTCAAGCAAGAGTTCTGTCATAGTTTAGTCTTTTACTAAGTAGATTTCTGCTTGTTTTGAAGTAAGAGTATCAATATGCACTATGAATTCATCTTAGTTGGCAATCTTTCATACTTTTTACCTGTATCCTCTCAGATCTTGGCACTTGTAGCTGTCAGAAAAGGCATGGACTACCTCTTCTCCCAGCATGACCTCAGCTTCCTTGATGATGTCATTCCAGAAAAGGACAAGAAAAAGAAGGAGGATGAGAAGAAAAAAAAGAAGAAGAAAGGAAGTCTGGACAGTGACAATGATGATGTAAGAAATTTTCCAAAATTCCAAAGTAAGGCTAGTTAAAGAAACAAAGCTGAAAAATGTATTTCTTATCCCTGATGCAAGATAAAGGGTTGTTGAGCTCCGAGAATGTATACCTGACTGTGTGTCACATGCCACTCATTTCACCTTCCTTAGTCCTTTATTTTCTCTTGTTGGTGTTTTATATTTTCTGACACCTTTTCTGTAACCATTAATACCTAATATTGGCATAGTGACTTCTAAAAAAAAAAGTCCACCACATTACCACACTTAAGGACTACAATCTCAGAGGTATGAAGGAGGTTTGCTTAATAAAGCTATAAAATGTGTTTGGTTTCCTATTGATAATCCAGACTTTAAGTTTGAGAGAACAACTCAAATATTTGTAATTTCAAACATAATGTGGGTAGATGTCAGTCTCAACCTACATGATCTATGTGTCCACTTGAGTATGCTCTCAACCAAAATTCTCTGCTATTGTACTTATACAAGCACTCTGTTTATACTAACATGATTTGGGATTGTTTCTCTATAACCCTTCAATAAAAAAGAAAGGGAATTAGAGTTTGGGTTCTTTTTACATACTTGTGGTTATTGTCATAGTCCAGATGGTCCTCCTGCCATTGGCTGTTTAAATTGAGAAGTAAAATAAAATTATTGCCCATTTCAGAAATGCAGATTCTCTAATAGGGTCTGTAATCAATATTAATAGAAAAGCTAGGATTTTTTTGTCTTAACACACTCAATGTTTATTTTAATAGTCTTTTGAAAAGACTGGCAAAATGACATTTTCTATGTGAAGATTTGTTCTGGATTTTTATGCAGTGCATTATCACAATTTTTTTTTTTTTTTTATCACCCAGTCTAAAGTGGGAGTATAGTTACTTTTTAATAAGTGTCTATTCTGTACTTGGTAGTTTTTACTGATAATGCCTATCTTATCCTGAATTGTCATAACAGTTGTTTAAAGTATATATTTTGTTCCTATTTTACAGATGAGAAAATTTAGATTAAGAAATGTTACTTTTCCAAGTATAACAGCCATAATTGACAATGCCAAAATTCTAATCCATGACTGTCCGATTTTTTCTAGTTGTTCAGGCTGTCTGATTATATTCTTTTTGTAGAACTTGGAAATAGTACAGAGAAGTAAGGCAACAGATAGAATTGGATTTTACATAAATTGATTTAGAAATAAAATGGCTACATGAGGTACATTTAACCAAAGAGAAAAATCATCTGAGGAAACTTTTATGCCTGTAATAATCTATCTTCAGTAAGAACAGGTATATAGAATTTCTGTTTCCAATAATGACAGAAAAGGAGAGAATATTTTTAAATTGCAGCAGAGATTAAGATGCAGTGTCAACATGAATGATTGTTTATGCATTCAAATAGAAATCAAAATTTGAAATAAACTTCTAGACCATTCAAAAAAAAAGTTGCCTGAAATATTGATATGAGTAAAGCAGTGTTTCATCTTAAAGTTTTAAAAGAGACATTCAATTTGTATACGTGGACACTCAACTCATGACACATTATGAACATATGAAATAAGATTATGGAATCCTTTTCTCTAATGGTTTTTAAGAAAAAATATTAAAATATCAACTTTCAGGAATGACTTAAATTTAGTGCTCCCTAATGCCAATAGTTGGAACAAATGAGCTCCTGAGGAGTCTCTTCCAATTCTTAGATTTGATTTTCAACAAATATTTCATTTAAACAGTACTATTCTTTTATTAATAATATTTACCACCTTCAATTTGATATTTGCAGCAGATTTCCTGAAGATTATGTGAGATCTTGTTTCCTTTCTTTTTCTCATTCTCTTCTCGGCTCCCTTCTCCCCTGTCCCCACTGTGAACAAACATATACATTTGGAATCCAGCCAGGCAATTTAAGTACATCTGGGCAGCAAGTCCTATTTTTTGGTCCCATTATCTGAGGGACCTAAATTTGTAAGGTGAGTGTCCTGATGTTCACCTGATAGTCTTATGAGTTTTATAGTTCTAATATACCTGAGCAGTAGTAGTGAAAAATTTGGCTGGCCATCATTTTGCCACTCAGTCATTTTTTTTTCACCATTTAAAAAATTTATTGAAGTATATGACTTATATATAAAGATACAGAAACAATAAGTGTATAGTAAAAGTTGTGAACTTAAAAAACAAACATACATTACATCATACAGGGGTCTCATACCTCACTCCACCACCTATACCTTTCTTGTTGTGAAACATTTTTAACAAATGATGAAAGAGCATCCTCAAAATATTACTACTAACCAAAGTATCTTACATTTGGTGTATTTTCCCCCCAACCCACCCTATTATTTATTTTATTTTATTTTATTTTTTTTATTATGGGTAAAAATCAAAATTCTCACAATACATACAAACATTTGTAAAATGATATATAAATATATATGCATATATGTGTATTTGCTTACAAAAAT